>CM035806.1:8385750-8718250 GCA_020466095.1 Chlorops oryzae | reverse complement strand
AAAATCATTTGCAGTGAAATTTTTTCCCCCAATTTAATATTTTATGCAGTAAAGGGTTAATAAAACCATTTACTGCGAAAAAAATGTTTCCCAATTATTTAATATTTCATGCAGTAAAGGGTTAATAAAACCATTTACAGCTTTAAAAAAATTGCCTATTATTTAATATTTCATGCATTAAAGGGTTAATAAAACCATTTGCAGTGAAAAATTTTTTCCCAATTTAATATTTTATGCAGTAAAGGGTTAATAAAACCATTTACTGCGACAAAAATGTTCCCAATTATTTAATATTTCATGCAGTAATGGGTTAATAAAACCACTTACAGCAAAAAAATATCCCCCCAATTTTTTAATAGATAGTTAAAGGGTTAATTTATCTTTTTACTGCGAAAATTCCTTTTCTCAATTTTTAAATAAGTATTTTATGCGGTAAAGGGTTAAATCAAACCCGTGTAAAAGAAGAATTGATTGTATGAAAATTAACCTTTTAACGCCTAAGGGAAAAATTAATTCTCCATATAATTTTAACAGCTTATACCGATTTTATATGAACTAAGTACTAGCAGATGATATCGGTTATATCCGTTCCGGCAATATTTAAATGAGACTATTGAAGGGTTAATCATTATCGCCGTGATACCGGATATTAAAAAATTCACTTTTTCATATTCTCCTTGAAGGAAGTCTTTATGAAATAATTAAGTAAACTAAACGATTTGTAATGAACGACTTATGTGTTATGTATATCAAAAAATCAAAAAAACTACAAATCTTAGATACTTGGCTAAGGAAAAATGAATGTCGAGATGCCATATAATTCTTCGCTTATATCATTTTATTTCTTTCAGTCTTGAATGAAAACTTGAACGTGTGGTGCCATGCAAGTCGACAATTATTTGAAAAATATCATTGTATTTGAGTGTGTAATGAAAAGGAATGCATAAATTTTTTTTAATTCAAATTGATTCTAAACATGCCTGAATAAACTATTTTGAATTTGGTGAAAATTCTTATCTTCCGATATCGCTATCCGCCTCGCAAGCTTCCTATCTATCGTATCTGAAATCATTCCGCGCATGCTCTATAAGTACATTGTATAAAGTAAAATTGTCTGAGGACACTTTTAGTCCTTGTCTTTAAGGGGTTAAAAATGAATCAGTCCATAAATTTTACTTTCTAAAATGAAAAATCGAAACTTTTTGAATATTTTTTATGTTTTGATTGTTTTTTTTTATCGTCGTTCTAAAAAGCTCCTATTATATTGAAAAACGTCTGTGTTTTCCTGCGATGCTCGATATAAAAAAAAAGTGGAACTTTTAGATTTTCTCTTAAAGAATCAAAATTATTACTTTCTAAACGATTGAATAAAATTTTAATTTTTTTATTTTATTTTTAAATTCATCGAAACTGCACTCAGGAGAGCACAAAAAAAAAAAGTTTTCCATTCGACTATTTTTAATCAATTCCCCATTGTGCATCTTAATGTGAATGTTTTTAAAAGAATGGCATGAATGAACTCTCTTAGCGCGTGTCAAAAGAAGTTTATTAAAATGTCTAAAAACTATTTGAACTGATTTCCTGAAAAGCTGAAAAAAAATTTTTCCCTTTGCAATCACAGTGAGAACTCTTCTTCGTGGATTAGACGGTCGGTGTCTTCAGTGTATACAACAAAGGGAGATTCTCGACACTGTACACTCTTTTATCTACTTACGTAAAAAACTCGATAGTGGATTTCAGACTCTATGATCTTGAAAATCTCCAAAATACTCTGCCTTTTAATGGACGTGTTTTTAGAGTCTATATAAATAAAATATTCCAACTATATAAAGCTAGTCGTTGATCTGTGTCGGGTATTGTAGGTGTAACATATTGCCATGCTAAGTCCTGACGACAGATTGAGAGAACAGAGATGGCAGAGAGAGAGATAGACAGACAGAGAGAGATACAGCGAGAGAGAGAGAGAGAGAGAAGAGACGAGATAGAGAGAGAGAGAGAGAGAGAGAGAGAGAGAGAGACGAGAGAGAGAGAGAGAGAGAGAAGAGAGAGAGAGAGAGAAAGAGACAGAGAGAGAAAGAGACAGAGAGAGAAAGAGACAGAGAGAGAACGAGAGAGAGAGGGTACTTTTCTCTCTCTCTTCCCCGGCAGTTCCTCGCCGTCAAAACAAAATGTGTCTCCGGCGACTGTCGCCTAAGTAGTATGGAACAGGACTAACCTGACTTTAACACCCTTACTTTATTTAAAATTTAAAAAAAACCTACCCATATTGGGGAGAACATGCCAGATCTGGCAACCTCAGTATTACACAAAGCGAAAGTGTTCGCATGGAAAAGTTTTCACTGCACCATACAGCCACATTTCATTCCAGTACAGCATTGTTGTGGTGCCTCTCGTCTTTCAAACATTTTGATTTTCAAGTAAAACAATTTTTCGCACACCCATCAGCACACCACACACACACACACACACGCGCACACACATGTATGGGGGCTGGCTTCCTATTGCTGAATCAATGTCGAAATAGCAATTTCGAAAACAAGAAGGAATGAAAAACAGAAGAAAAACAAGATGACGACAAAGAAGAAGAAGAAGAAGAGGAAGAAGAAGAAGAAGAAAGGAAGGAAGAACTATTTTGTTCTGTTCTAGTCGAAGGAAAAACATTCTCTTGTCTCAAAAATGGGTCATGCAAATTTTATTTTCGAAGCAATTTTCTCCTCTCGCTTCTCGCTGGTCTTTATCAAAATTGGCGCCGCAACATTGTGCAAGACTTTCGCAATGATGTAACTCAATAAAACGCTTTACAATAATTTTACTTCTCGGTTTTTTTTTTTTTTTGTCTTTGTCTTCTTCTTCTTTCGTTTTAGCGGCTATTTTTATTCGCTTCCTGCCATTTCAGTTGTGTAATTTCTTTTTTTTTTTTGAATTCCCATGGAGCAGCTTAAAAGCTTAATAATTGAACAATTATTTGATGTTCTCTTATGGCTATTTCCACCCTTTCGGTAATTACAACAAGGTCCTTACGCATGCCTCTACTCTATGATTTGTGTATAGGTAAATGCCCAAATTTGACTGAGTGCGCATGCACTTCATGAGCGCCGTAAAAGGAAAAATCAAATCGGAAGTCATATATATGCATGCATGCAATGCAAACAATCGACTCCACTCCACTCCACTCCGCTGCAATCAATTGTTATTAGCAGCTCATTCCTCTCTTCATTTATAATCGAAGCACATTTTTATTCAATGTTTAAATATTATTATGATAAGACATGAAGCCTCCTGCTGCATTTCGGCCAATCCTATGCGAATAATAAACAGTTTAAAAACTACTTACGAGTGATGGTGCCCAGCGCATGCACGGAATAAATAATGGACACCGCACAACAGAGAGGGCAAGGCAAGGCAACAGTGGAAATCAAACGGGCGAGAGCCCGACAAGCTTTGCCTTCTCTCAACACATTCACGATTTCTAAGAACCCTGCGGCAGCTAATGTTCATGGCTTCCAGTGATAATGCCATTAACAAAGAGAATCAATGGCAACGTGATCATATCTTTACACATATTTTACAGAAAAAAAACCCTAAAACCTCCTGTTTTTTTTTTTTTTATTGTATATCCACTCGCGTTAGCTCCATTGAATGATTAAAGCGATGGACACGATTGAAAATTTTATAACAAAAAGAATTCGAAATATTTTATCGATGAGTTAAATAATAAAAAAAAAAAAAAAAATATGCCGCGATTACTTCGGAAGACATTATTTTAAAAATATATATAAATATACCTCTATATAAATATATAAAAAAAGTAATAAAAAAAAATGTTTAAATTTAAAAAAATAAAAATAAGAAAATAAAAAACTAAATTAAAAAATAATAAAAAAAAATTATTTAAAAAAAAATGAAAAATAAAAAAATATTAAATTAATAAATAAAATAAAAGTTAATAAATAAAAAATTTTAAAATTTAAAAAAATATATACTTAGGAGCCATATATTACACTCAAAAGATTCCGTCGAAGAATCTATGGTATCCGACGTAGAATCTATTATATCCGCAATTGATATAGGTCCAATTGCAAGATATCATAGATTCTACGACAGCTTTGCAGTAGTTTCTACGATGAGAAATGTCATTCATTTCAACGATATAAGGACTGCCCCAGAAATAACTGTCCTTTTGTTTTTAGGCTATTTATAAAAAAAGTGTTAACTCTATAGCAACATATTTGGTACCTAAATAAAGTATAAATATTGCAGATTAAAAAAAAATACTCATTCGTAAAATAAAAGAGCTACTGAAAAGATGTCGTCTCAACAAGAAAAAAGCGGAAAGCAATTATTTACAAACACCTGGAAAATCCAAACACCACGTACAAAAAGATCGCTAAGGAAGTTGGCGTTTGCGAAAAATCTGTCGGTAGGACCATTAAACGATACACGAGACAGCTTACCCCTTTATCAAAAACACCAGGATTAGGGAGAAAAAGTGGTCCAGCGAACCAAGCGGTGGCCCAGAACGTTAAGCGGCTGTTTACTCAGAATCCAGGCACTTCGGTTCATGATATGGCAGCAAAAGCGGGAACATCGAAGTCAAGTGTTCAACGGATTAAAAAATTTTACAACCTAAGGAGCTATAACATAAAGTACAAAAAGTACCTGATAGGTCAGAAGAAAAGGACGCCGAAGCCAAGAGGATGGCTCGAAAACTGTATGGCGATTACCTGCCCAAATTTGATTGCGTGATCATGGACGATTGAAACGTATTGCAAAGCGGATTTCAAGCAGTTACCTGGACACGGATATTATACTGCGGTTAGAATGGGTGGAGCATCCTCTAAATTTACCACCGAAAAACATACCAAATTTCGAAAGAAATACATGGTGTGGCAGGCCATTTGCAAATGTGGCCTTCGAAGTAAGGAATTTGTGACGGATCGCACAATCAACACCGAAATTTACATCAGAGAGTGTCTGGACCGGCGTTTGCTGCCTTTTATACGTCTGACACGAGTCAGAACGTCACGAATTATGGCCATTTTCGCCAGCCTAGGGGATCTCTTTCCGCAGCTTCTCACTCTTCATTTCCCAACAGGCAAAATGAGCTCACAAAATTGAAAATTTCTATTGTAGCTCAAAATGAGCTTAAGAAGAGCTAAATATGAGATTGAAATTGAAAACCGAAAATCAAACTCGTTGTGATCTAATAATGAGCTCAAAATGACATCAATCCTTATGTTTTTTTTTTTTTTGAGCAAAAAATGACGTATTTTTTAGCTAATACTGACTGAAATGAAATTTTCTAATTTATGAACTGATAAAAGGTCCAAGGACTTATAGTAGAGCATATTCAAAAATTTGTCACAGTCCGCTTACATATTAACCTCACGTTTTAAATTTATATACACTTTTTAACAAAACATACAAAGCAGTATCATTGGCTGAGGAGGTAGAGGGTAGAGTGTTGGCTCCATGTTTCAGAGGTAAGAGATTGAAATCTCGAAAAAGGCATTTGATAAATAAAAGAAGCACTAAATAATCCGTAAGACTTACTGCTCTCTGGTTCTTCCCTGTAGTTAAGCTAACGTGGCGATTGGATTCCCCCCCCTAGACACCATCGTTATAGGGTCTCAAAATTGGTGCAAATAAGCGCCTTTTTTCTAGGCTAGAGGAAGTTTAGAGAGTTATGGACCAAAAACCAAAAAAATCCGAAAATTTAATGACGTCCGATTTTGATGAAAATTTATATATAGAATAAGTGAAAAATTCTAAGAATTTTAGCACTAAAATTTTTTTAAAAAACTGGTCCTTTCTGGACCAGTTTGGAACTGGGCCCTAACTAGACTAGTTGTAATCGGTTTCTTGAAAAAATTTTGACGCCAAAATTCTTAGAATTTTTCACATATTCTATATATAAATTTTCATCCAAATCGGACGCCATGAATTTTTCGGATTTTTTTGGTTTTTGGTCCATAACTCTCTAAACTTCCTCTGGCCTCCGCCGCCCCCAAAATTTTTAAGTTAATGTCTTATAATTGTTCAATAAACCACTGTGTAAAATATACTATCAAACTATTCTCTAGACACGCCACTGCCTGCTGGGTTTGGTTCTATTTCGAATCGAATCAATGGTATCCATCTATCCTATAAATTTTTATGATTTGAAACATTCAGCGAACAAAGGCCAAGAGAAAAACTCTTCTCCTTGAAAATAAATCGCGCTTTTTATTATAAAATTAATTCCCGTACTTTGCGATGTTATTTTAGAAGGCATCCATCACTTCCCCATTGATATGTCATTAAAGAAAAATAATAATAATAATAACTCGAAATTTACTGTTGATATCTCAAATATTCAAAATGATACTTCATATTATTCTTCAATTGAGCGTTAAGGCAACATTTGAAATATTCCCATTTAAAAGAAATCACTCTTTGTGCACGGAGGAAGTATATGTAGGTGTTCCTCCATAACTCCTTTGTTCATTTAAAATGCTCATTTCTTATCAAGAATTCATCAATATGGATTTTATTCAAAAACTTATCATCAATGTTGTGAAACATAAAAGCCACCTGCCTTTATGGACGACCGACCTATCACTTCGAGGTATTTTATGGTAGCTCAAGACAAAGACTGATAAAAGAAAATATAAAAAAAAACGGGGGGCAAAGAAAAGAATTAAGGGTGTTATAGTTAGGCAAACCTGACAACACAATACCCGACACAGATAAACGACAAGCTATTGATGTTTGAATATTTCATTTAATTAGACTCCAAGAACACGATCATTAAAGGCAGAGTATTTTGGAGATTCTCCAGATCACAATGGATCGTCATATGCCTACATTATTAAAAACGCCACGCCCACAATTTTTGGAACTAACATTTAATGCCATAGAAAACATTGTGAATTTTCATCAAAATATCTCAAAAACTTACGCTTTTAGAGCAGTTTCTACGATTTTCATAACAGACCCTAGTACTGGCAGAGTCCCGAAAAACGATCCGATCGGTTCCATTCTCGAACTTGTTCTTACTCAGATCCCTGCTAATATGCACAGCGAATTTTTTTCAAGACAGCTCAACTCCTTCGATAAGAAAACTGGACAAACGGACATTGTTAAATCGAATCTCCTGGTGACCCTGCTGATCGCCTCTATACAGGCCTGTAGAGAGGGAGGCTGGAAACGGGGCTTCCTGAAGGGGCCCGCAATTGGCAAAGGTATTTGGTTTTTTTTTTTTTTTTTTTTTTGCTCGCACATTTCTGTGGGTACCCCGGAAAAAAAATCCAATTTCTCTCTAGGGGCCTGCCTCTATATAGGTATACCACACATTCTGTATGGTCTATCTCGAATCGTTCTGGGTGTTACAAACGTACGCACAAACGTAATATACCCTCCGACACAGAGTGTTTCGCATAGTCTTTCGATGCTTCTAAGCGGGGAATGCTTATATCCGGAGAGTGTTTTTTTTTTTTTTTTTTTTTTTTTTTGGTTTTTCTGGTTGATCAAATAAAAAAGGTGATATTATTGAAAATCTATTCACGACATATCCATCGTCAGTCGGTACAACAACCATAACAAGAACAACATTAACAATGTGCAACCTACCTTATCGAATGGGTAAAAGGAAATCATCTAGCAGAGTTGCTTGCGCAAGAAAATTTCAAAAGCCAGCTGACAATAAAAAAAAAGGAAAGGGAAAAGTAAAAAAAAAAAAAGAAAAAGATAATCTTCGATATTATTATACAATGTATGAAAGAAGTAGGTAGTTAAAAACCGAAGAATCCTTTTCTTTGCATTGCATTCCACTGCAGTTCCATTCCATCCCATTCCATCCACATGGTTCCACGGCGGCCTTTTCTTCCCTTAGGTTTGAACAAACCTAACTGGCTGGCTACCTACCGATGTTGTCTATCAATTTACGAAACGTAAGAGTGAAATTTTCAGTTTTCAATTTCCCATTTTCCATTTTCCATATATCAGTTGAACATTTTCAGTTCTCAAAACATTTTCAATGAATCGTCAATCGTCTATCGAAGAAACAATAATTGCGGGGTTGGTTCAATCATGCATTTATGTGTGCATTCATTTTGTGACGGCGCTTGTCCCTGCCTCCGTTCCTTCGTTCCTTCGCTCCTTCTATCCTTCGGTCGTCCGTTTGTTCGGCAACTGTGAATGAACAATGAATGATGTACCGCCGCACCGTACCGTCAAATGTATGTATGTTGCAGAGAAGTACTTGTAGAACAACAAGTCGAATTAATAACTGTGAGAGTCTTCAATAAAGTATTACTTATAAAATGTGGCATCATACTGTGTGTGCGGCGGTCTTTATGTTTTCCCATTTTTTTTTCTTATTTTATTTTATTTTATTTTTTTTTTTTTTTATTCGTTTTTTTCAATTGACATCGCACGCATCATAATTTCTGTCTCACGAGGCAACATTTTTCGAGGGAAGATTTCGAAGAAAAGATGATGTCATGGCGTCAGCAAAAGCCACATTCTGGCTGCTCCTCGACACTATTCGACTATTTTCTATGTACATTTACTGCCCATTCAGATGAAGCGAAAGCTGGAACTGGCACTGAAGCTGGAGCTGAAGCTGAAGCTTTTCGAATACAGAAACTGTTAAGGCAAAAGTTTGTGAATGAAGACAACGAAACAAGTTCATAGGAATGGACGGGCGAACGGATGGACGAACGAACGGATGGAAGGAGCGATTGATAGACGGACGGATGGGGTCTGCTGCCAGCGCGCACTTGTATAAACAATTGTTTGCAGATTTAACAGATCGTTAATACGAGAACAAATACCGAACTGAAGCTATAAACTATCGAAACGAAACGAAACGAATCGAATCGAATGGAGTCGAACGGAATGGAATGGAATCGCGTTTTTAATGTTCGGAGAATGACTTTTTTTTTCGCTTAGCCTTTTTTTTCTTCTTCTTTGTCTTGGGGATGTTCTTTGGTTGCATACTTAAGGAAAACGATGACGACGGTGACGCTGATACTGACGGTGGCGGTGGCGATGGCGGTGACAACGGCAACGACGACGACGGGGATGGCGATGGCGATGACGGGGGCGACCCCAGCTACAAACGCTCAATAAAGTTCCCGGCATGAATTTTTACGAATTTCTCGAGTGCGTCTCAATGCAGCATTTACAGCCACACACACACACACGCACACACACAACATACATACGTAAATACTTACTTATATCCCTGCAGGAAACCTGTCTGTCGGCACATGACCCAATGTCTACAATGAGTCAATAGGTATAGTTCATCTCTGTCGACCATGTCAACAAGAAGTCGATATATTTAATTTTTTGTGAGTTTTTACTGCAGTGTGAATGCGATAGAAAACAATCAACGAGCTTTCTACAGCTAGATTTCATTCATTTAACATATTTGCTGAACACATCTCGGAGGCCTCAATAGTAGGGATGTGCCGGATATCCGATTACTATCCGGTATCCGGCTGGTTTTTAGATATCCGGCAAGCCCACCGGATATCACTACTATCCGGCCGGATACCGATAAAAAAAATACCAATATTTTATTTATTTATTTTTTTTTTTTTTTTTTTGATAAATCAATAGTTAAAGTTTAAAATTTTCATATTTTTCATAATAAAAATCAAATTTTCGGCATTTTTTTTGGTAACAAACGGTTTCTATTTTCAGTATATATACAGAGCTTGCGGCGCTAAATAGTCGTTCCGATTCCACCGATGATGGCGGCGGGCAAAGGTATTTCAATTTCCATTCTATATTTTGGCACCTTTTTTTTTTTTTTTTGCTACGATCACTGTGTTTTGTCTTTGGAAGATTGTGGAGAAGTCTGCCCCCACCTCCAAAGCTGCTCTCGGTTTCAGATCTAATGAACGGCGTTGCCAGAAAATCATTTATTTCGGACAATCTGTTCAATTGTGGCCAGCGAAAGTACCTACAATTTCATACAGAGAAAAAAATTTTCAGATATCCGGCCGGATACTATGTATGCGGCTACATATTTTACCGGATATCCGATATCCGGTTATCCGGCAAATTCACTATCCGGCACATCCCTACTCAATAGCAAGAGAGCATGCGTTCTCGCCCAGTCGTCTGAAGGTTCCCGGTTCAAGGCACAGTTCATAATGGTTCCTTCGTCAACAGCATGTCTATTGTTTGTCTCCACTATTGGTGGTTTTGCAATCACAAGCAATGTTAATTGTCTATAGCGATTTGCATTGCGAAGGGCATACTAATTGGTCAGTAGTAGGTACTGTTGACGCGTACAGTAGAAAAAGAGTATAGATTCACTACTGTCATTTCCTGCAGGGATACATATGCATACATACGTATTGTAGGTATGATGAGTAGTGGCGCTGCGCTGTTGCATCTTTGTCAATGAATTAAGAGGGGCTGGAGTGTGCGTGCTGTGGGTATGTACGTACATATGTTTAGCGTGCATGCTGTGTGCTTCTTCAAAAACAGCAAAAGACACAAGACCAAAGTATAAAATAAAAATAAGAAAAAAACAAAAAATAAAACAGCAACAGAAACAGAAACAGCAACAAAAACAATAACAAAAACAATAACGAAAACGAAAAAAAAAACATGAAAAATGTTGCATCGAAAGGGCACGCATTATTAAGAGGAATGATGGGAATGAGAGAACTCACTGACTGACTGACTGCGGCCAGCATTCTTAGTACAAAAAAGCATACAATAAGAGTGCAATATGCGATGGTTCTGTCTGTCTGTCCGTCTGTCTGTCGCGCATTTATGTTCATTTTGATTTGTGTTACATAAATGAAAGTGCCTTCGAGGGCAAACCTACTTCAAGACAGGGCATTGTATCCTCACAAATATTAATACATATTCGAATGCGTTGTATTCGTATTACCTACCGAAAAAACAAACGAAAAAAAAAAACTGTTCTTACAACAATTTTATCTATCAAGATACACGATCAGAGTATTAATTCTAGCCGAAATGGGAAACTGTGATGAAGACGCATTTAATTAATGACAATAAATTAGAAATTATCATTTAGAGCGAATTTAATATTCTAAACGCATTAATGCCTTTTCTTTTCGAATTAATAATTATTCCATTAGGGTTCCGCGTTCCATGATAAAAGCACAATGGCGGGCGGGGGAGGGGGAAAAAAAAACAAACGAACAAAAAAATATGTTACGGGTCAAGTTCGGAATTGGATATTCGATATTCAGATGCACCGATCGATAATGATACATATAAGCTGGTTCCTATGCGGGGTTCTTTGCCCCTTAAACTTATAGAAGTCTTTAGTCTGGAAAATAACTGAACTTAAACTTAGTATTTTTTTTTTTTTTTTTTTGGGGTTCTTTCAGATGCCAAAAGGAAGAGCAAAAAATACAAAACACAAAATCCGGGGGTAGTTTTTTGAATGCTATGGACTCAAAGCTGTATTCTTTCTCTATGATGAACACACTCGTCAGGATTATTATGATGTGTAAAATTATTTCCGTTCAAATCCACAGAGAGTTGCGTTTTCCATTGTTAGGAGATTTGTAAGCGCAAAGATTTTGGTGTTCCTGGGAACGTAAGGTCTCTCTTTTCGTGCCCAGCCGTAGAACAAGACAATTCTTTTTACTTGTAAAAGACATTCGTTGTACTTTTTGAAGTATGTACCCTGCAGGAAATGTCAATAGTGAATCTATACTCTTTCTCTACGGACTGCGTCAACAGTGCTACTGACCAGTTAACCCGTCGTTATTGACATTTAACATTGAGTTGTCATTGAATGTCAACAGTAAACCGAAAAATTGACGAACTATTGACTCGGTACTATTATTAGACAAAATGATACTCTTTCGTTTATAAGGTAACAGTTGTTGACATGGTCAATAAAGATGAACTATACCTCTTGACAGTACAGTTTTTCTAATGACACGCCGTATAATTGTTGAGTAATATTCTTTGTCATATTGACGTCAGTATAGACATGGGGCCATATGGCGACAGGCTTCCTGCAGGATATGTATAAATATATGTAGGTATATAATAAAAATGCTAAAGATATTGAATTTTGATGTATTTTGGATGATTGCTGAATGTGTCACCTTATCTGAGAAGACTTAATTTTATGGCTTCATCTTGAAGAAACGCTCTGGGAAAAAGCCATTAAAAGAAATAGAAAATTTTTAATGCATTTTGAGTGGTCAATTCGAAAATCAAGAGCCGACACCAGCGACGTGAATGACTGAGGGGATTCCATTTGAAAGGTTTTTCAAACTTTTAGTGTTTTATATCCAACAACAGAAAAGACAAAACACAAAAGGGGTGGGTGTCGATAAGACCGGAAAGCCACTTGAGCTCGAAAAAATCTTAAAATCTCAAAATCTCCGAATCTCCATTCATTTGAAAAGCACTTTACATACTTTTTAACGGCGGAGCAGAGTGCAGTCTCTATGTGTGTGTGTAGGCTGGATTTTTCGAAAATTTAAATCTTTCAAAAATAACATCGAATGGAAGGAGAAAGACATTTTAATTGAAAATGAAGAAAAACAACTTCAATTACGGTTCAGAACTTCTCACATTTGATGCCCAAATAGTTGATCTGTCGACATTCGCATTATTGGAGAACTCCTCAAAGAATCGGACCTTCAACCATCGGATATGCTTCGAGAATAACAGACACATAACAGAAGACTTGCCAATACATAACGCTATTTTCAATAAAATAATAATAATATAATAATAATATATAATAATATAATAATAAAATAATAATAATAATAATAATAATATTATAATAAATAATAATAATAAAATAATAATAATAATAATAATAATAATAATAAATAATAAAAATAAATAATAAAATAATATAATAATAATAATAATAATAAAATAATAATAATAATAATAATAATAATAAAATAATAATAATAATATGGAGCGTGAATCTGCCCAAAGGCTAGCACTGCGGCCCAGATGACCTATTGTGCCAAGATTCACTATTTTTATGAAAAGCTCGTCATAGCTCTCCTAACAAAGTCCAGAATCACCTCTGGAGAAGAATTCCTAATCTGTCCTAGTGACAGAAATTCCGAATGGAATACATTTCTTCTGTGATGTACTAAGGCAGGACATTCGCAAAGAATGTGCAAAGTTGTTTCCTCGTCTTCGAGGCTTAATCTGCATTCTGAATTATCGGAAAGGCGAAGTTTGTGCATGTGATACTTAAGCCCAAAATGGCCAGTAAGAAAACCCGTAAGCAATCTTATGCTATCTTTTGAAAGCTTAAGAATATTGGAGTAAGAGTACGGTTTTATAGGCAATTTACTCTGCCTTAGTCCGGGAAAGTCGTCCCAGTACACAAGGCGAAGGAGATTTTCTAACGAGGCTGTGTTTTTTTTTTTTTTTTTGCAACAGACCGTTCCACAACAACCGCTTCCGTATTTATGCGGAGCATGTGAGAATTTACCATGAAGCGGAAAATATTACATAACATTGACGACAATGAAAAACTTGAAAAATTGTTATGAATTTGGTGTTTCAAAAATTTGGTTCTTGTCCGTCCATACAACGTTCTGGCTCCTAATGACCGGCCATACAACACACAGTGGTATTGTGGTGGCAAAGTCGCTGAAAGATACTACACTGCACAAAGTGATGCAGATTTCTATTCAATGAAGTGCTGATTTCTTTGAAGCTTTCTTGTTTCTAGCCCTTTTATTTTTTTTTTTTTTTTTTTTTTTTTTACCTTAAAATAATAAGTATATCCTCATAAATGTAGTGAAAAAATTATCTTGATTGAGTAAATGGTTCATTGGATGTGCCCAAATGAAAATGGGTTTTTAAATTACAGCTTGGAAAAGGTAATGTAGCTACATTGAGCTGCGTGCTCTCATTGTGAAAAAATACTTGAAAAACCGTTAATTAAAAACAGTTACGAAAAAAATGTTCAAAGAAAAAATCACAAAAGATTGCATATTTTTAGGGGAATGGACGTAAACCTTCGTATCAAACGTATGGAATTGATGCAATTTTCTACGTAGAATTTCAGTGTTTTTTTTCAGTGTGTGTTGTTTTTCATTCAAAATTTAGAAAATGAATAAAATTTAACAATTAGGCAATACACAATTTTAGAGCTAAATATACCCATTTTAGCTGGGGGGATAAAGTAAAAAGGGATTTTCAGAAGACTTTGTGAATTGCATAAATGTTTTTGAAATTTGAACACAATTTTCAGGGAGTTCATAAGTGCCGTATTTACCAATTTTTGATGGGCGTAGCACAAAATGTAGGCGTGTTAAATTTTTTTCCAATTTTGGGGCACAACCGTAAACTCTGTTCCGAATCTCAACTCGGTGGGTTGAAAATTGCGAAATTTTGGGGATAGGGGGCGAGCGTTGGGGTGCTTTGATTTCCACAATTTTTTCAACATTTCTTAATTTCATACATGCCGAATTCCATTGCTCTAGCGCAACTCTTTCAATATTTTGCCAAGAAATGTATAAAGAAATACCACTGTGCAGCGTTCTGATTTCTGTGAGAAGCTCAGAAGCTTACCGAAATTGAAACAAGAATGTTTATGTAAAACATGAAATCGTTGATGTTATTGGTGTTGTTGCTGCTGTCTTCCACAGCGCTTCCTTGGAATCTATTAAATTGTTTTTTTTTTATTTCTTTTGAGTTAGTTTTACTAGAGCTAAACCATTTTCAGTTGACATGTCAAGAGCAAGTCATCAAACCAAAGCCGCCTGTCAAATTTTAAAATGAAAAATTGATTAATGTCTCAAGTTCATAGTGCTGCAATAAATTGTACAAATTCTTCGCTCAATCATAAATTATTTTCGTGTTGTGCAAAGCAATTTTATAGAAATTTATATTTATAAATTGTTAAGCCAATAGGAATATACCTACTTGGTAAAACATGTGTGTTGAGGACATTTTTGGATTTAAGCAAAAGTTCTTTTGCTGACAAATAGGCAGCGCTTTTCGTTCATAAATCAAACTAAAAAGAAGACTCGCTGAATGATATGACCATACTCATTGCATCCACAAAATCAATTCATTAAACTAAAAGAACATTCAATTAAGATTCCCTGCAGTAAATGCGGGGCAAATTGACCCCTTCGTCACCACTTCGTCATTCTATAGACATGGTCAACGAGGAGGTCTACAGTTCCATTTTCTAGAGCATTCATGATATGAATTTGCTGCGCGAGCATCAGAGGACTCCGTAGCGTAATGGTTAGCATGTCCGATCATCAACCCGAAGGTTCGTGTTCAAATCCCAGGGCAGGCGAGCAAAAGTGGAAAAATTGTAAAATTCGGAGGATTATTCTTATGGATTCTTATGGGTGAGAAGAGAGAAAGAAAAGTTTCCATTCTGAATTCTCGTGAATGCTTTCATAGTTCGTGCGAAAATTTTCATGAATTATATTTTCAATAACTTAATTTTTTAATTTTTTCTCACAAAAATATATTTTTTAACCTGTTAGGTACCTAAAGTGGCACTGGGATAGCGTAGGGGGTGCGTGCTATGCTCTTGATCCCAGGGTCCGAGGTTCGATTCCCGGCACAGGCGAAACGGAGTGTAATGTTCCAAGCCTAGCACTGGTTTTTCAAAAATCGCATGTTAGGGGCACACTACATAAAAAGACATACACTCACACAAACACAAGAAAACCTCCTTGGTATCACAATGGGCCGATTTACGGCCTATGTGGCAGCCACTTCTCAACCTACCTACCTACCTAGGTACCTATAACATGTCTTCTTAAAAAAAAAAAAATGTTCGGCATCCGCCCGAGCGAGATTCGAACTCGGGCCTTCAGGTCGCTAGGCCAGACTCTTCACACCGAGCCCTGTGCGCGGCGTTTTCTATAATATAGCTAATGAGCTGCCTCTACAGCATCACTAGTTCAATCGTCAACTGGTGTCCGCTCGAACATATGCTCATACAAAGTGTCAATAGGAGAATACATGGGCACGGGTACAGTTGGTCACTAGTACTGGTGACGGAGGCACTAGTGACAGATTGAATCAGTCACTAGTGACAATTACTGCAGGGTTCGTATAATTACTATAGAAAGATGAAAGATGTTCAAGGAAATCCGCACAGTCCAATTAAATTGCTCATGTCTCACGGAGAATTTCTCCGGAATAGATTATGATGAACTCAATTAAGACATCACTTAAGAAAGATTTTAAATTAATTTAAATTAGACCGTCCATTTATTAAAGATTTCTTGGGCAGTCATGTCAAGGAGGAGACATTGTGTGAGTATGGGAGGTCCTCCTAATCCAGGATAATTAAATGAATGGTCATGGACATGCATTCTTATCCAATGCAAGGATAATATGTACAAGAAGAAGGTCCTCAGGGATACACAAAAAATTAATGGAGTATATTTGAATGCTTCTCTTATTTATTTACGTTTGGATAGTATACACAGGATATCCTGGAAGAGTCCTGTGCATACATACATACGTACGTACCTGTGTTTTTCGTTGTAATTCCATTTTTTTCTTTTTTATTCCTTGTTTTCTTTTTTATTCCTCTATTTTGACACAAATTTTAAATAATTTAATAATTTTTTGGCACTTTAGTCACTTAAACAACGCAAACGAATGTTTTGGTGGCTCATTGCCTCGCCAAAGGTCTAAATCATACTAAACAGACACTGCGCACTGAATGCAACTCTGCAATCGTCGCGGAGAGATGAAATCCACTACAAACCTAGTTGCGGGGAATGGAAGGCACCAGCAAGCTGTTGGCGGCAGAGCAACTTCTCATAGAAACTTCTTCGCGGCAGAGAATTTTTCATAGGAACATTTTCGCGGCAGAGCTACAGGCAGAGGAATATATTTGCTTGTTGAGGAAGGGAGCGGCGGGAGCGGAACTTACTCTCACGTCTTGCTCTCCCTTTTTTACAATCTTTTTCTCTTGCTCAGTTTCTCTTAGGTATGTCGATTAAACGTCGGTGTTTTTCGATGGTGGCTCCTAAGGCATAAAGTGGAAATCGATTCCTATTGGCTCCTAATGTTATGTATGAAATGGAAAAAAATGGAAAATTTTCAATTATTGACCAATTCAATTCTTATTTTTACTCGCTTTTGGAGTTGCATCCGTATTTCCACGTACGAAAGAGGGCACAAAACAATCTATCGAGCACGTGCAACCAAAAAAGGCTAAATTCTCTAAATTCCCGTCTTTGCTCTTATATTCTCATAATGGCTGAAAACTATACAATTAAGACTAATTTCTTTTTATTTTAAAACATGAAATTATACGAAAAACGTGATAAATATAATTAAATTCTTTTAAAGATATCATATTTACCAGGATAGCTACTACAAGTTTAACTGTATTCGAAATATTTCACTTTGCAATACGCCTTGACATTAATTATTAAATTCAACCCTTAATCAGAGATATGTATGGTATTTTCTATGAATTTTTTTAAATGTCACCCCTGTGTGGAAGAGGAAAATTCGAAAAATCGAAAAGAATTGACGGTCAACAATTGACTAGTGTAAAAAGTCCTCATTCCAGGGAAAATATCGATATTTTTACGGGCATCAGCAGTAGTGTTGAAACAAAATGAGTAAATACTACTTGATATCGAATACTTTTAGTCGATACTGAGTATATTTTGTACTCAATACTTACCATCAAGTATTTTCGCGGTATCGATACTTTAATGTCAGTATTTACCTTATCCTTATCCTTGTATAAGTGCTGCTAATTTGCGAGGTTTTTCCCTCTTGGAGGACTTTTTCGATTTCATTTTGAAATTGATTTTTCGTAAGCGTTTTCCTAGGAAGCGAAAGGGATTTTTATAAATTACCTAAAGGTTAATCCTGCGCCAAATTATTGTCAGCACTGACAAGAAACAGTAATTCAAAAATAAATGGCCAAGTCTAAGGTCTGGATCCATTTTATGCGCTTGGATTCGACAAGTGCAAAGTGCCGTATTTGTTTTTATAACATTGAAGTATTCTGTTACCTGTGTTTTGACGTGTACAATACCAAGAATCATAAAAATTTCCTTAATCTTGAGCAAGTACTACCTAGTATCGATACTTTTGGTTCGGTATTTTAGTGGTATCGATACTTTATCTCGATGCATTGAATGTGTACTAGTATCGATACTTTCATGGCATCGTTTCAACACTAATCAGTAGTAAGAACTAGGGCTGTAGGAAAGCGAATGTGCTAGTTACTCAGAACGGATACGCCATCTAGTAGCGAGTAGCGAAACTAGCGCCATTAGTTACCTCACAATTTGGCAGTTGAATTCAAATTCCGGAAACTTGCAATTGCATAGCTTTGTAGAAATGCCAACAGATTTCGCTGCTGTTCGGCTCCCAATGACAGTTTCCAAGTTTTTCGGCTCCCAATGACACGGTAACACCAGTATTTTGAATCTGGACATTCTTTTGAATTTTGAACAATCTTCGCGCAGCCGCGAATAGCGTTATAAGTGACAAATATTACATTTTTGCAAATTTTCCATGCCACCCAGTACTGAAAAAGTCAATTACTTCTTAAAGGTTCCGAAGTGTTGAGAAATGTCCAAAATTTGGTCAAATAACTACACTTTTTAGATACCTAAAAGGGCTAGAGTATTATTGAAAGTGAAAGTCTTAAGCTTTAATTGTCTCTTTCATCTAAAATTAAAATCGGACATAAACCAAATTTTTCATATGATTTCTTTTATAGTCATGTACGAACATCCTTTTTAAAAATTTGTCCGTTTTTAAGGTTAGCTCTAGTAATAGGGTCTTCATATTTCTTATTAAATTACCAAAAATTCGGAGGTATTTTCTAAAAATGGCGCAAAAATGGGAATTCACCGAAAAAAATATATTTTGGAAAAATTTTTCTCAGTGTAAAATTAAATATAATTTATAATTAGGTTTCTTTTAATAATAACTATCAGTCGCCATTTGTTTCATCTTTCTGGCTCAATTAGATTTTCAGATATAAAATTTTGACGAAGGGCTTGCCAAAAAGGAGTCTTCAATGATATTTCAAGGGCACTTGAAAAAGGAACTTAAAAATCAGTTTCTACAGTGTTTTTAGGAACGACTTCTCTAAAAACGAACACAACTTTGTGTGTGTGTGTGTATGTGAGTGACCTAAATTTCGAATTCGAACCCTGCAGGAAGCCTGTCGCCATATGGCCCCATGTCTATACTGACGTCAATATAGACAAGAGAACTAGTTCCAACGTCAACAGTATTTATAGGCGGTCTCATTAGAGAAACTGTACTGTCAAGAGGTATAGTTCATCTTTATTGACCATGTCAACAACATGTCTCCTTATAAAGCGAAAGAGTACTCCTTTTGTCTATATAATAGTACCGATGTCAATAGTTTGTCAATAGTTCGTCAATAGTTTTTCGGTCTACTGTTGACATTCAATGACAACTCAATGTTAAATGTCAATAACGCAAAGCATTGACGCTTGACGCAGTCAGTAGAGAAAGAGTATAGATTCACTATTGACATTTCCTGAAGGGAAGCTTGAACGCCTTTCGATACTGAAGTTGCAATAAACCATTATTTGTAGGTTCCTGCAGTGGGCGTGACTTTTTTTTTTTTTTTTGAGATGTGTCCCTTTTCAAGACAAGTCGTGGATAGTGGTTCTCAAGCTGTTACATTATCATCATCACATTTTAAAGGAAAAATTCTTCATTTGTTTGAAAGAAGAACAATTTTTAATACTTTCAATATCTTTCGATATATGTATCACTATCAATACATACTTACATAGTTGTATGCACGCCTTAAAACTTTTAAAATATTTTATGGTTATTTTTCCCGCTGGGCGCAGCTGATCAAGTATGACGCAAGCCACAAGGGGTGATTCTGGTGTGAACGCATAAATTTCTACTTTTTGGGAATTTGTTTTGTAAGACAATAAAAAATCGATAACTTAAAATTTTATATGTTTTTGTTTGTGTCTTATATAAAATTAAGTTGACTGCGAATGTTCATGTTGTGCAAAATAAAAAAAAAATCTAATGAATTATTATTAAGTAGGTCTGTCGTAATCGTCCATACCAGAATTAATTAATTTCCAAAATGGCGGAATTTAGAAAAAAAAAAAATCCAAAAATTCGATCTCTTTTTCGTTAAAAATCATTTTAAAAATATTAGAAAATATTTGTGAAAACAATTCTGTTACGGACAATACCTATTAACCCTTTGAGACACGGCGTTACTTATAAGGGACAAGAGCTTATCAGATTTTAATGCTATCGGATTGGGAGCGTGTCTGAAGGGGTTAATGATCAGAAAAAGATATACAGTGTATTCTCTCTTAAGCGGACACCTGCGGGACCGAAAAATGAGTCTGTTTAACAGAGGTGCCCGCTTAAGAGCAGTGTCCACAAGGAGAGAGTACACTGTATAGATTTCAAGCAATCGGTTCAATAGTTTAAAGTTTCATACACAGAAAAACTGGCTACGAAAAATTCCAATTAATGGCGTTTGTTAAGCTCGATTCATCGGTTTTTTAACTGTCCCAATTAAAAATTTCAAACAAATCACGAAATTCGGGAAAAGTTCGTAATATTAAATTTTGAACAAAAATTTGGTTGATTATTTTGTTGTATTAAATACCAAAAGTATTAACACTTAACAAAACATTTGCTTGAAATTTTTTGAAAGTGCATATAAAATTTTTTCCTAAAATTCTCATTAGCTTTATGCGGACTTACATACAAGAAGAGACGAAATAACCAAAAAATTAGCTCACATATGTTTATGATTTTATAATGTATAAATATCTTCCGTAAACTGACTTTGCAGACTCAAATTTTTATAATGGAATATGTAGATATAACATTTTTTCCTTTTTTTATTTATTTAAAATAATTGGTTGATTTTTATTACTACCTTGGGTTGTTGATATTACAAATCGTTAATTGAAAATTTTTGTTAAGTGTTAATATTTCGAGTAATTGTCCCAATTAAACGATTTGTTAATATAACAAAAAGTGTGATACGCTGAGTTTTAACAACAAATTTGTTATATTGATTAAAAAATTGGTTGTATTTACGCACAAAATTCTTTCTGTGTATAAGGGACAAGAGCTTATCAGATTTTAATGCTATCGGATTGGGAGCGTGTCTGAAGGGGTTAATGATCAGAAAAAGATATACAGCGGACACCTGCGGGACCGAAAAATGAGTCTGTTTAACAGAGGTGTCCGCTTAAGAGCAGTGTCCGCAAGGAGAGAGTACACTGTATAAATTTCAAGCAATCGGTTCAATAGTTTTATTTGTAGGACGTGTAGAACATGGGGTTTTTAAAAGAACCGCCTTTAAAATTTGATACGCAGAGCAGGTTATTTAGGCGCCTCGGCAATCATGAGCTCCAACTTTTTGTAATACAAGGAGTTTCGGTCTGATTTTATTCACAGCATGTTCTCAATAGGTTTTATGTACTATCGAAATTTGAAAAGAAATGAAAATCGATTTAAAAAATGGTCACACCAGAATATGCCCTTAGTTTTGAAGCCATTCTCTTTGTAATGTCTTGCATTAAATCCTTAATCCATAATCGTTTCTTGAGTTCAATATTTCTTGAATTTCCTTATAAAATAAAGTACTGATTCATTTATTTACTCCTTTTAATAAAATTACTTTAATTTCGCTTAATCTTATTTGTATCAATTTGATACATCGCGTCGATTCTCGTTGCAGACAACACGCCTCCCAAACACGCCACGCCCAGCGGTAGGTCTAAAAAAAAACATTTAACTACACTTGAGTAAATACTCAAATTTTAATTTATAGTTGGTACTAGTTCTTGTACATATCGCACAACACTTTTTCCATGGGTGTGTTTCCGATCGTTCTTTGGAAAAAAATCGACTCGATTTTATGCGAGTGGACCATTCGCAAGAGCGGCAACATGAGCAGCAGTCGACCAAATCGAGCAATTTGTGCGGTGAATTGTGATTTTGTGTGCTGCGCCAACATGACCTGAAAGTGTATAGACGAAAAAGACCATCGAATTTACCGATGTTGTTGGCTATTTGTTCAACGATTGTTTTATAGGGCATATTACATGGGCTTGATCTTGTAAATTCTCGATTTGCTCGGGTTCCTTGAGGCCACGCGTTTCCGGCCGAAAGAGAACTATCGCCTTCAGGCACGCGAACTCCGCTGGATCTACCTGTACGGCCTTGTATTTGCAAAAGATTTCGAGCAGAGTACGAACATCCGTTGCTATCTTTTTTTTTATGGAGATTGTTAAGGAACACAAGTAGGAAGAAAATAATCATAGAAAAAAGGAAAGTATCAAAGCAGGTTTGAAAATGAACGATATTTGATATGTATTGTTGGGATGTGTACCTCCTCTTTTGTAACGCAATTGGTGTTGTTCGCGTTACTGTCGTGATTATTGCAGTGTTCGGAAACAGAAAACAATGGACAACCAGTCGGATCCAATGGAATGCACCATTGTATGGCATTGAGCAGAAAAAGCTCCGACCATGATTCTTCCAGCAAGATAACCTGAAAAGGGGGGATTTTTTTTTTTTTCATAATTTTAATCAGCTTCGTGATGATCAGCGGAAAATCGTGTACCTGATCCCTGAAAGATAAGCTCGCGAAGCTTGGAAGATTTTTTGCCCACTTCACAGCCATAAATAGTAGTCGAGCACTTGTCTCGTAAACGGTTTCTTGTTGATGGGAGTATAAATTCGGTGGCATGAACGGTGGTAGACTGAATTGACAATTATTTTGGTCTCTCGTCATTGGATCCTCATCGTTGGTCACGTCGATGGAATCGTCTAAGACGAGAAAAAGTTTCGTTGTTTTTTTGTTTATATTTTTTTTTTAAATATTATTTTTTCCAGAGGGTGGTGAATATTCTTACCATCGTTGTCATTGTTCGGTAAAGGACTCGATGAGCTGATCGATGAGACGCTTCCTCCAGTCTGACTTTTATCTAACACTAAAGAGATCAAGTTATTAATAGTTATCCTAAAGAAATCCCTCAATATGAATAGCTCCTATAGCCGGACACGTTTTTTTTCGATACGAACTATTCAATCGTCAATAAATTACTTCCCCCATTAGAGGACATCTCCCATAACCATAAAAAGATATGATTAAAATGTTCTTCTTTCTAGTTTCTTATCCAATGGAGAGCTTTGACCGATATGGAAGAAGGAAAATGACTGTCTGTCAACCTAAGATAGCTAATTATAGAGGTGTTCTTCTTCTTTTTCCAGCGTGTTCTTTCCCGGCTTATACCGGGGTCCGAATATTTTGAATTTTTTCTTCATTTTCTTCTATCCACTGCATCGTCGATTCTTCAATCAGTTGCTTGGAGGAGGTCCCTTTTCAAAATGTCTAGCCATCTTTGTTTTGGTCGTCCTCTTGGCCGAACACCTGTTGCCTCAAGCTAATTATAGAGGTATTGCCTGCTCTATTCTAAATATTTCCCGGGAATTTTTTTTACCTAGAAATGTTTTGCCGTGGAAAAAGGGAGTATTCTTATCGTCAATAATAGGGAGAATGCGATGAGATTTGCTTAAAAATGTTCGAAATACTTGATCGTTTTATATCGGTCCCAGTGTGTATCGAATGGGAGATTTTTGTTTCCGAATCCGCAGGGAAAAATTCCCCGGGAATATTTCGAATTGGGCTGAGTAATAATCAGTGATTATTTATATATAATAGACACATATGTGAAATTTTTGATGATTATGGCCTCAGCAAAGCATTGGAGGTGCATTCTATTACTCTGGAATATGTTCGCAAGCAAAGGAAAGTGAAAGACCCCTTGTAGATTTAAATGATAATTCAAGGAATCTAGGGTTTTAGGGGCTTGATAGTCCTAAGAATAGAAAGCTAGCGCCTTAAATCCTTGCATAGTATCGTCAAAAATGGATGCAGCCGTTGCTGCCTTTGACCTTTATCACTAGCTGACATTCTTTTTTCCTCAAGAGATCACAATACACTTTTCTTATGGATATTAGTTTCGAAAATTAATGGCAAAGTTATAATTTCAAAAGTGGAAATATAAAAAATATAAATAAAAAAAATGAAAACTACTTTGAGCCTTATATAAAAATACGTTGCATACTTTAGGGCTAAAATTTGTTATCTTTAGCGCCAATATTACCAAGCATATTAAAAAAATTTTTATACCCGACACACTCTGTGTCGAGGGTATATTGCGTTTGTGTGGTTGTGTGTAACACCCAGAACCAGTCGAGATAGACCATACAAAATATATATAGAAATGATCAGTGTCACCAGGAGATTCGATTTAGACATGTCCGTCCGTCTGTCCGTCTGTTTGTATACAGTTATCTTATCGAAGGAGTTGAGATATCTCGACAAAATTTGGTATGCGTGGGGACATGAGTAAGAACAAGTTCAAGAATGGACCCGATCGGACCATTTTTAGGGGTACCTCCAGTACTAGGGTCTGTTACGAAAATCACAAAAACTGCTCTAAAAAGTTTTTCAAGATATTTTGATGAAATTTGATGTTTGATCATATTTAAAGGCCAGTAATATTATATCCAAAAATTGGAAAAGTGGGCGTGGCAGAAGGGCGGTTTTCAAAAATTGTCTCCTACACCCGAAATTCAAATGGGACTTGAACGAAATTTGGCACTTATGTTTTTTTTTGTAGTCTTAAACATCCTTCAAAAAAATTTCCTTGATCGGGCCATTTTTAAGGGTACCTCCAGTACTAGGGTCTGTCACAACAATCCCAAAATTGCCTTAAAATCGGACTTTTTCGCAATATTTCAATGAAACTTAGAATTCGAGCGTATATTTAAGCCTCCGATAAGAATTCAAAAAAATTGGAAAAGTGGGCGTGACAAAGGGGCGGTTTTCATAAAGAAATCTAAGAAAAGTCGGTATATGGGACCCCTTATGGTCTTAAACACCTCTTGATATTAAAAGTTATTTGAACACGTGTGTCTGTGTCGGGTATTCTATTGTCAGGCTCGCCTGACTATAACACCCTTACTTGTTTTAAATTAAAATTAAAATTAAAATTTTTTTAAACATAAATTTCATTTTCAATATCGCAATTTTGTAAGCATAGAAATTTACGGCAGCACCGTCTACTTCCAGGGCTGTGAGTACATTTGACAGCTTTGATTAGATCGTTATTTTTAAAAACGGATTCTATAAAGAGCCATTCTAACGATTGGTTCGTACTCCGAATTGCTGTCCTCAAGGCTTTTAGTCCTGTCTATCGTATTGTGTTATTTCTAAAACTGCATTTTTTTTTTTTTGAAAATTATTTCTTTGATTTTTTCCGAACAGCTGGTTTTTGAAAATCGAACTCAAATTTGATATCATATTTAAACGCAAAGCCGAGGTGATTTAAAATAATTTAAAAATTTTTTTTTTTTAATTGGAATGTTAAAAACCAAAAGCGGATTTTTATTAAAAAATATTTTTTAAATATGCTTGTTATAATTGGCCCATAGAGCTCGGATTTTGAATATTTTGATTTTTTTGAATTATTTGAATTTATTGAATATTTTGAATTTTTTTTTCAATTTTTTTGCATTTAACTGTGCTTTTTGAATATTTTATTCACTGAAGTAGGCATTTTTTGTTAATTTGATAATTCAACATTTTAATAGGCATACTAAGGGCCGTTTTCTCATCTTTTTTTATCTGTAAGTTAAATTATCCTGATGATAATTTCATACAAATTTGATTAATAAGTCAAAGGAATTGAATTTTATGTTAACTGGCAGATAGAGATTAAAAGTAGGATGAGCAAACGGCCCTAAATCGAACTAATTTGGAATTTTTGACTGTGAATTTTTTGAATATTTTGCATTTTTGTTTGAATTTTGTTTTAAATATTTTGAATTTTTTGCATTTTGAAAAAAAATTTTTTTAAATATTTTTTTGAATTTTTTTTTTTGTCATTTTTTTACATATTCAAATTCCGAGGCATAGTTATCTTCATTCCTCATATTTGCCTTCACTCCTTCACATATAAAATTACAGCTTTTTCATTAATGCATAGATTTTGAAAAATAATTTTTCATTTTGTTTGTTAAGGAACGGAATTTAGATAAAAAATGAAAGAAAAAATTTATCTATTTGGAGAACGATTTTATAGAGGCCGAGAAAAGAATTCATTCATAAATTTTCTTTGAAAATATTTGTTTATTTTTTAAAGGTTTTAAGGTCTATAGATTCTTATTTTCTTGAACGACCTTAAAACTATGCGAGAAAAAGTCTTAGAAGGGTTAATTTTCTTTAATTTGAGGTATAATTTGTTCAAATCGGATGACGCATTACCAAGCTCTGTTCGAAAAAGGTGCAATACCTATTTAAACTACTTTTTTTTTTCATAAATGAATATACACAGAGAAAAAAATCAACCAGAAAACTGGTTAAATCAAAAGGAAAAACATATAAATCGGCTTCGGCTTCAACAAGGAATATTTTTAATTTAAAAATTTTTCTTGTTGAAAAAAATAAAGATTTTCCTTTTGAATCAACCATATTTCAGGTCGTATTGAAATGATAATTTTCAAAAATGGATTTAAAATTTAAATTTTTGAATTAACCACAAACATGATTGAAATGACAAGAAAATTTTCTTTAATAAACCCATAAAAGAAGAAATGTCAAAAGAAATTTACTTAACGTTCAAAGCAAATGGCCACAGAGCCCTCTGCTGAACATAACCCCACAAAATAGCCATCGGATGGACTTCATCCGATTTGGTCACTCCATTGTCGTGACTGCTTTCGCAATGCTTCAAAAGTTCTAAGATGAATGAATATCTTATATATCATTTTTTATAAACCAAATGAGAATTATAATGAACGAAAAGAAATGTAATTAAACATATTTCCTTTAAATCAACCAAAAATTTTGTTGACTCAACCATTTTTTATTTGAAATTTTCGTTCTGCTCGAAAATCAAAATAACTATGAATAACAATACGCCCTTTAAAAAAAAAATCATGGTAAAATTCGCTCAGTGTAGAAAACGTTTCTATAAAGATAAAAAAAACTTTTTTTCGGTTTTAGGAGGCCAATTTCTATGGGAAAAGTGCATTGAGATCTCCTGAAAAATTCAAAAATAATTATTTGTAAGCACACCGGATCCTCAAAAGTGCAGATGATGCCGCCCAAAATTTAGCAAAATATTTGAATTCGAGGAACCCTGAGGAATAGTTGAGGACGTAGGAGGTTTTTTTTTTTTGCCTACCACAATATAAATCATAGAGCCTTAATAAAAATTTTTGTAAAACTTGATTAAAATGAATGTGTCCTTTGGAAGGATATTCCTACGGTCCCTAAGGCAGAGAGTGTTTTAAAATGAGCCGATTTTCCATTTTCTCTACTTGCTCACCCGTTATATCCATTGGCGGTGAGCTTGGATCTATTGAATTGCTGGAATTCGTTGATGTGGACACCGTCCCATTCGATAGTTCCAAGGCCGGTCCATAAATCTTCCTTTTCGGCGAGTGTAAATTATTATTAAATAGCGTAAACCCGGAGCCATTGATGTTAGTTGGAAACTGCATCGACGTAGGAAGGCCGCCGTGATGAAGCAAACGTGACGAGGGTAAGCCGGACAGTGCTAAGATCGTGAGAAATAGTCGATTGAGAACACGAGCAATGCAAAAATATTCGTTTTATTTTTTTTTTTTTTTTTATTAAATTGAGAAACTCACTAGGAGGCGGTAGTAGTCCAGGGCCATAACAAGGCGGTGATAGTAAAACGGGCGGTCTGAAAAGAGGAAAAATCTGTTCACAACTATGCAAATGACATGCGGTGTGATTCGGCAATCGGTAAGTGTGGCACTTTCTCTATGAACTGTCTCGTGTGATGCAACGTACCCGAAAACGCCGACGGCCACAGCGGCCTCCCGCAACGCACGTCCATGTTCCATCTCACGCAATGCTTCTGGTCTAATTGTGGCCGTGTTGCGCGGTTGTCTTTCGTTTTGCACCGCTGTAATTGGAAAACAAGGAAACCGAAATGAGGAAACCGACAATTCACTCGACTAAAAATCTATTCACGCATCCCATGCATCCAATCAATTCCATCAATTCCACCAATTCCTGTTCATGCCAGAAACTCGCAATCGCACTCGCCATCGCCATCGTCGGCTTTCGGCGGGGCATTTCCCCGCGTCGTGTATGGGCGTTTGCACGTGTTGCAAATGAAGTGGCTGTAATGAGGTGTTTGACAGGACGGACAAATTGATTGTCTATGCAAAAATATGGTCAAGCCAAAGGAACTTTCAAGCCTCGATGGATGTTCATAAAATGTTGCATAATTTGAAAATGAGCAAGCCAAACAGTCGCACAAACAATGCACGGGGGAGTTCCCGTTCACTTTCCTTTGGGTCTTTGTGTAGCGGTTAAACAGTTTTCAGGTCACGTGCCGAACTCTTTGCTTTTTTTTTCTTCCGTTTTTTTTTTTTGTCCTTATGAGTCAGAAAAACACTCTTCAAATAAAGGATACACATATGATGGCTCATTGTTCTCGAAAGCGAAGAAGAGAAAGACGACCGTGAATATATCCCTTTTTTTTAATATTTTTGGAATACATTTTTTTATTTTTTTTATTCTCTTCTTAATCGCAGGCTTTATCACCATCAAGATATTTTTTCACTCAATTAAATTTTATGAAGAAAAAAAAAAAATGTATGAATATTAAATAAAATTATGTGCGTTAATTTAAAAATATTTTTTTTTAACCCATTATAGCATAAGAGCTGATATGGTTTGTGCAAAATGAAAAAAAAAAAACCGCAAAATTAATACATACCTACAACACAGGGGCGGACTGGGCCTATGGGCAACCGGGAAAATGCTCCCAGTGCGCTGTATCTGGGATCAATACTCATGGAGTAAGAATTTTTTAATTTTCATTTTTTAATGTATGAAGTTTATTTCAGATAAACTTTAAAACCCCATTTTAACAGTTTTTCAAACGCCCGGTGGGCCCTTTGACCCCCCAATCCGCCCCTGCTACAACTGTTGTGATCATGTCACACATATCAGCGTCAGCGAACCTAGTTTTAAGTAATTTTAAGCATATTTTTAAGTTGAAATTATATATTTGGATTTTAAAAAGTTCAGTGCTAATAAAACTGAGTGGAGAAGAACAATTAAAACGGAACTTTATGCGTTTTACTAAATCAACAATTATATCTTAAAAATTTTGGCGCCCGAGCAGGGTACTAGGTACTTTTTGGTGAAAAACGATTGATAATTATTTTTAAAGCCTTGATTGAAACCATTTACTGGGGAACTTTTTTTCTGTAAAGGGTTAATGGAACTATTTACTGCAAAAAAAATTTTCCCCACTTATTTAATACATATGTATATCTTTCTGTAAGGAGTTAATAAAACCATTTACAGCGAAAAAGAATTTTTTCTCACTTATTCAATATAGTGGGTTAATGTTAGGGTTAATTTGATTTCAAATTAAGAATATTTATTGGTCATTTCTCTAGAAGGTTTTTAAAAAGGTTAGGTACCTAATTCTTCTTTGGAAGCTCCAATTTTTTGAATCCATTAATCCTTAATATAACGACCTCAAGAGGACGACCAAAACAAAGATGGCTAGACAGTTTGAAAAGGGACCTCCAAGCAATTGATCTAAGAACCGACGATGCAGTGGATAGAAGAAAATGGAGAAAAAATTCAAAACATTCGGACGCCGGTATAAGCCGGGAAAGAACACGCTAGAAAAAGAAGAAGAAGAGAAGAAGAAGATAACGACCCCAAGTCAAGTTGCTAGTAGAAAAAGTTTTGTTTTTGGAACTTTTTATATTCCCTTTACGATATGTGGGAAAGTATATCCTTGAAGATTTTAAATTTAAAATTTTTAATTTTTTTTACAACAAAAAACAACTCGTTTTTATTCTTAGGGTCGCTCGCCAGTTCTGTCAGAAATGAAACCGAAATGAAAAATTTCATATAAAAAAACACTTCAGAAGATTTTCGATTAATTTGTGGAGCGGTTTTTTATATGAAGTTTTTCATTTCTGACAGAGCTGGAGAGAGTCCCTTAAATATGTTGTTATTGTTGTTGCGTTTCCAAAATCTTCTTTACGATTTTAATGAGCTGCATTATTTTGAAAATGGAAATCCAGGCTTGTAAGCAAACAAGTACCGTTTTGGTACAAATGAACAACACCGTATGGACATTTCCAAACATGAGTACTTTTAAGTCCCGAATTCAACAAAGCGATAAATGGTACTTTTATTTATGATACATATTTCAAAATGTGCTTGCTTTTCGAACGAGAATGCAGTCATTCTTTGAATAGAACTCCGTACCGGATGGGTTAAGAGAGACAGCCATGGGGTCGCGGCAATAAAAATTTCTTAGACAGGAAAAATTTGGGTCTAATATAATATATTGAAGGTAGGTAGGTAGGTAGGTTGAAGCCGTTAATCGGCCCATTGTGATACCGAGGAGGCTTTCTTGTGTTTGTGTGAGTGTATTGTCCTATTATGTAGTGTGCCCCTAACCAGGGGCGGACTGGAGATCACCGGACGTTACCTAAGAAAAAAAATATTTTAAAAAAAATCCTTAGTCCATGAGTATTGATCCCAGATACAGCTCAATGGAGGTTGTCCGTAGGCCCAGTCCGCCCCTGTCCCTAACATGCGATTTTTTGAAAAATCAATGCTAGCCTTGGAAAATTACACTCCGTTTCGTCTGTGCCGGGAATCGAACCTTGTACCCTGGGATCAAGGGCATAGCACGCATCCTCTAGTCTATCTCAGAGACATCTAATATATTGTAACTCTTATAAATTTTTGAATAGGTATTCATTTTTTTTATGGAAATATTTTTTTTTTTTTTTTCTTTGAAAATAATTTCCAAAAAATGACAATTTTTTTTTTATTTTCAATTAATTTTGGAAACTAATAAATATGCCTCGGAATTTGAATATGTAAAAAAATGAACAAAAAATTCAAAAAAATATTCAAAAAATATTCCAAAAAAAATCAAACAAAAATGCAAAAAAATTCAAAAAATTCCAAATTAGTTCGATTTAAGCCCAAAATCCAACAATGCGAGAGCCCGATGCGATAGCGCGAGACGAGACGCACACAAATTCATCAATACATTCAATCATATGGTTCAAGCTCCAATGTATCGCACTGCGAGACCTCGTAGCGAGAAAATTTTGAAAAATTGAATATTTCTCGTTGCGAGGCAATTTTAGAGGTTAATGATGTAGCTATTTTTTGAGTACCCGCTATTGGGTACTCGTTTAAACTAATAAAACAAAAACTGTTCACTGCTCCGTGAAAAAGAGCTTTTCAAATATTTCGCGCGCTTTGGTTCATTTTGAAAATTTTGAATTAAAATTTTAAACTCAAGTGATAACGTATAATTTTTATGAGGTACTCGGTACTCGTTAGATTGGTACTTGGTTCAAATATTGCATTACTAGAAGCGAAAATATGCTATCATCTGCGTGACGCAAAACTCTCATTGGAGATTGAAATGCGTCACGCAAAACATTTTCGTGTCGTCGCGCACTCTCGCATCGGGCTCCCGCAATATTGGATTTTGGGCTTTAGTATGCCTATTAAAATGTTGAATTGTCAAATTAACAAAAAAAAAAAGCCTACTTCAGTGAATAAAATATTCAAAAAGCACAGTTAAATGCAAAAAATTCAAAATATTCAATAAATTCAAATAATTCAAAAAAAATCAAAATATTCAAAATCCGAGCTCTACTAATAAAAATATTCGATTTCTAGAGCACCCGAAATTGATTCTTTTGATTTCAATTTAGATTTATATGCCTGCCACACGTAGATCGAAATTGCTCAATTTCAAAAAATTTCAGAACAAATCTGACATTTGAAATTGAGGCAATTTCAATTTTCGTTCTGAAATTGCTCAGAATTTCGCATCTACAGTGTGGAAAGCAATTAGATTCGGTATGAATTCTCGAGATTCATAGATCTCATTGAATGTACGTCACCATAGTAAAATTAAATGAGTTCGCTATAGAAATTTTTTCATTTTTGTTTTTTTTCATGTCCCCATAACTAGCCACATCGCTCAAGAAAATTGAAACCATTAATTAAGGATCAAAAAATTTTTAAGGAAAATTCTCGCAGTTTCATTAATTCTCATATTAAATGTACAGTGGGGTCTCGTTATAAGTCGCCTCATTAAACGTCGATTCGCACTTACGTCACGTATCAATTAACACCCTGGTTCGCTATACGTCGCAAATGATTCGCAATTACGTCTAAAAGTTTGGGGGAACATTTTTTCGTCATGTTTGCGCCCTAAGTGCCATCTCAATGACGCGTCAGGTGCGTTCCGTCAATTGGAGGCAAACAATGCAAGCATATGGAAGCAGCTCAAATCAATTGCGTTGTTGTGGACGTAGTCGTAAAACGTTTCTGCATCCGACGAATAGTTGCGAAATCAGACATTAGAGCAGTGATGCCAGTTGTAGGGAATTTTCATTTTATTGACTTTAATTAAAATTTGTGTTATCAATTTTGAGCTTTGAGGAACCAATTAGAAATTATTTCAATACAATCATATAAGATTTTAATACTTGACTCGTTATAAGTCGATTCGCTATACGTCGATTTTTTAGGAACGAGAAACGACTTATAACGAGACCCCACTGTATTCCGTTGCAAAGAACCGAATTCAAAAAGTAACCAGAATGTTCCATCGAGCTTTTCAGCAACAACAACCGTCGCGACTTGCAACGGAGAAATTTTCATTGGAGTTTACTTAAAATTCATCGAAATCTTCGGCCAAAGATTTCGATTGGTTTTTTTTTTTTTTTTTCTTTTCTTTTGTTTCTGTCATTTTTTTTTTTTTGTACCGTTTCCTTGAATGCTCAGTGCAGAAAAGGATTTTTCAGAAAATGCCAGCTTACCTGCTGTGCTTAGTAGTATCGTGTCTGTCTACCTGTCGGTTAAATCAAACGAAATATTTTACTGTCAGTAAAATTCGTACAACCGAATGAGCAATTTCCAAATGAGCCATCACTTTTATGAACATAAAAAGAAGGAAAGCACAAAGGCCACCACCGCGCACCGTGCGGCTTCCTGTGGGTGAGCTCATGCAAACATTTTCCTACCGCGAATGGAAATCAATGTCGTTTACAAACGTTCACTAGACAATGACGCACTGAGGTGGATATGCTTAAACATGCTGAGATTGTTACGCAATGACTAAACGAAATATTATTATAATCGTGACGAGCGCGTGTGTGCGTCAGAATTTTTTTACTCGAAAAGGCCCAGCAGGAATAGTCACCGAATAGTTGATGGGTGGAGTTTAAAGCTGCGGCATGGATGACAGTTCAAAAACAGAAGCGAAAAAACTTTATTCGAGAATTTTTTTTTGAGGTTATGACTAAACCTGGAGACGATGAAACTATAACGACGGCTAGTTGGGATTCAGCGATCCGGTCGGTAAAGCTCCATAGGCAAGAGATTCAGCCATAGCCTCAAAAACATGCTCGATCAGGATTTTTTGACTACTTTTTAGAGGTTATGGCGAAATATATACCCGATGGAATAATAAAGACCTCAAATTCGGATTCAGAAACCCCAAAAACATATAGTAAGCATGGTTAGACCCATGATACAAGAAAACAAGATAGCGCCACTTCAGTACCGCTATTTTGAGGCTCTCTTTGAGAGCCGAAAATTGAGTTTGTGACGTCACTGAGCGAGAAATTGTTGTTGTTTCCCATGCTATTCAAAAAAGTAAAAAGCCGGTTTAACATGGGAAACAACAACAACGAACCGCGATTTTGAGTTTGTGACGTTTCCTCTCTCAAGTGGCGCTATCTTGTTTTCTTGTATCATGTTTAGACCCTTGGGTGTGACCATTTTTTATTTTATTTTGTGGGGCTGTGCTGTGGCCTCAGCAATGATCCACGATGCCATTGTCACTCAAGGAGTCGTGCATGAAAATGTCACCTATATGCACTGGTGAATTCAATGATGATTGTCTTCTGAAGGAGATATTTGCCTGCTGGGGAGTTGAAATTTGAACTTTTCAGCACCCACACACACACACACACACACATGATAAAAATCGATATTGATATTTTATAATAAAATGAGTTAATAGCAGCGGCAATATTACGAGCATACAAACCATCCTTATTCATTCCCATTTGAAGGCACTTTTTTAACCGGCAGGCCTGGCATTGGTTCCGATGTGCTTTGTCCACTACGCAACGTCCTGTTCCGGCCTGGCATCTGTAATAAGAAATGACAAAAAAAAATTTAAAAAAATAAGAAAAATTGTGAATGAAGAGGAATCGATGTGATCGGAATTTGGAGGAATTTTGAAGCCGAAAATCGGAATATTCAGTAACGCAAATTCATTGAAGTGCTTCGGACACTTTCACTCGGCGTCATCAACGTCAACGAAGAGGCAATAATTCAGTTAACAACAAAAGGCAACAGAAATTGCAACATTTGTCAACACAAAGGGACGCACAAAATTGAAAGCCTACTTAAGCCGCAGGACTGCACAACACAGAAGAACAGAGCAGAGCAGAGCTGAGCGGAGCGGAGCGGAGAAGACTCATCAAAGAATTGGATGTGACAGTGCAAAAGAGCGAAAGACCAATGCCACGAGCCAACAGCCACCATTCACACGGGTTGATAGCATTGAAATGCGATTAAAACAGCCACAAAACAGAGGCTGAGGTACTTACTGACATCATGAGCAGTACACGTAGTTACTTTCACATCCATGAATAGAACAATAGAACAATAGAAATCGCGAGTACTTGACCAAGACCAGTCTTATCGGATAGTTTTTCGGGTAACCACCGCGAAGACCAAGGTCCGGGACCAACCTGATTAACTTGTTTAAAAAATTCCCAAAATTCTGCGGACTACTGAAAAAGCTGTGGTATACTGTCCTTATCAGACAGAGTCCAGTGGGGTGGAGGGAGGATTAACGTCCAGCCGCTTACGCGAACCAGTTTCAACTTCAAAGTCGGTATTGACAATTTTGGCAGACCTTGGTCTAGTTTCGGCGCTATCCACTCTTCTTTAAATACCAACAGCCACATCGAGCATATATAACTAAATATATATGTCACTCAGGAGCCGTTTCTATTTTGGCTCTTTTCAACACGGTCTTGGGTACACACCACGGTCTTGAGTACCCACCAAAAAAAAGCATTTTTCACTTAGGTACTCACCAAAAGTATTTCTCTCTCGCTCTTTTTTTGCCTGCCGAGTAACATCTCTTTCTAACTGCCGCGAAATGTCCCGCCCAAAATCTATGAGAGTGACATATATACTTAGTAATATATGCATCGAGCATGGAGCCTGGGAAAAATTTTTCTAGCTGACGGCATCTGCTAAGGTACCGTAAGCTTTAATTTGCCTACAATTCTCAAGCGCTTTAAATAATCTCACAGCTGTAGTGTTGCCATTTTGATAAATTTTTTTTTTGTAAACCAAATTTTTTCATTTTCATTCGTTTGGTACAAAAGTAAGTACCCAGCGGCCAACAGTATATACCGCCTGCAAAGTATGCGACATTCTAGGCAGCGTACCGGATGAACACCACACAACTTAGGTTACTTTGTGTGGGGGTGATAGCGTTTCCTCTACAAAACCGCCACGCCACACCAAAAGTATACCGAGATTGTATATGAGGTCGTGTGCATTACTGACTGCGAAGTGTGATGCGGTTCGTCGCTTCTGTAAGCAACATTTTGGCCGCTGGGTATCTTAGAATTTTGGTAAATTTTATATATAAATATATATTGTGTGAGTAGGCGCGAAAAAATGTGAAGGGAACTCCTACTGTCGAGCCGGAAATAAAAGCATACGTGACGGAATTCACCAAATTAAATAATTAGTTGTGGGTCAAAACATTTTCGTTTGTTGAGAAAATTATAACGAAATGGCAACCATGCCCAGCCATTTGAGCAACTATTTGCTCTTCAATTTGGGGAAAAAATAAAATCCTTCCCCTGAAAAAGAATAAAAATTCAATTGAAGCGAAATATTGAATTGATTTTAAGTGCGCGGCTATCATAAACAATGACGGAGCGCCGCTTCCATAAAACCGAGCCATACATTATCCCATCGACACGGAATAGAGGCACATTTATGCCAGCCAACGTTAAGGTACACGGGCGAATTTCCGAGAGCACAAAAGCCGCACAATTCATACGCACGGGAGCGCAAAAGACAACGGTTAACGGACGAATGGATGGATGGTCGGCGGAAGGACGGACGACAACCCGACGACCCGACGGCGTGTTTTGTACACTTTCACCCTCTTTTGACTTTCGCGCACGCAAATCGTTTCACAAAATTAAATGCGGTCACATTTGGCCAAGTGTATTCCACTTAAGCTCCATATCACTCCCGGGGGACGGGATATAGAGAATCCGGCATTTGTTGTGACATCAAAACCAGGGCGAAAGCATATTACAAAGTAATATTTTTATATTTTTCCTGCGTGTTCAAAGTTTATCCTTGTTCCTCTATGTCTATAAAGTTCTTTGCTATGCAGAATTTCAAATAGCTAGCGCGATGCTCATCAATTCACATGGGACGTGGCATTAGAGATTGCCGTAGAGAAACCGAAAAGAAGAAACTTCGATTGGAAAAAAAAAAATTGAAAGAAGAAAAAAAGAAAAAACAAGTATCGAAATTTTCTTATTGAATTGTCATCGAGGACATTCGGGCAGCAAGGAATCGAATGGGGGAAAAAAAAATTGAATTTTGATTAAGGATTAACAGCGAGCGACGCGCAACGGCTTATCACAAAACAACAGTGGAAGGAAGCTACATACATACATACATAACAGGTTGGCTGATAAGTCCCCGGTCTAACAAAGAAAAACACATTTTTTTGTCAAAATTCGTTTTTATTATTCAACATAGTTCCCTTCAAGAGCGATACAACGATTATAACGACCTTCCAATTTTTTGATACCATTTTGGTAGTACTCCTTCGGTTTTGCCTCAAAATAGGCCTCAGTTTCGGCGATCACCTCTTCATTGCAGCCAAATTTTTTCCCTGCGAGCATCCTTTTGAGGTCTGAGAACAAGAAAATGTCGCTGGGGGCCAGATCTGGAGAATACGGTGGGTGGGGAAGCAATTCGAAGCCTAATTCATGAATTTTTGCCATCGTTCTCAATGACTTGTGGCACGGTGCGTTGTCTTGGTGGAACAACACTTTTGTCTTCTTCATATGGGGCCGTTTTGCCGCAATTTCGACCTTCAAACGCTCCAATAACGACATATAATAGTCACTGTTGATGGTTTTTTCGTTCTCAAGATAATCGATAAAAATTATTCCATGCCCATCCCAAAAAACAGAGGCAATTACTTTGCCAGCGGACTTTTGAGTCTTTCCACGCTTCGGAGACGGTTCACCGATCGCTGTCCACTCAGCCGACTGTCGATTGGACTCAGGAGTATAGTGATAGAGCCATGTTTTATCCATTTTCACATATCGACGCAAAAACTCGGGTGTATTGCGAGTTAACAGCTGCAAACACCGCTCAGAATCATCAACACGTTGTTGTTTTTGGTCAAATGTGAGCTTGCGCGGCACCCATTTTGCACAGAGCTTTTTCATATCCAAATAATGATGAATGATATGACCAACACGTTCCTTTGATATCTTTAAGGCCTCTGCTATCTCGATCAACTTCATTTTACGGTCATTCAAAATCATTTTGTGAATTTTTTTGATGTTTTCGTCGGTAACCACCTCTTTCGGGCGTCCACTGCGTTCACCGTCCTCCGTGCTCATTTCACCACGCTTGAATTTTGCATACCAATCAATTATTGTTGATTTTCCTGGGGCAGAGTCCGGAATCTCATTATCAAGCCAAGTTTTTGCTTCCACTGTATTTTTTCCCTTCAGAAAACAGTATTTTATCAAAACACGAAATTCCTTTTTTTTCATTTTTTTCACAATTACAAAAGTTGCTTCACAAAAGACGCTCTATCTCACAAACTAATTGACTTACAGACGTCAAATTTGTACACAAATCATTTGAAGGTTGCCACTATAGAAAAATAATATGCATTTAATACTAGCGACGCCATCTATGTGTCAGACCGGGGACTTATCAGCCAACCTGTTATATATTCCCTTCAAGGTTCTCGCACGGGGGATCCTGTAGAATCGTTTGCTGTTGAAAGACAAGCATGGGAGAGCGCATAAGAACGGGAATGGAATTATTTTTATCGACATATATTTCTTCGTTACCCACATTACCCACAAGTGTCCATAATCGGAGAAGTCATGGAAACTTCTCCTTTCCTGACATTCCTTCATGAAGATGAGTCCTATAAATGGGATTTTCGTCTTCTTATTTTATCACCTTCCTTCTAGCGTAAATACATATGTATGTTCATCCGCAAAATGTGAGAGAACTCGGGTATAGGACACTGTAATATCTGGCCCTACAGGTCACAGTCGTTCTGTGGCCAATCTCAGTAAAAATCCTTGAGAATACCATCCTTTTTTCTGGCATTGCAGGTTTTATATCTCTGAACTAAAAGCGAAAACCTGATTATCAGGGTGGGTTGTCATAGAATCCGATAGCTGTCGGAATTGGAATTTTAGTCGACTGAATTTTCATATGTATATGTACATATATCTGATAGACAGCCGGATAAAATAGGGTTCTGTGCAACTTAGAACCGATAATGGTTCCGATTCAAAACCAAAATCGACAAATTTTGTCATTTCTGTATGAAATTTCGATCGGTTTTAATTCCGATTCGGACAGCTATCGGATTCTGTGACACCCCTGTATGACATGTCTGACCATCGAAATGGAATAGGGCATCTCCGATCTAAGTATTTTCTAGATTAGATTAAACCAGAGCCATTTAAGAGGCACTCAATGAATGAGGACTGAGATGTCGAATAACGGGGGGCGATTTCAAAGCATCACAAAACGGAAATTTTTTTTTCCATTTCCATTCCAATTATGTCAATATGTGAGATTTCAGCGTTGCCAGACGTCCAGCAATTTGGTTTTAAAATTTGAATGTACCGCCGGGATATAAGAAAAGGCCGAAGTCCAACCTAGCGAGACCTCGTTGCGAGAGAGAGAGAGAGAGAGAGGGCGAGGCGTCACGCAGAGAAATGTCAAAACAGTTTCAATGAATGCAATCATATGAAGCCAGCTCCAATGTAACTTGTTGCGAGAGCTCGCCAATTTCGATGTAGAGATACCCACTGTTTGGTACTCGATCATTGTTGATGTTCTGATGTTTAGGAAGTACCTAAACCAACAAAAAAAAAAAAAAAACATTCTACGTGGTTAAAAACAGTTTTCTCATTTTCCGTTTTTGGCTCTACATATTTTTTCCACTATAAATAAGATATATTAAAGTATGATTTCGTGCTAGTATGTATTTTTTTTTTAAATAAAAATATTGATAGGTACTCGGTTAAAAATGTTAAATCACTAGGCTAGACCAGACAAACAAATTTAGCTATCATCTGTTCGCGCAGAACGAGACCATATAGAACTATAGCTGCAACTTCGGCCAAATTTTGGCGCAATATGGCATGATTTGGTGAAAAAATTCAAGTGTGGTGAACCACGCCATAAGTCGAGTGTTGTGGTGAACCACGTAATAGATAGTGTGGTGTACCATGTAATAGCTTTTGGGCGAAGTTGCAGCTATAGTTCTATATGCGTTGGAGATTGCAATGCGTTGCGCTAAAGTTTTGCGTCACGTCTCGCTCTCTCGCAACGAGCTCTCGCTAGGTTGGACTTTAGCCTAAATGCGTTTTTGGTTTTTTTTTTACGAATATTTAGAAAAGGCTTCTATATATTTTTTTTTAAAGGCCCAGATATTAAAACCATGTAGGAGTGTAGGTCTAACTGTCGACGTCGAAAAGGCTCTGCCGCTAATAAGAAATTCACCATTAGGCGGGAAAAGGAAATTCAATTCTTTCGAGAAATTCACCAGAAAGCTACCAACAACAATACGGGTGGACATAAAGTGGCACTATGATGCCACTTGCGAGAAAATTATCAAAGAAACACGGCGTCGGCTCGGTTTTTTATATTACTTGAAAAGTTAATAATTGAATGTTTTCCTTTTGTAATGAATTGACCTACATTTTAGACTACGGCATATATTACTATATGTGGCACTCCCAACAACAACCGAATTAGTGATGCTAGAATGTTTTGAGTACTCACTCAATTTTGTAACTAAGAATTCTTGCGTTGAAATTTTTTAATGTTTTCTTTTTAGTATACAACCTTTTAGGTTTTTGATGAAATATTATGCAATACTGTGCCCTTTTCAAGAGAGGAGTTTAAAGAAGAAGTAGTTTTTGTATTTATTTTAGCATGATTTGTTATAAGTACTTGAGTCATTAGTTTGGTATCGAGCTAGAATTTTTTCTACATCACTGAAAAGTTCATATCAGCTGTTCTGTTTTGTAAACAAACATTCGGTCATATTCGACGCATGAGTGCTCTTCTTTAGCGTTGTTGAAGAACAAAAGGAAAATTTCACGTAAAGATTTTTGATATTATATAAAAACCATATTTTAGTCGAAAAAAAATGAGTTTTAACAAAAAATATTTGACGAACACTTATACATGTATATGAGTCATACCAAACATTTTGGTACATGTTACAAGATTTGAAAAGATTTGTTAGACCGGACCCGGAATTTCTCGGGGGCGTGCTACGTTTTTGATTTTGCCATAAGAATGCATGCAACGGGGGCCTACTTCAACTCAACAAGCATAGTTGTTGTAGAGTGCCACATATAGTAATATATGGACTACGGCTACGAATTTGATTCTACATAGAATTTAGTATTTTTGCTGAAACAGTTTGATCAAAAAGTTATGTGGACAGGGTAGGACTAGAAATTTCTATTTCTCCTTGATATTGAGTTTCATTGATTATTTTTATGTTTTTCAAGCTTTTCATATAATTTTATGAGTTTGGTAGATATTTTATATGTAATGTCCCAGCCGGAAATTTCACTACCTCTGCAGTACTTCCGAAGTGGTGAAAATTCATGCTGCGACTACTCGCATTACTAACCCTTACTTCTAATGAATTTTGTTAGGAGATGGCCGCTATTTTCAGTACTTCCAAATTCATGTGTTATTCATTAGGTAAAGGAGTGTATGACCCTAAATCGCATGAAAACTTCATTTGGGCAAAAAGTACATGCTGGCTGGCTAAAATGGATCAAACGTGCATGATTGTTTCATTTGAAAATAGAGTATATGCTGCGAACATGAATGAAAATATCATTCTGAACAAATATTATGGTGCCAACGGGAATGAGAATTACATTTGAAAAAATAGTATACGCTGCGGAGATCTGAGAGGAGAAGGAAAAGAATATTTTAAAGAATTTGGCGGATATGGGCATATTTCGTCACTTCGTGATTGTGACACATTATCGCCTTTGGAAAGACTTAAGAGCTTCAATTCTTAAAACATCTTAAGTGCAAAAAAATTATAAAACTTTTGAGAATTGTTGCACACAGATTGAAAAACATCTTGTCATGACAATTTCATAGGATCCATGATACAAGAAAACAAGATAGCGCCACTTCAGAACCGCTATTTTGAGGCTCTCTCTCTGAGAGCCGAAAATTGAGTTTGTGACGTCACTGAGCGAGAAATTGTTGTTGTTTCCCATGCTATTCAAAAAAGTAAAAAGCCGGTTTAACATGGGAAACAACAACAACGAATCGCGATTTTGAGTTTGTGACGTTTCCACTCTCAAGTGGCGCTATCTTGTTTTCTTGTATCATGATAGGATCTTCATTGAAAATAGTAGTATACAACCATCTTTCAAATGAAAATTTCATTTGAAGAAGAGTCTGTTGCAACGAGCTCTTGCTTCTGTGATATTTTCACTAGAAGATCATTTGCAAAAGCACCAATTGGACTCTTTACATATGAATGCTTCACTTCTTCGGCATTAATGATTTTTTCATGCATGCGATAATGTCCGGCTGGGGTACTCGAAAATCTCCCAAAATTCAAAATAAAAATGGCAACGCATTTCACCACAGCAGAGCTAAAGATTTCGCTGCCATAGCATGCTTCTCTTTTCCTCATCCTATGTATATGCCTATGTTGAAGCAGCGTAGCTCTAACACATTGCAGGGATTACGAAGAAGAAGTGTTAGACCTATAGTTCTATATGATTAAAACCGTGTTAAAAAAACGAGCGTGTAAAAACAGAACTGAATTTTCGATGCGATAAATTGGCCCGAAAAAACAAAAAAAAATCATTTTCTCCCCCCTCGAAACATTTTTATTCCATGGCAAAGTTACACTCTAAGACCAAGACTTAAAAATCAATTACTGCGAATGAAGTTTCGCGTTGAAACATCTGATGTCAAAGGAATGCAACAATCACCCTTGGAAATTTTGTGCGATTGCAAGCTTGATACACAATCGATTCGCGGGATTCGGGCGAGCACAAAAAGTCGCAATCCGAAAGATTTGAATAATTACATTAAATTGTAAATTTAACGAAATCTACCAAAATTTATACGCCACACGGAATTTCTTTTGGAAGCAGCAGCAGCAACAACAACAACAACAACAGCAACAGTAGCAGGACAAGAAAACAAAACAAAATCGGGGATGAAAAGAAAAACACTCACATGCAGAAGCTTAGTGAGGAAATCCTTGAATTAAATTCTCTAAAGTGAATTACTTGCGATTGCTGCGAAAAAAATAAATAAAAAAATAAATAAAAAATAAAAAAGTAAATAAAATTAAGAGTGAAAGAGGAAAAAAAAATTTGCTACAGACCTATAAATTAGTTTGCGACGCACGCTGCGCTTGAAGAAGCCGGAGCAACCGTTGCAGGCCAGTATTCCATAGTGCTTGCCGGAGCTAGTGTCGCCGCACACGACGCAGATGAGTCCGAGATTCTGGTTTTTCGAACGAACGGACACGCACGACGAGGACGATTGCTCGCTGGACTGTACTGGACTGACAGGTGTATGATGACTCCACGTCATGACGCGATTCTGTGGCGAATAGCAGGCTCGACTCGAACTGTGCACCTCTGGAAAGAGCAGAACAGAGCAAAGCACATCTGAGACAGAAGAAACAAGAACACTGCATTTCAATTAAATTATAATTTTCTGTCGCCTTACAAACTATTTACAAAGTGATACACATATGACCACCCTACATACATACAATATACATATGAAAAAAAAAAAAATGACAAACGAAAAAAAAAACTAGAGCACTTGCTGTCGGTCACGAAACGATATAACGCGCTGCGCAAGGGGGACGCATCCGCATTCGCATCGGAATCACAATCAGAATCGGAAGGACCTGCAAATTTTATTTATACATTCAATTAGGACGCTATTACGGCCTACCATCAATCTGCGCGCATAAAATTTTTCTCTGGGGACAATTGTTTAGCCATCACACCCTAATTTGATTGTAGTGATTTCCTGATGCACTTAACCCAAGCGCGCGCAAGCAACATGGCAAGGGGCGACATCATTTGTTACAGTCAGCGCATCCACAAGTGAGAGCAGCACCAGCAGCAGCAGCAGCACTAGCACCAACTGCGGTCTAATGCCAATGGGATTAGAGTCATATGTTTGAATTTTTGCGTTGTTAATTTTATGCGCATTATGAAGTCACTCACTTTGCCCTTGGTTGGGTTCGTGGGTTCGTTGGTTCGTGGGTTCGCTGGTTCGTGGGTTGGCTGGTTTTGATGCCGCCGATGCCTTCGGCTTTCATTGTCCATTTTGGGCTGATAGAGCGGAACAGAAGTGTTAACAGTATTCGCAATCGGGCGAACAAATGTAAATCGCATCGAGAAAGTGATTCGAGATATTGAAGAGAGATCTGCGTTCGAAAAGCCGAAGTTAATTCAATTACTTTGACGACTTAATGCATACATAGTACTTCGGTTTCAAGGGGTTCAGGCGACTAACAAGGGGCTTTGGTGTTTCGTTTGCGTTTCTCATTGCATGTTAAGTGGCTATGATCTGCAAATACATTTCTTGTATACACTTCTGTGGCTCATGCGAAGGCCGACGTCGTCGTCGTCGTCGTCGTCGGGTATTGTTTCGACTCTTCTCGGAGAGTTGTTAACAGATTTGCAATTAAAGCTTTGGTCCGACGGACAAAACACGAAATCAAATTGAATCTAAGAATCCCGAAGAGCACGTGACTCACTTCCTTCAAACCTCTCGAGTCGAATCTACCCTGCAGTAATGAGCCGGTCAGTTTTCTAAGAAGGACTGTCCTTTGACCGGTCCAAACCCTACCGGTTAAATTATGGCAGTTCGCTCCATCGAAATCGGCTAGCCGGCGGTCGGTAATAAAGGGGTTAGTTTATGGGTAGTCTGTAAATGACACTTTCATCAACTTAGAATACTTATACGAAAATGGTTTTTTTTATTTTCCTTATTTGACTATATCGTAAAACCAGACAAAATTGCGACAATTGACTCAAAAAAAAAAGCCCTTTTGCGGACTAGTCGTTCCCCAATGACAGGCCCATGTTAAAAAGATCAGTTGAATACATTAGAAGTGGAATTATGAGGGGACTCGTACTGGTAACATGAAGGACTGACCGAAGACTACACTTGGGTCAGTCCATATTACTGCAGGGTATTAAATAAATACTCTCACATAAGCAAAGCGATTTATACAAAGAATTCTCAACAGGCTGACATCGTTATAGGATTTTGAGGGGTTACAAGGCCCGAGGGACGAAATTAGATCATATAATTCATTAAAGCTCTAGCGAAACAAATCGGCGATTTCAGTAGAAAACCCCACAAAAAAAGGTGTTTTTCAATATAAAATACTGATCAAGAAGGCATCATATCAGGGGTGGACTGGGCGCTTGAAAAATTTGGCCCTGTTACCTAGAAAAAAAGAAAACCGAACAGCTAAATAGCACAGCGCGCTGGGGGCCCACCGGGCATTTGCCCAGTCCGCCCCTGCATCATATGATAGATTTTAGGCCCTTATGTCCCGACTTTTGAAGTATTCCACTGGATATACATCCACACAAACAGCGTACCAATTTTATCCCATCATTCTCTCAATCAAAATCCTTGGTCAAGAATCGGTACCATTCTTACCTCATCAATGAACACAGCCCCAGCGAGACTCCTGCAAGGGGGACTCCCAACGATCAGGCACCGCCAATCAGACCGTAGGGCTCCTGGTCTCCCCTGTACTATGTTAAAGGTTATACCATGGCCAACCCTTCGCGATGAAAAACATCACTAACAATTCTATTCCATATCCAATCTTCAGTACTGTTAAACTGTTGGCTAGGGTCCGCGGGTTTGCCATGGCCGTAAACCATAAATGGTTCCCCTCGCGGGTGAACGAGAAGGCCTTCTTTCTTCTTTTTCTAGCGTGTTCTTTCCCGCCTTATACCGGGATCCGCGAAAGTAGGTTATGTGAACATGGATTTAAAATTTTGAACCTGTGCCTCTACGACTCCAAATAGTCCCTTGGTAATCCAACAGCTTTTGGGTGCACAAAGGACCATGTCAACTTTTTTCCGAAAGCCTAATTCCTTTCATCATTCTTATACGGAGTATAGAAAGTATCAAAAGTTGAGGAGGGTCTTATTAGGGCCATGTGGATTTGTATGCTTGATTACACTGTGACACATTTTTGATGTTATCGAATTTTGACCAAATTTTGACTGCACTTCCTGAAAGTACTTGGTAAATGTAGCAAGTCCCTATAATTGGGTTTTTTTCATATTGTTCGATAGTTTGATTTTTAATCGATCTTGAAAAGTATGGCCCTAACTTATGACCTATACCTCGTTAACAGTTGAACATTTTTGAATTTTTGAAGCATACTTAATGGCTTGTGAACGATAGGAACTCAATTAATTCAAGGTTTTAAAAAATATCTATGCTAAATTTGGTTGTCTCCAGATTAAGTATAAACGCCTCAGGTTATTTTTGAGTCATTTTATGAGGAAAACAAATAAGAAAACTAAAGCCCCGTCAAGTTCGAGTTTGAAATACCAGGATTTTCGGAGGTTTTTGAGTGAAAGGACCACGCCTTTTTATCCCAAATACCTGTTAATAGTCAAGGTCGCTCTTAATTTCATATTTAAAGCTTATAATTCCTTTGTCTACGGAAGTAACGATAACCAGTTATTTGTGGGCCTGCGCGTAGGCGTGGCTGAGTATGGATCACGCCTTTTTTTCGGATATATTTCCCTACTATTCCTTCACCAAATATCAATGAAATTTTGTAAGTGGCTCTCGAACTGTAAGCATTTTCCCTCTATACAAATTTATTTCATTTGTGGACGTGGTAGTAGGTGGATGCCACGGATCACCTTGGATTATCCTCTGGGGCCAATATGTCAACGTGCCAAATTTTGACCTGGCTGGCTTAGCCGTTTCAGATGATATCCGCCCACAGACGGTCCGACAGAAAGACCGACGGACGGACATGTCTAAATCGATTCAGCTTTCGATGCTAATCAAGAATATACCCACATACATGGGGATAATCAGCCGTTAAGTATGCTTCAATATTTAATTGTCATGTTTTTCCTTGCCTTACTAATGACGTCCTCTCTTGCTTAATGTATTTTTTTTTTTTTTGGATTTTGTGTTAATGAAAAAGGAAAAATTTAATTTTTATAAGCTTCTGTTTGGGTAAAATTTTGTTCCTTTCTTTTCTTGTTTTGATGCGAAGCACTCCAAAATCCCGTCGGCACTTTTTTCAATTTTTTTTTTTTTTTTTTTTGGTTTTGGGTTCCAGTTCAAACTCTACTCTGTGGATACCATTGACTAAGCACACGTGAAGCGGACATAACCCTTCACACATATGCGTATCCCCATGAGTCATGACCAAGGCTCGGATTTTGTTGACTTTTATAAATTTAAAGCATACTTTATGGAGCAAAAGTTTGTTCTTAACAACATTTTGAGAATAAGTGTAGCGAAGCTGAACTTCAAATCGCTTTTCTAAATTCAAAAAAAATTCATATTGAAGCTAAAAATTGATTTGTGTGAGTTAAACAGAATTGCCGCTCCATAAAGTATGCTTTAAATTTATAAAAGCCAACAAAATCCGAGCACTGGTCATTGACTGCTTCGTTTATGAATTTTCCGTAGGAAATCTTCTTTCCTCTAAGAAACAAAATACTTGAAATCAACGTTCGAAGACGGCCTTCGGAAGACCCCCAACAAAATGAGGTAAGCGCGGCCATTGCATCACATATTTTGGGGCCTGCGCATTTCAGACGACGAATGGAAGCATTTCAAATGTCCTTTATTATGATTTTGCTTTCATTTTGAAATGAAATTTTTTAAAATAATTTAAAAAAAAAAATTAGTGATAAAATAGAAAACCATAAAAAGGAGTGCTCCTAAAAAGGAGTGTAAAAGGACTCCTAACGGAACTTTCCAAAGTAACGCTCAAAAAACACCACCTAAGAGCATTTAGGGATACTAATAGAATCATATTTATGATTTTATAACTGAAAGAGAGTCCAATCAGATAAATTTTGAGATCCCGAAAAGTGCAATTTTTCCATATTGGGCTCCGTGCTCTTTTCTTCTGAAGAAACGCTCATTTTTAGCTCCCGTTGGAGCGTCTTTGGGAGCATTTAGGCTCCGACAAAGGAGTCTTTAGGTGCGCCTTGGGGACTCTAGCATTTTTGAAATATTTGATCAAGATCGGCTATTTTTTGGGACGCCTTTTCGATAAAAAAAAAATATCATTAATGCGCTGGTTTTCTGTTCAGAAATGAATGCAACGAGCAGGGCTCGGATTTTGTTGACTTTTATAAATTTAAAGCATACTTTATGGAGCGGCAATTCTGTTTAACTCACACAGAATTAAAATTCAAATCGATTTTTAACTTCAATATGAATTTTTTTTTGAATTTAGAAAAGCGATTTGAAGTTCAGCTTCGCTACATTATTCTCAAAATGTTGTTAAGAGCAAACTTTTGCTCCATAAAGTATGCTTTAAATTTATAAAAGTCAACAAAATGCAATGATTTTTGATGAAAAAAAATTGTTAAAATTGTTTTTTTAGTTTTGTGGGAAATTTTTTCTCAGTGTAAGAATTTAAAAAAAAATGTTTTTGATTTCCTGTTATATTAGCAATCGGCCAACGTTTGTTTTATCTTCTTTTCTTAAATAGTTTTTGAGATATAAAATTTTGAAAAAAGGCTTATTAAAAAAGGACATTTCAAGGACCGTTCAAAATAAAATTCTAAAAAGTAGCCTCCACAGTATTTTTAGATGGCACCTATAAAAAAATCAACAAAATTTAAAAATTCCTTTCATGATGCCGCATGCCTTTGCTTAACCCGCCAGACCCTTTGTAAAAAAAAGAAAAAGAAAAAAATGGTAGTTAAATAAATTTTTTTTTAACATTTTCCAAACGCATACCTTCAGGCGCTGAATGTCTGTTGCCGTAATAATAGGTTTGATTTAACCGTGCTATGACCTTTGCCCTATATAGGGCAATGTTTTTTTTCTTTTTATCATAATTTTTTTTTTTTTTTTTTTGTATTTTTTAATATTTACTTTGTGACTTTTAATATTATTCGATTTTCGTTTAATTTTGCAAAATTTTGATGCAATCATTTTAAGGGCCTCTGAACAAATAAGAAATATATATACAGGGTGTTCCATACTCAATGGATCAAAAAAAAAGGAGGTGATAGGAGGAACCCATACAAGCAAAAAATTGTATGGAAAGGGGGGTTCATCTTGCACTCGTAAGGAGCTAGAGGCGCGGAAAGAATTCGACTAAATTGGTGAGCATACTTTTAGGCGGATATGTAAAACTAAAACACTATTCAGAAATTTTTAAATTTCTTAGATTTTTATTTTTCTCATGCTGCCTAAAAGTGTGCTCAATAAATTTGATTAAAATAACTTTTCTGGGAGTCAAAAATACAAAATAATTATTTTCAAACCTTAGTTTTGCATTGATTGTGAAACTTTTTTTTAGCAACCATGGTATCAAATTGAAGAGAAAAACTCAAAGTTTTCGAAAAGAGTAAAAAACAAGTAAGGGTGTTATAGTCAGGCGAGCCTGACAATAGAATACCCGACACAGACACACATGTTCAAAGAATTTTTAATATCAAGAGGCGTTTAAGACCATAAGGGGCCCCATATACCGACTTTTGATAGATTTCTTTATGAAAACTGCCCCTTTGCCACGCCCACTTTTCCAATTTTTGTTGAACTATAATCGGAGGCTTAAATATATGCTCAAATTTTAAGTTTCATTAAAATATTTCAAAAAAGTCCGATTTTAAGGCAGTTTTGGGATTTTTGTGACAGACCCTAGTACTGGAGGTACCCTTAAAAATCGACCGATCAAGGAAATTTTTTGGAAGGATTTTTAAGGCTACAAAGGAAGCATAAGTGCCAAATTTCGTTCAAGTCCCACTTGAATTTCGGTTGTACGAGACAATTTTCGAAAACCGCTCTTCTGCCACGCCCACTTTTTCAATTTTTGGAAATTATATTACTGGCCTTTAAATATGATCAAATATCAAATTTCATCAAAATATCTTGAAAAATTTCGATTTTAGAGCAGTTTTTGTGATTTTCGTAACAGACCCTAGTACTGGAGGTACCCCTAAAAATGGTCCGATCGGGTCCACTGTCGAACTTGTTCTTACTCATGTCCTCGTTAGCACGCATACCAAATTTTTTCGCGATAGCTAAACTCCTTCGATAAGAAAACTGTATACAAACAAGACAGAGAGACAGACAGACTGACAGACGGACATGGCTAAATCGAATCTCCTGATGACGCTGATCATTTCTATATACATTTTTTATGGTCTATCTCGACTGGTTCTGGGTGTTACACACAACCACACAAACGCAATATACCCTCGACACAGAGTGTGTCGGGTATAAAAAGAGGCTCGATCGTATTTCTTTTGAATTAAATCACTTTAAAAGCCAAAATTATACTATTTTAGGCTTAGATGGTAGTACCAGAGAAAACGGAGTTGAATTATTTAAAATCGTAGTATGCAGTGTTAACGGAAAACCGCCAAGCTTTTCATATCATACGTGATTTTGAATTTACGGCCTGTAAGTGAGGAGCACCAGTGAAAAAAACTTTTTTGCATGTAACTCCTCAGGGGTGCATTTGCGACACCCCCTTGCCATACGATTTTTGGTCCGTCTGGACCCCCCCTATCACCTCCGTTTTTTTTTTTTATCTATTGAGTATGGAACACCCTGATATATATATATAAATAAATTCCTAATACGAATAATAAGCAATTATTAAAATAAAATAAAACAAACCAGGTTTATTAAATTTATATACAAAATAAAAGTACTGTGCCCTTTTTAGGGCTGAAAGGACAGATTCGTTTGCCGCTTTAAAGGTAAATAAACGGGTAAAAAAAATTTTTTTAATTAGGCAATTCACAAAGTCTGCGAAAATCCCTTTAAAATTTTTTTTCCTAGCTTCAGTCGCGTCGGAATGTGAGAGGGCTCACTAAATAAAATTTTGACAATTTATGCCTTGCGTTGATAGCTGGCACCACGCTTTGGTGCCATAGTCCGAATTTTGTATGGATATTTCATTTCACTGCATTATACGCTCAAAAATTTATACAGAATTCATGCAATCATAGCTCCCCACGGCTCCGACGCCACTGCCCGCCCAGCTTAAATGAATATTTGTAGCTCAAAAAAATTCTCATTATAGTTGGGGATAAATTAAAAAGGAATTTTGGGTCACATTGTGAATGGGCAAATATTTTTAATTTTTTTTAAGAACATTTTCTGCTCGTTTTACTGCGCTGACTTAAGGTGATTCCCCGCTTGGCATGTAAAGCGCTTTTAACAAGCATTTTGCCATCGCTTGCCTTGTGTGGTTGATCAAAAGGCATTTTCAGCAAGCAAAATTGTTCTTAAGGGGGTCTTCTCATTGAAAACCCGTTTTTTGGACCCTTTTTAAAAAAATTCTTATTTGAAAACGCAAAGAATAATTGAAAACTTTTTTTATTTATTGTATTACAAAAGGTTCAAAGTAAATAAAAAAAATTTTTTTTGCCTCGATACGTGGGCTGTTCAAAAAGTAATGAGACTTCAAAGTTGGTGGTGAAAAAAAAAGGTGTCGTCACGGCGGCCACGATTCCGGGTCTCCGGAGCGTCCGAAATGGAAAAAAAAAACGGGGTTATAATCAGTATAGATGTAATTCTCGGGTGAACCTCAAGCTTAATTTTGTGATTTTTTTTGACAAAATGGCGGCCATTCAAAAAAAAATTTCAATTTCGGGCTTTTTTTTTTGTAGTTTAGTGTAAAAAAAAAATAGTAAAAAATTTTTTAAAATTATGGTCGAGGTTCACCCGAGAATGGTGACAATTCTGCGTCGATTCCACTTTGTTTCATGAAAATCGGTTCAGTTGAACTGGAGATATCATGGCCGCCAGTTCGAAAAACGTGGTTTCGAGATAAACGCGTTTAAAGTTTGAAGCAACGCAAAAATTACTCGTTTTAGCGCAGATCTTGCTCGACAAAGAAGGCTATATCCTCTAAACTATTTCGAATTTCAAAAAATCCTTTTAGGGGCATATTCACAACTACCCAAGCTATAAATAAATGCAAAAAAAAAAAAAAGTCGAAAAAAAAAGTTGCTCAATGAGAAGACCCCCTTAAGAGAAAGTTTTAGAGCAAGAAAACTTGCTTCTTCAGGAAGTAAAAGCGCTTTACTTGCCAACTGGGGAAGCACCTTTATTGAGTCGGTGAAATAAAATTGAAGAAAAAAAAAAATGTTTTATTCAATTAAAAACACGTCATTAGAATAATTCTATAGCAATAGGAACAAACAGGGTAACAGATGGTAAAATTAGGGCCATTCAGACGTGAACAAAACTATTCAAATTCGAAGACGGCGGGGTCTAAAAAGGAAGTTTAGATAAGAAGAAAAATTTGTGAATGATTCAAAAAAAATTTTTCTTGAGGTTTTGAAGGTCGATGAAAGTAGGAACAGTCAGTGTGCCATAATATCTTAGTACCTAATTACAGTGCAGTCTAAATTAAATGGAGTTGATGAGAAAATGATGATCCTAAATTGAACGAAAGATCACTTCCTTTTTATAGGTATCTCTTGAAACAATATTGGTCTCTTTTGAATGCATTTTTCGCAGGCCAATTACAGAAAATTTTCAAAAAGACAGAAGTGGTACTCATGCAGCTTCGCAAATGCCTTCGCAATTCTTTTCCCATTTAGGCTATTCACAAAGGCTGATAAAATCCATTCTAATGTGCTAATATGCTTTTTATATATGGAGTTTGACAGCTTTAGAACATTAGAAGGGATTTTAGCAGACCTTGTGAATAGGTCAATTGTAAATTTTCATATAAATTTTTGACAGTTGTGTGTGACAAATTTCTCATTTCCCAAAATTTTCGAAGCTGCATGAGTCCCACTAGAGTGAAGGAAAAAAAAAATTTATTCATTTCATCATCGGAACAACCCGACGGTGTTTAAAAAAAAAAAAAAAAATTCCTAATTTCCCTTTGATCCCTAATTTGAATGATCGAATGAATTCACAATTATTCTTGTCACTGAAATTGTGATTTTCATTACCTTGAGTTGTGGATCCAGGTATTGAAGCAGGTGACTCTTCTTTGTTCATGGTACAGTAACACTTTGATAGAAGGAGAATTTCGCCAACCACAAAACAATCACTAATTCATCACTTGTGCCGTTTGATTTCGAGATTTCGCGCTTTTCGCAATTCGGATTTTTCAATTCACAGCATTGAATTAGACATTGGATTAAATTATTTTGAAGCGTTCAACTATTTAATCGCTACTTGTTTCGACTGTTGATAATCACTTGCAATTTATATAAATATATGTATATTTTTGTGAACTTTCTTCGATTGTTCGCTATAAGCCACTGCTGCAAAAATCCTGGCCAGTAAAAGTCACGAATCCGCGATGCTGTCCTCTCGATATACGATTCCAGATTTATCATAAAATCATGACAGCAGCTAAACAAGAGGCGTAAGAGCATGTTTGTCCATTGCAACCCCGAAAAACCCAATAATTTCGCTTATGCTAGTGTGTATGTACATAGCGCGTAGGAATTACACACAAACACGAGCGCACCAACTCCCACACATGAACGTATGTATGTGTGTATGTATGTCTGAACGACCGATATAGACATAATGCACGACGAACGGGCCGAGTAGCACAGAAGCGCCCGTTCAGCCCACATTGTCATTGCCCCACACACACACACACACACACACACACACACGTACGCACACAATCGCACACACTGCGAGCAGGACTTTTAGCGGCAGCTGCGTTGCTTGCTATGATTCGTTCTTCTTGACGTGGTGTATTGGGTTTTTACTGTTTGCTTTATGTGTAAGCCAACCTGCAATCTCCAATAAACACCCAGCTTTCTTACCGCTGCCGCCTTCGTCCTTGCCTAACGTGACCAGCCGTGTACCTATTCATTTTTCCATGGGTTATCCATGATGAATCTGAAGTTCCCGAGCTTTTCAGAGTCAAATAGAAGGCTGAAGATATATCGCGAAGTTTTTTTTTAACCCATTAACGCGTAATAGGCCGTTTACATATGCCGTTTTATTCGCGTTTTAGCAACTTTGCCCGTTTTAGCACTAAAACAACTTAGATTTTTCCCGTTTTATCATACAAAACTAAAACGAGAAACTTTCCTGTTTTAATTTAAAACAAGTAGCTAAACAAGATAAATCCTGCTTATAACTGATAAAAAAAAAATCGAAATCTGAGTGTTCATCACTATAAAATGCAAAACATATGGTCATTGAAATTTCGAATTTAAAAATTGTGAGGATGTTTTCACAACCAATGTAGAAAACGAACGCAATTTCAATAAACGCTTCTATTCTAAATTACAATATTCACTCATATTTCACGTGTTGCGCAAACAAAAGCTAACCACAAAATGACAAAACGACATGCGCATATGTAAACACCCCGTTTTGACTTAGTCGTTTTAGCTTAAACGAGTAGCGCTAAAACGTATATGTAAATGCACTATAAGTGACAAATTTTTCCCCCACATGAGTTGAATGATTTTGAGCAATGTTCTGACTTGTTTTGATATACAGTAGTTTCGCTATATAAGAAAAACCCGCCTTTAAGAAACTGTTTACCAAAAGCAAAAACTCTTTTTGTATGGAAAAAATTTTTATATAAGAAACTTGGTTTTTTATCGAAAATTTAACACCCCTATTATCGGTAGTTTATATAAGAGAAAATTTTTTCTTATAAAGGTTTTTGTTTTTTTGATAAGAAAGAATTTTCTTATAAACGGGTTCTTATCTAAGAGAAAAAACCGGATATAAGATTGAAATTTCTTGGCAAAATCGACTTTCTTATATAGCGAAACTACTGTAAATCGTTCAAATTAAGTTGGGGGAAGTTTGAACCTATTGCGTTAAAGGGTTAAGGATATGATAGATTGTCCTTAATCATTTTTTTTTTCATTCGAGTTCCATCGAAAAGATCTCCCAAGCTAATATTTTGAATGCACAAACTGAAAACCTAAGACCAGAGCCCTGTACACACGAAAAGTTAAAGGGGATCTTATCCTGGTCTAAATTACTTGTCTCATCAGGATATTGTAGGGCTTATGATTTACCTCCAATCAACCTCGAAAAACCCTTCTATATACTATAGGGAGATCCCATAGCAACCACTGAGGCGACCTTATATAACATTTGATTTCCTTTCCTCTTTTCGTAATACTCCAAAAAGGCCCCAATGGAAGAAGATCCCACCGAGTCCCGAGTCACTACGGATCTGCCTAGGATCGCTAAAAATCTAGCCTTCGAAATCAATTATTAATTTTAATAATAAAGGATTCATTTAGCTTCGGAAACATTACGAAACGTGAAATTTGTCAGTCAACTGTCAAAGTTTATATGAAAATTTCCGATGGGAAATGTTGACCAAGGCATTTCCAATGCTACATGAATCCCTATAATATTTACAGAATTACCTGGACAAAAGTTCCATCAAATAGAACACAAACAATTGGACTTACTATAAGGAAAAATGTGACTTTGTTTCAGCCTTTACCGATCCACAGGGCACCCATAAGCCACTCTTGCCAGTTTAGAGGAATTTCCTCGAAATTAAGGTAATTTTCTGATTTATGGGCGTGACCTTGAGGGAGAAACGTTTATAGGAGAATTTGAAACGGGACCAAGGAATTAATTTTATGAATAGAAACCACTAACCGATTTTAATGGTTATAGTCTCAAAGAACTCGTCATATATTGAGGTTTGCGGCATTTGAATTGGAAATTTATTTTTTTCTACTAGGGTCATTATTTGGCCAGTTAGGGGATGGAACCCAAAATTCTGTTTTAAAAAAAAGGTAATAATTATAACATATTATTAAAACATACCAAAAACGAATCCAATATTCTTCATATTAGGCTGGTTTAAAAGGTAATTTTGTAAATTTTTCGAATATACATACTGAACATGCTCGTTCTTGTTCCTACGGCATCTATATTATAGATTGAAGTTCGTGAGGCATTTTTCTTTAATTTAAGCCTATTTTTGTATGTGGACCCCCCTAAGGAGGGGAGATAGAGGGTGGGTATGTTTGAAGAAAATATTTGGGGTAAAAAAATAATGGGGGTCGGTCATATATATCATCCCCCTAGGAGGGGTTTGACTGTAGTGACAGCCATTTTGTATGAAATTGTGATAAAATTAAGGTAATTTTGTATGGGTGACCCCCTAAGGAGGGGAGATAGGGGGTCAGTATGTTGGGAAAAAATGTTAGGAAGACAAAGTTAATGGGGGTCGGTCAAACATTTGACTCCTCTAGGGGCACTCTGGGGCTAGTTAGCACAGTGGGGGGAAAATTCATTTAAAAAATTACTTTTGTATGGGAGCCCCCTTAAGGAGTGGAGATAGGGGGAAGGTATGTTTGGATAAATTGTTGGGAATAAAAAAATAATGGTAGTTGGTCTTACATTTGACCCCTCTAGAAGCGACTCTGCTTACAGTAACTTCAAAAATTTGGAAAAAAAAATCAAAAATTAAATATTTCAAATGACTTGATGCGTGACATTTTTTTACCAAATAACCTTAAAATTAGTATTTTATGAAGTCTTTAATAAAAGTTCATCGTACTATGATACAGGAAAAGAGTTTCAAAAAAAGTCATCACCCTAATACTTATATCCCGTAAGAAAATAGTAACAGTGACAAGAAAATTTTTGTACCGAAATTTGGTTCGAAAAATATAAGGCATATGGTCACTCCGGAATCCCAATACTCTCTCTTCCAACCGAACTGAACTGAACTGAACGGAATAGAAAAGAACAGAGATGAGATGAGCCGAGCCGCGCCGAGCTGAGATGAGTTGAGATGAGCTGAGTGAACGAGGACAACGGTGCGGTTGCGGCTTCCAGTTTTGCAACCGAATGTCGAGTGTCGTTGAGCTCTCGCTCTCTTCGCCCTTGGATCGCTGCCAGGATTACAGGTATCGGGGCGGGGCGGGGCGGTGCGGGGGATGCTAGAGCGCAGGGATACAAGCATAAGCAAGATAATCGTGTATTTTGACATTTTCCTTTTTCGTATAGTAATTTTGTTTTGATGTTATTGGTTTTTGCTTCAGTTTGCCATTTTTCTATACAAAAAAAAAAATACAAAAAAAAATATCGATTGCTTTTGCCGCGATATACGGTCACGGTTGAGGAATGCTGGGGCATGGAATAATGCGGGTAAGTGGGTATGGTCGTTTGTTCTTTTGTTGGAAAGAGTAAGAAAAATTATCGGTCGCCATTTTGATTTCGGTTGATAGTTCACATTTAACAGCAAACGAAATTAATGCTTTGCCAAGTTATTGCATTAAGATTTAATGGGCGGCCATCTTCGAGAGGTTCTTTCTTTTTTTTGTTTTGTTTTTGGTTTTTTTTTTTTTTAAGAGAGGAAGAAGATTAACTTAAGTCTTTTGGGGGAAAAAGTTTAATGCGAGCGATAATTAGGGTACCTACTTATATGAAAGAGAGATTTTATGGAAGCTTTTTTGGTAATTTATTTTTATCGACTTCGATTGGATCGATAATTTTCTAAAAATAATTAATTAAAAGACAGTACATTAAGTTAGAGCTGGAGAAACAATCGATAGCATTATCGATACTATCGATGGTTTCAAACTATCGAAAACAACGATGGCTTATAAAAACTATGATGTTTTGATGTAGGTATTTAATTTAGATTGAAAGGTGATAGCTGGGGTGAAAAGTTTAATGCTTTTTGAGATGGACGATTCAAAATGCTTATTGATTAGGGGAGTGTGAACATGATTTTTGATTATAAATGTATGATTGTGTATATTTGAGTGATGATTGGTATGTAATTTTTATGATTGATGATGATGATTTATGATGAGAAAATGTATTAAAAGATATGATAGTTTTGATGAGTGGAGAAAATGATAGCATGATGAGGTACTATGATGGTTTGAAGATGTGAATGATGCTTTAAATGTGATATTTGATTAGGGTATTTAATTGATTCGAAGGTGATGTGGTTGAAGAGGTTTGATTATTGATGTGAATGGAATGATGTCTGAAATGCTTGATGATGTAGATGTAGATGGTCGAAAATGCATGTTTCGATTGATAAGAATGTGATCGATTTGTATGTATCGGATGATTGATAGATGGTGATGATGTGATGATGGATGGTGATATGGATGATGATGGTATTGATGGTGATTGTGAGATGGTGATGAATGTTGAGTGTTAGGTGATGATGATGTGATGTGATGATTGATGGTGATTAGTGATGATGAGTGATGATGAGTGATGATGATGTGATGATGATGGTGATGATGTGATGATGGATATGTGATGATGGTGATGATGATGGTGATGTGATGATGGATGGGATGATGGATGTGATAGATGAGTGATGAGTGATGTAGTGAATGTATGAATGGTGATGATGTGATGATGATGTGATGATGTGATGATGTATGATGTGATGAGTAGGTGATGATGATGATGATGGATGATGATTGATGTGATGTGATGATGATGATGATGGTGATGAGTGATGATGAAATGTTGATTGGTGTGATGATGTATGGTGATGATGATGTGATGATGGATATGAGTGATGATGTATGATGGATGATATGTAATGGTATGATGTGTTGATGGTGATTGATGATGGGTGATGATGTTGATGAGTGATGGTGATTGATGGATGGTTGTGATAGTGTTGATGGTGATGATGACGGTGATGATGATTATAACTTATGCACGTTCTTGCTCCATCACGTCTCGAAAAATCTTCAGAAATTCTGCCAGTCTTAAGTGTCCCATTTTATAAACCAAATGAGAATTATAGGCGTCATGCAAAAATTTTATGCACTGATGCCAGAACGAGGGGGTTTTTCCGTTTTGAAGGATTTTTTCGATTTTACCTTTAACCAAAAATCACTTCAAATGCTTTCAAGGGATTTTCACTGATCACTTTCTTAAAGAAAACAGAAATAAAGGGATTTTTTTCAATATCCAATGGAAAAGAGTCGCCAAAATACTGCCTCTAGCATCAGTTCTGTTAACAAAGTATGGAAAATTGAGTAAGAAAGGTTTTCAAATTCTACTACATTGTAGATTACCACGTGATATTGAATGAGAAGGAATACCTATGCACATTATTTTATTGAATTATTATAGGACCACCATTAATCTTTTAAATTTTAAACTTTCAAATGGTTGATATTTAAATGTTAACCCTTTCACTACCGAATTATGGTCAGAAGTACTCACAAGTTAAAGTGATTTGATGAAAAATTCAGATTCAAAGCACTTTTGCGAATTGAATTTATTATTGCCCTTTAACCCATTCACTACCAAAATATGATCAAATGTTCGCGCAAAATTTTGTCGTTTTTATAATAAAAACTTTATTAAGAAATCCATATAAGATATCCCCAAGGGCAATGAAAGGGTTAAAAAGCTCAAACATGCTTGATTGAAATCACTAGTACGCTATTTACATCTTAAGACATTTCAATAATGAAACAAATTTTCTACGGGAAGGGACGCAGGGGGAGTAGAGAAAAAATGCTCCCATACCACATCCCGGCGCGTCCCTAGCCAACAAACAAAAAGTGAGTTTCGTTATCGAAATATCTAAACGTGTTCGACAGCCTTGCACCATTAGCGTAGCGAGACATTTCGATGCCTGGGGAACAATTAAGGAAAGACCGCACCTGCCCCGCCCCCACTCTAAATAAAAATAAATTTATAAAATTTTAAATATGATTTGGCACTCGGGCCCGGGGACAGACCTTCTACCCCCCTCGCTACGCTTCGGTTCGTAAATACATACATACATATATTGACCTCCATAATACAGTACCAGTTTGATCCAACACCCGATTAAACTATTGTTGAAAGTTTGGCTAGGGACCGCGGGTGCGCCCGTATACCCGTAACCGTCCTCGGACGGTCCCCTTGCGGACGCCATTTAAATAATACTATATAAAATGTGATTAATTCGGTAATTAGTGGCGTAAAGAATGAGTTTGGATAATCGAGTATCTGCTGAATGAAGGCCGTTAACCATGCTATGATGAAGAGGAGACGGGTGACTAATTATTTTTATTTCACAATTATACAGGGTGTTCCATACTCAATAGATAAAAAAAAAAGAGGTGATAGGGGGGGTCCAGACGGACCAAAAATCGTATGGCAGGGGGAGTCGTAAATGCACCCCTGAGGAGTTACATGCAAAAAAGGTTTTTTCACTGGTGCTCCTCACTTACAGGCCGTAAATTCAAAATCACGTATGATATGAAAAGCTTGGCGGTTTTCCGTTAACACTGCATACTACGATTTTAAATAATTCAACTCCGTTTTCTCTGGTACTGCCATCTGAGCCTAAAATAGTGTAATTTTGGCTTTTAAAGTGATTTAATTCAAATGAAATACGATCGAGCCTCTTTTTTTGACTATTTTCGAAAACTCTGGGTTTTTCTCTTCAATTTGATACCATGGTTGCTAAAAAAAAGTTTCACAATCAATGCAAAACTAAGGTTTGAAAATAATTATTTTGTATTTTTGACTCCCAGAAAAGTTATTTTAATCAAATTTATGAGCACACTTTTAGGCAGCATGAGAAAAAGAAAAATCTAAGAAATTTAAAAATTTCTGAATAGTGTTTTAGTTTTACATATCCGCCTAAAAGTATGCTCACCAATTTAGTCGAATTCTTTCCGCTCCTCTAGCTCCTTACGAGTGCAAAATGGACCCCCCCTTTCCATACAATTTTTTGCTTGTATGGGTTCCTCCTATCACCTCCTTTTTTTTTTTGATCCATTGAGTATGGAACACCCTGTATAGGTTAAGAGATTTGGCTCGATCATCGCCGCCCCCATTATAAAGCGCTGAATTTATTCGCACCTCTCGGGAGTGATTCATCAAGATCTCTTTTTATTTTGGATATAATCGGACAATCGACAGAACAAAAAACTGTACGAACATTTTTTTCTAAAATATCCCAATTTAAGTTTTATGGCTGATTTTTACCTGAAATTTGCTCCAACTTAAAATTTAACCCGGTAGCGCCTGAATTGAAAAAAATAAATAATGAAAATAAAATAAAATATGAACCGGTTTTGAAGTTTTGATGACAAAACACGAACTTGTTTAGTGATGCCATATGGCATCGCTAGGCGCTACCGGGTTAAGAACATTTAGACTTATGGCTCGATTTTCAAGTTAATTTCATCTTAAAGAGAAAAGGGGTATGGCCCCTAAAATACACTTCCTTCCAGAAAAGTTCATTTCAAATCCATCAATCATCGTGAGAAGAGCAAGCAACATGAAAAACAAATCCAGAATATTCAGAGGGCGGACGCCCAAGGGACCAATAAATATTTTTTGTCCATTCAAAAGAGATAACCCGGAAAATCTGTCATGTGGTCAAGGTATATGATATAATATGATATATGTATGTATGTATGTCCGTCTGAGACTGATGTCCACGTTTTACATTGAAAATGGCCTCAATTCCTTTTGATTATTTTTCTTCATCCATTCTTGTTTTTACACTTTTTTCGAATTTTTTTCTAATTTGTTTTTTTTTTTTTTTTTTTTTTTTTTGTGAATAAAATTATCTTTAGTCCGCACGAAGATGATGTCAGCTCTTCAACATAATCACAAAGAGAGAAAGAAGAAAAAGAAGAGCAAAAAAAAAATGGAAAGTTCTTTTGACGACCGACTTCTGAGAGCTTGATTTCCGAAAGGAAAAAAAAAAGAGCCGAGTTCCGACCGAAGAATAACAAAAGCAAAATAGAAGAAAAAAAAAAAGAAACGAAATGAAATGAAATGAATAATAAAAAGCCATTGAAGATTTGCGTGGATTTATCCTTTTGATTTTACTTTTCAAAATGAAAATGAGCAAGCACAAAAGTCAAAATGCTTAATAACTGACCACGCCTTCTTTGGGGGTGGAGCTATGCGAAAATCCCTTAAATCAAAATTGTACGCCAGCGAAAGTGTCATTGTCCTGCTAGCAAAGGTTGCCAGAGTGGGATGACAAATCGAGAGAGATGCATACACGAGAGCAACAAAGCACAATCACGCAGCATAGCCCGCCGTCGGTATGACGATGTGTGTCCTTTGAAGGAGCACAGCGCGCTGCAGTGGTTGTTGATGTTTGAACAAATGAACCTTCGCTGTTCTTCTTCTTCTTCTTCTGCTTCTTCTTCTTCTTCTTTCATCTCAATGTATCTGTGTAAGTACTTACATACATGCATACCTACTTTCGCTACATTCTCTCTGATGTATGCTTTTTCACTCAGGCTTGTGATTATGTACTTACTCCGGACAACCGCTCAGACCTACATACATACATACATCCATACATAGATATGTATGCATTCACATACATCTATGTACATAAAAAAATCAGTACGTTGCATCGCAAATGTGATTACAGTTTTCATGACACAAGCGCTTTGTCAGCTCCGGATTTTGTCCTCCTTCGAATTTTTCGCGTTTTAAAAATTTTCCAAAGCCCAACGGGAAGAGTGCTACTGCCGTTCAAAAAAAAAAAAAAAAAAATATATATATATATATACATGTATGCATTATAAAACATGCCGAAAAGACGCACTTTGGTCTGACGAAATAGAATAAAATAAAAAAACAATAAAATAAAATAATGAAGTATAAAATATATCCGTCATAGTTAATAAAGTGCAAGACCAGGATTGTGTCGTCTCCTTTCTGGGTATTTTTCGATCGATCTAAATTCCTTTGAAACCGTTTCGACCTACCGACCTGTTACTTTGGCGACTCAGTTTTCTTTCGATTGGTGTGTTTTGAAAGCCCGTTGCATTTGATTGGCTTTAATTTTTGTGAGAGAAGTTAAAAAAGCATATTGCTAAGGTTAATAGTGCTCTTAGACGTTCCGGCTTTCCATACAACCGATTAGGTGTCCGACCATGTTCTTTGGTCGCATCAAACGTTACGACTTTTTCATACTACTTATCATCCGACAACAGTCTACATACAGTTTTTAAATAGAAATTATCGATGTTTCTAATCCACTGTCGAGACACGAATTGGCACGAATTGGCACGAATTGGAATGAAAAAGCAAGTATGAAGTCGGACAACACGCCCCTTGATACGCTACGACTTTTACTTCGATTTGAGGAAAAAATTAAAGTCGTTTTATTTTCATACAACCTGCGGGTACAACTTGTGTTTGCTATACGACTTTTCCTCAGCCGATTTGGCTAAGTCGGATGAAAAGTCGGAACGTCTGAGGCCGCAATAATGTTTTTTTAATTTTTCCCTTATCGCTCATTTCATTCAAAAATGTCATATCTCAAAAAAAAAAAAAAAAAAAAAACGATTCTGAGAAAAACGCGTTAAAAGTTTTCAATTCAATTGCATTTTGTTGAAAAAAGAAGACATTCTCTTCCCATACAGAGAGTATACTAATATGCCTGCCACACGTAGATCGAAATTGCTCAATTTCAGAACAAAATTGAAATTGCCTCAATTTCAAATGTCAAATTTGTTCTGAAATTTTTTGAAATTGCTCAATTTCAATCTACGTGTGGCAGGCATATAAGTATTGATATGAAATTTTTACACAATGTGAGGCATAATACAATAAAACCGAATATTTCCTCATCATTAACTCAAAAATCGTGTTTTTCAACATATGACATCCTTGAAGTAAATGAGCATTATGATTTATAATAAAAAATACTAGGAGTCTTACCTTACCTACGTGTATTTGCCTCAAAACTCGAAAACTTTTAAATTAAGTAGCAAATTTTAATCACGTACATTTTATTTCACCGAGTTAAAGATCCTTCTTGGAGAAAATCATAAACTTGGATTCGGATGAAATGCCCTAAAAATTTGAAAGAAAAATGGTTAAAAATAAATTCTAAAAAAAAACACCGTAAAATTATTCAAAGAATTTCTCTGAAAAATGTCCTCAAAACCTTTGATTAAGCTCCCAAAAACGGTTTGAAATATTTTTTGAAATATTTTTTTTTATTTTTATTTTCTTGTATTAAATTGTTGCAACGAGCAATCTCTAGGGACAATTAAGAATCGACAGGCTATAAAGTTTAGTAATGCCCAAAATCCCCACCTGAAATATCTCCCCACGCGCCTTTCTTAAGCCTGAATCCCACTATCTGCGCAATGCGTCGATTTTTGACGCAATTAATACGAAATTTTTGGCCTCTGATGCTGACCAGAGAGATCATCTGGAATGATTTTTGTCTCAATTTTATTGCTCCCCGCTATAATTTTGATAATATACGACACTAATTTGAGACTCAAAATTCAATGTAAAAATTTTTGAAATTTTTCCCGATCTGGCCCGATGAAAATCGGCGCAGATTGTGCTATTTGCGCAGATAGTGGGATCCTAGCTTTAACTACCTACACGATTTTAAACACATATACATACAGCCCCGTTCCTAAATATTCCCGAGGAATTTTTTCCCTGTGGATTTGAAAACAATAAAGACATTCACAAGGAATGTGGATTTCGGAATATTTTCGATTCTATTATTAATTATTTATTTCAGTAATAATAATTTACACCTAAGTCTGTTTTTACACGGTCTTTTTTTACACGGTTTTGATATAACACGGTTTGAAAATTGAATATTTTTAATTTTTTTACACGATTTTATTCCATTTAGCACGATTTGAAATTTTATGTACTTAAATTTTTTTTGTCAAATTTAATTTTTATGAAGTATGATCAATGTCTTTTTTACACGGTTTTTTTTTTACACGGCTTCTTCTGGAACCAATCTACCGTGTAAAAACAGACTTAGGTGTATTGCATAAATTTAACGAGAGCACTAGCTACAGGGCTTTCGGCTTTTCGATTTTAATTCGTCAGGCACTGGGAAAAAAATACCCGGTTTTCAGATATTCGTTCAAAATAACAATGGGTCTGTTCTCGTCTACTGCACAAAACTGCTCAATTTTTTTTTTAAACTGTATGAAAATTTGACAAAATTGGGCAGTTTCGTGCAGTACGAGAACAGACCTTATATTTTCTACTAATCCGTGCAAACCGGGTGTTTTTTCCCCAGTGCGTGACGAATTAAAATCGAAAATATTTCGACGTCGACATTTTCCGATTATATATTCCCTCCAGTAATTTCTACCACTCTCCAACTTCTCCCCCGACTAGTCACAAAAATACCCGTACAACTTCCTTTTTATTTGCCAACCAATGATCTAAACTGTATTTTTTAACATTTAGCTGACATTTACAAATATCCACTCGCATATTTACCCTGCAGAAATATGGACTGACCCAAGTGTAGCCTTCGGTCAGTCCCTCGTTTACCAGTACTAGTCCCTCATAATTCCAAATCTTATGCATTCAACTGACCTTTTTAACATTGGCGTGTCATTGGAAATGGACCGGTCCGCAAAACGCAAATCAATTGCAGTAATTTTGTCTGGTCTTAGACTAGTGAAAATAAGGGAATTAAAAAACCAATTTTTTTTATATATCAAAGATGCAAAAATTTTCTAAGTTGATGAGAGTGTCATATACCGACTACCCGATGGTTACCAGCCGCCGGCTAGCCGATTTTGGTGGAGCAAACTACCACAATATAACCGGTAGGATTTGGACTGGTCAAAAGCCAGTCCTCTTAGGAAATTAGCCAGCTCATTACTGCAGGGTAACTACTTTACGAGTAGACCCCTCTTGTGGTCAATTAGAAATCAATTGTCCCATTTGTACCAGCTGCTTTCAGACTGCTAAAAATCCTCCACTCTATGATCAATTAGAAATCAATTATTCCAATTGGTATCAATCTGAAGGTCTAGTCCATTCTCATATATAAACAAGTAAGGGTGTTATAGTCAGGCAAGCCTGACAATAGAATACCCGACACAGACACACATCTTCAAATAATTTTTAATATCAGGAGTTGTTTAAGGCCATAGGGGCCGCATATACCGCAATTTGTTTAATTTCTTTATGCAAACCGCCCCTTTGCCACGCCCACTTTTCCAATTTTTCGGAATTCTAATCGGAGGCTTAAATATACGCGCAAATTCTAAGTTTCATTGAAATATATGGAAAAAGTCAGATTTTGGGGCAGTTTTGAGATTTTTGTGATAGACCCTAGTACTGGAGGTACCCTTAATAATGGACCGATCAAGGAAATTTTTGGGCAGGATGTTTATGGCTACAAAGGAAGTATAAGTGTCAATTTTCGTTCAAGTCCCATAGGCGTTTCGGGAGTAGGAGACAATTTTCGAAAAACGCCCTTCTGCCACGCCCATTTTTTCTAATTTTTGTAAATCACATTAATTGGCCTAAAATATATTCAAATACCAAATTTCATCACAATATCTTGTAAAACATCGAATTTAGAGCAGTTTTTGTCATTTTCATAACAGACCCTAGTACTGGAGGTACCCCTAAAAATGGTCCGATCGGGTCCATTCTCGAACTTGTTCTTACTCATGTCCCCGTGAGCACGCATACCAAATTTCGTAAAGATAGCTCAACTCCTTCGATAAGAAAACTGTATACAAACAGACAGACGGACAGACAGACGGACATGGCTAAATCGAATCTCCTGGTGACGCTGATCATTTCTATACATATTTTGTATGGTCTATCTCGACTGGTTCTGGGTGTTACACACAACCACACAAACGCAATATACCCTCGACACAGAGTGTGTCGGGTATAAAAACACTATAAAAATTAACTAGTCATATTCCGAGTAACCTCGGAGTACTCCATTTTGGTTAGTTGACATCTTCATTACTGGAGGGTATGTCTTCGGCTATGAAATATACATATAAGAGAAAACAAAGAATTAACGTGAAGGCCAATACAATTATCGTAACCTAGCCTATTTTCTACTCATTTTTGTCTCTAATTACGAGGTCATTTGACTATGGAAATCAATAATTGACTTTATTCTAACCACATGTGTCGTTATATGGTTAATAAAATTGAATTTAAAGCACTGACAATAATAAAGAAGCATTGAATCGGTTTACAATTTAATATTTATCTCATTGTTCTTTTGTTCTCAGAACGAAATTACAATTATATACATATATGTATATGTATATATATATATATATATATTATGTGTATTTGTATTTTAGTGTTTACGGCTGTGCATAAGGCGATTTCCTTCATTAATATACTTTATTTTTTCGTTACATATATTTTCGTGTTCTCATTTCTCAAAAGCAAAACTTCCGCCACGTTTTAAATATTGTACAATTTCTTATTAGACACTAATTCATTTTGTTCATTTGTTCTAACATGAATTATGATAAATATTTTTGTTACACTTAATATTTAAAATATAACCGAAAATGTACTTATATCAAAATTATTCTCATAATTTGTGATTGGAAGTAAGCCACGTGAGTCCCTCGTACAAGCCATCTCCGGTCGTAGCACACGATGGCTGAACATACCAATTGCGATCTCTTATTCTAGTTAAGCCGAGCTTCTCTTGAATTTCATGCGGTTTCATTGCTATAAAAAAAAAACAATTTTTTTTTTTTTAATCAAGACCAAAATGAATACATATTAATTTGTTCAATAATAAACCTCTCAACTGTGGACACACACACTCATATGCGGACACTTTTTCAACATCCACGCTTGCTGTTCTTATTGCTTTTCACTTCCGCCTTATATGCGGGCAAAAAGTTCGCCAATGTGCCCCTTTTACATTAGGGCAACTATTGCCGGCAATTTTTTTTGGTTTATTGGCGAGACGAAGCGCGGGGATGTAGAGAAACTACCCCTCCGAGCTTCGTCTCGCCAATAAACCAAAAAATTGCCGGCAATAGTTGCCCTAATGCAAAAGGGCGCAATGTGAGTATCCGCATATGAGAGCTTTCACATATACATACATAGAAGTAAAGGTGTTATAGTCAGTCGAGCCTGATGGCAAAATACCCGACGTAGTAAATGGTTAAACTACATATATTTTTTTAACAGCCCCAAACACCACTACGATTAAGACCAAGTATTCTGGAGAGTTTCAATACAATAAAAGAGGCTTATATGCCCTGCTCCTGTTCAATTACTTTACGAAATTCGCCCTTTTGCCACTCGCATTTTTAGAATTTTTGGAAATTTCAACGAAGACTTAAATATAAGATCAAATTCCAATCGCAGTTTTTGCGATTTCTGTGACAGAGCCTAGTACTGGAGGTACCCTTAATAATGGATCGATCAAGAAAATTTTTGGAGCGTATTTTTATGACTATAGACGAAGCATACAAGCCAACTGTCGTTCAAATTCCATACGAATTTCAGGTGTATTAAAACAATTTTCGAAAAACGCCCTTTTGCCACGCCCCTACTTTAGGAATTTTCGGAACTAACATTTAATGCCATGCCATGATATGCGCTCACATAAAAAATTTCGTAAAAATATTTCAAAAAATGTCAGATTTTAGAGCAGTTTTTATGATTTTCACACAACAGACCCTAGTACTGGAGGTACCCCTAAGTTTGATCCGATCTAATCCATTCTCGAACTTGTTCTTACTCATATCCCCACCAACACCAACACACACACACACACACCACATTTCGTCAAGATAGGTCCCCAGCGGGAAATGTCACCCTGACATCACCGGTGAAGTCAGGGTGACTTGTCACCCTGGCATGCGTGACAATACATAGGACGCCTAGCATGACATTTGTACAGGAGTTGGACAGTGATTTCACCGGTGACATGTCCTCCTAGGAGGAGCGATGGCGAAAAAAAGCATTTAAGAGAAGCACATGCTCTTTTCTCTCTCAATGTTAATTTATAGAATCCATAGCTGGGGTCAGTTGAAAACTCTCTTCTTTGCCCTCTCTTTGAATATTTCGAAAATTTTTAAAAATCAATTTTTAATAATTTTTGTTCGCCTCAGCCAGGGATCGAACCCGCGATCTTCGGATTCAGAGTCGAGCACTCATCATTAGGGCTCGGATTTTTATGCTTTTATAAATTTAAAGCATACTTTATGGAGTAAAAATTTTGTTCAACTCACATAAAGTTCAGATTCAAATCGATTTTTAACTTCAATGTGCATTTTTTGAAATTAGAAAAGCGGTTTGAGGTTGAAATTCCCTCAATTTATTCGCAAAATGCCGGTTATTAAAAGTTTTTTATCCGCAAAGTATGCTTTAAATTTATAAAAGCATAAAAATCCGAGCCCTACTCATCATCTACGCCACTTCATGCTAACGCTGAACTGACGCGAAAACCTTATTTAAATTTCAGTAGCCAATGAGAGTCAAGAACATGAACAGAGCATCCCTCCACGATGACATGTCCTCCAAGATGTCATGCATGACAATGTCACCTATATGTCATCGATGACATCACTGATGACATTGTCATGCACGAGATAATTTCCGCTGGGTCAATTCCTTCGATAACAAAACTGTGTGCAGACAGACAGACATACACGGCTAAATCGAATCTCCTAGCTACGCCGATCATTTCTATATACACTTTGATTTATCTTCAATGATTCTTGATCTTGATGGTATACACGTACGCACAAACACAATATATAGCCTCGGCAGAGAGTGTATTCGGTAAAAAACACAACATAAGAGAATAGAGCAGTAAAATCGAAAAGATGACTTACCATCAGCAAGATCTTGCTTATTGGCGAATATTAGTATGATCGCATCTCTCATTTCCCTATCATTTATAATCCGGTGCAGCTCCGTACGAGCTTCATCTATTCTATCTCGATCCGCACAGTCGACCACGAAAATCAGGCCTTGCGTACCTACAGCAATCAACAAACAGAGACGATAAAGTTTATGTTTTAAAAATACTTCACAATCATTCGAGTCTATCCATATATACAGCATATCGTATGTACATACCCGTATAATAGTGCCGCCATAGGGGTCGAATCTTATCCTGTCCACCAACGTCCCACACATTAAATTTGACATTCTTATACGTAACTGTTTCGACATTGAAGCCGACGGTTGGAATTGTTGTAACTGACTGGCCTAACTTAAGCTTATAAAGGATTGCTGTAGATTGCATCAGAAAAAGAACGTAATAGTTAAGGAAAACTTTTTTTTTTTTTTGTGATTATCCATGCATAATAATCCATGTACATTTCTAAAAATATGAAAATATTTCAATAACAAAAATATATGTATATATGTACGTATCAAAGTTATTCCGTAACTACGCGTTTAAGATATTATTTTTTATAAAGAAATCAAATCTGGTTTTGTGTTTGTATCAATTTAAGGGGACCTTCTGGTCTAGAATTTTTTGAAAATTGATTTTTTTTTTTTTTATATTTCGGAAGAATAGACTTTTAAGAATATGCTGGCAAAGTTTCGTGAAGATATTGACAATATTTGTTTTGCTACAGCCTTTTTAGAAGGTGGAGACAGCAGGCAGCGCGCTTGATCAAAGCAACTTTGAACGCGTTTATCTCAAAACTACTTTTTTTGACCTGGTGTGAATGAAAACAAAAAAAACCATCGAACCGATTTGTCTGGAATTTTTATATATTATTCATAACATCAATGGCTATGGCCCGAACTAGAATCGAATTTTTATTTCAAGAACTTCATATTTTTTCATAAAAAAAAAATGGTCAAAAAAAAGTGGAGTTTTTGATGGTTGAAATAAAAAATTGCGCCATTTTGTCAATTTAAAAAAAAATTTTTTTTATTCTAGTTCCTGCCATAGCCGCATTCATTCTGATTAATAAGCATATTTTTGTTTTTTTTTTTTTTCGATTACCAGAACTGCCAAAATCTTTCACACCACGGAGGTACTTTTTCAAAGAGGGTCCACTTCAACGCCATTTTTAAAATACCAAAAAAAAAAAAAAAATTACAACAACATTTTTTATTTTTTGTCAATAAAGAATATAATAAGCCTGCATACTTAGAAAATCGTTTTTTATTTGGCTTAATACCAAAAAAAAAATCATGAAAATACCCTAAATTTTCGTGCTCTAGACCAGAAGGTCCCCTTAACTCCCCCCGATATTATTCTAACGATTTTGAAGAGAAGAGTGCGGAGAGAGAGAGAGAGAGAGCTCGTTTGCTTGTTCTTCTCCTTTCTTTCTTTTGTCTGAAATTCCATAGGTTGAATACTCGGAAATATTCGTATGAATTCCATCATAACATAGATCCGAGCTAAAAAAAAAAAAAAAAAAAAAACAACAAAAAAATTGAAATATTAAAAAAAAAACTTATGAAGAAATGTTATATGAAAAGATAAGGCTATTGGAGGCGTGATCATGTATATGTATATATATACATATATTCAATTGTACGAAATTTTTGCGAGCTCTTTACTTGCGTACAATGGTGGAAGAAGCGATAACTTCAAAACAAATTTACATATTAATAAAGCATAGAAAAAAAAAAAAACGAAGAAAAAACCTGCATTCAGCTAATTTATTCAAATCACGTCCCATTAAGCGGTTAATCACTTGTCACGTCACCATAGTTAGTATACACACATTTCCATTATGTATTATATAACATTCTATGAAGATCGAACGGAGGAAAATTAAAGCAGATTGTATGATCTTAAAGAATTTATCCTCAACTCGAATTTATGTGGGCTAGCGGAAAAATTCTTGCCTCCTCCGGTCGCTCATTTTAGGCCTAATAATCTATATAGAATCTTCAAACATTAGTATTTAAAGCAGTGTTGGAAAAGTAGGTGTAATTGTACCTTTTTCGGCCCTTTTTCACTTCAAAGGTACATTAGGTACAATTTGTCCATTTTAGGTACAATTTCAAGAGGAAGAAATTTTTGTTAGTGAATGAAATGGTGAAAGGTCTGCTGTGGTTATCCGCGACTACTCCTGATTCTATTGCAACATTCTCAAGAAATTTAGACAGAAGCGGCATTGGCCGTCATAAGAATATATGTCACGGGTTGATCATCGAAATTGGAATAGATTACCTCCATCGTATTAGTAGGTACTTCTCGTTTTGCTAGACAATGTCATCGTTCGGGAGTGAATAACACCTTATCTCGATGACATTGCCATTATAATTGGTATGAATAATATATCCATTAAATGACCATGTCATCAGATTTGAGAAGTACTCAAATATTCCTCTTGATGTCTTCGGTGAAAACATGAATGAATTTACCATATATGAGAAAAATTCCGGCTGGGTATATTATTTGTCATTTATGAAAAATATTCTGGCTGAGTATATTAGGGGTACACTTTACTATATTTAGGTACAATTTATGGATCATTTTAGGTACACCCTGAAATTTCCATTTTCCAACACTGATTTAAAGCCTTAAGGCTCAGTTATTCTTGATTGAACGTAACTTAACTTTACTTATTTAATCAGCTGACTTTATATAGTGTTTAGTACAATTTTTATTTTGGGAGCAGTTACTGAAAACTTAATTTGACTTAAGAATCTATGGAAAACAGTTACGTTCAATCAAGAGTAATTGAGCCGTAGAGCCTATAGAGCACTATATGCAAAGAAGCACATACGAATACGTTGGCTGCCCTGTCACATGTCACTTGAAAGTTGTTGAACAGTTCATCAGCCCTATTCTGTATGGAATACAATCGAATTTTTTCTCTTTCCCTAGGAATTTTTCTCCGCGGAAATAGGGAATATTCCAAACGTCAATAAAAGAAAGAAAGTGTTGACCTTTGCTTGAAAATACTCGAATTTCTTTCACCTTTTATATTCCCTTCCCAGTGTGTTTTGAATGGGAGATTTTTTTTTTTTTTTAAATCCGCAGGAGAAAATTTCCCGCGAATATTTCAAATCGGGCCATAGAGTAGGAAAAAAAAAACACTAATATATATTTTTAACAGATCGTTATTTACGATGATGCTATTAAGAAGCACTTGCTTAGTAAAGCAGAGACACTTAATTTAGAGCGAAGTACCCACGATGGGGCTTCAACTGTATTACTCATTTGTTTTTTTTTTTTTTGTTTCTATATAGTATTTTTCGGGGGGTTTTTTTTTGTTGTTGTTGTTTTTAAAAAAGGATACTTGTTTTCCCTGCGGCGTCTAGCCCAAGCATCAAAATTCGCATTTCCTTGTTGCCAAAAATTTTTGAAAGTAGTTTTCCCATTTTGACGCGTCATCAAAATTTTCTGAATCTAGAAGAGAGAAAAAATTTGGTTACACTCTGGAATAAAAAAAAAAAATTTAATTTCAATTTAAGTTGAATTTTATATTAAAAAAGAAATACAAGTGCTAAGGAACACCTTGAATGCTTCTTCGAGGCAACGAGGTTTTTTATATAATGTTCGGAATTTTTTTTTGTGTCTCTCAAAATATTTTCGAAAATTGGATTATAAATTAATAATATTGATTGTTTTTTTCATATATTCCTCTAATTGAGCGCACACGATGACACACGAATGCCTTTGAAGTAAGTAAGTTTACATCATTCCGTTCAACTTTATATGCGAGAATGCGACGTTTCAAAGAAATTTTTGTTCTGAAATCTATTGTCTCTAATCCATAGTTTTAAAGTCTCGTTATTTTTTTTTTTTTCTTCCAATTTTTGCATAAAATTTTTTCAATTATCAATTATCATCGAGAAGAAAAAAAATAAATAAATAAATAACTTGAAAAGAATACGCTGAGCGGTTGAAATCAATTTAGAAAATACTGCCAAATCATCTAAACATGAATGTCTTTTAGCAGCAGACGTATGTAGTAAAAAAAGAATGCAAAGCGAGTTCTGATTGCATGGCTACCCTGCAGGCAGTGTGAGTAGTAGTAGTCAGACTCTATCCACGACGTTGCAATGCTTTCTTTCGTCTATTGACAGTTAACATTATGCTGTCCTACGAAATCGACTAGTGACGCAAATGGCTATTGACATACTAGAAACTGTAAGACCAAATTTGATACATTTGAACCAGTGTATGGTAGCCCTGGATAACAGTGCTACCAGCAAATTCTACTGAGCATACAAAACGCCAAACATATTGTTGGCAAAGTCAACAGAAATCCTCCTTCTTGTACCTACTTATGTTTCACTTCTATTGCATACAATTTTTTTTTTTTCATTTCAACTAGTTCATTTGTTTCTGGTGACGTGAGTTGGCACGTTAAGCAGATCATGTTGAAAGTTACTGCAGGGTAGATTAGCTCATATACACATATGTATATAAGAGGAATTCCTTCAATGCGCTGTGTCGCAGCATTACAGAAACGAAGAGTATTATTTTGTTTGATAAGGGAGACTTTTGTTTGTTACTTAAGCTTAAACATGAATAATAAATATCCCAGTCGCAAATGAAGAAATTTTTGAAGAACGAATGAAAGTTGAAATATGTCAATGACCCCAAACCGTCATGATGATTAATCACAGGGCTCGCCATTGATTCAACTGAGAATTGTTGCTTGCGCTTAATAGACGTAATCATCATTGCCAAATGACTATGCTGCTCGAGTCGAAATTCCTCCTGGGATGACGACATCAGTAATATTGCAATTGCATTTTTTTTTTTATTATTTTTTTTTTTTTTTTTGGGCGTATGTGTAATCTTTTCCTCTTCTTGATTCTAAACAAATTGCAATGACCTCTACACATTGCTGCCACAATGCTCAATTTCCCCTCTCGTCATCTTGCCATCTTGCTTGGGTTTTCTGTTATTTACATTTAGCATTATACGTATATGCATCTTACTGTTGGCGTCCAAAAATTGTACTGTCCAAATAATTCAATCTTACACGTCAACGAAGATGGCTCTTGCTCTTTTCGCAATCATTGTATTTTGAAGAAATCATGAACACATTTTGATTCGGTTTCTCTATGTAATAATACTGCACAAAACCGAGAGTTAATTAGATAATACAACGTCAAAATTTCAACTTTCTCTCAAGCGACTTGTATCGCTGAACAAATCTTCAATTTTTTATTTAGAATGCTCATTTAGGAACCGTTGATATTTCCTATACACGCCTTTATCAGTTTTGACGTTTCACTTGGTGATGTCATGGCAATGGGTACTTGTTTGACGCAATATCGGTGCAAGTAAGTGGCCAAGTAAATTTAGAAATTTAAAAAGTACGAGAGCCATTGTGGCAATCATATTCAGCCCGATATGCAGTGCCGTAGCAACCATAGGGGCAAGAGGGGGATTTGCCCCCCAACGCAATTTTGTTTTTGCCCATGAAAAAAATTAAAAAAGGAGAAAAAATAAATGACAATCGAAAAAACATGCATTGAAAGCGTGTATGTAATGTGGTTTTAATTAAAATAGACGTTAAAATTGAAAAAAATAATTTTTCCCCCCCCACGCAAATTGAAAAAATTATTTTTTCCCTCCACGCAAAACAGAATTGCTACGGCACTGCCGATATGATTATATATACCCGGGGAATTTTTTCCTACGGATTTGAAAATAAAAAAAAAAAACTCTCCTATTCTAAGCACACTGGGAAAGGAATATAAAGGGAGCAAGATTGTCGAAAATTTTTAAGCAAAGGTCATCACTTTCTTGCTTTTTTATTGACGCTTCGAATACTTCCTATTTTGGCGGTGAACTATTTTCAAGGAAAAAAAACTTCACGGTGAATATTCATTTGGAATAGGGCTAATTATAATATCACAGATTGTTCGAAAATATTCAATAATTATATTCAATATATGCACAAAATTACTAAGTTCTTCTTGAAATGGAATGGAGTAAATATGGATTTTGATTTGCTGCCAATGTTAACAAATATTTGAGATTTTCTTCACAAGTATATGATCGATGTTACCCAAATATAATAACCTAGGTGCAAGCGTAAGTTTGAGCAACACGCCACTTGTTTGGTATTGATGAAATAGGAGAAAAACTTATACATATATGGAGTTAATGAAACGGTGTTATTATTTCAGATATAAATTACAGTATTCAACAAAATTAATCAAACAAAACAATCAATCGGGTCTGGTGTTTGTCTTCTGTTTCTATTGAAGCATAAAATAAAGACATATTTGAACTTTTCAGGCGAGTACTTACCCATAATTACGCTAAAAAAGTACTCGATCAGGAGCCACTGACTTGACTTTTGTTTTTAGAGCTAAAAATATCGATAGTAAGAAAATTAATTTGCAATAAGCTTTTGTTACAGACGCAAACTTTTTGGTATAGAGATCTAGTCCAGACGCAAACTTTTGGTATAGAGATCTAGTCCAGACGCAAACTTTTGGTATAGAGATCTAGTACAGACACGACCTGATTTGGTCAAGACACAAACTTTTGACGTATCGGTGTATTGCAATTTATCGATAAATATCTAAATATATATCGATACATATGTATGTATTGATATTAATATCGAAATCTTATAACTGTTTAAATTCGAAAAGGTCTGGTTTAGACTAGGCAATTATGATTGAAGAATTGCCCACTTTTGTGTTCGAGGAAGCGCCTGGGAGTGGAGAGTGGGGAGAGGAATCGACGATTTGTTGAACGATGTTGCCGTATGTGTAAACGGGCGCAATGGCTGCTTGCAAATTTCTCTGGCTCCCAATGCGAGTATACACACGTCAAATTTCTGTCATACAATAATGCCATGTTTCCACATAGCGGATTAACTCAATTATCGGGGTTAACTCGTTAATCCCATGATTAAGAACGCGGTTGACCAAAAAAATTTTGAATTTCAACTCATATGTCAAATTAAGAGAATAGATAGCAAAACAAACAAAAGACAGAGTCAGTTTTAATTTCAATTTAAACGTGGGAATAACAAAGAGTTTGGAAGGAGTAGCATAATATAAAAAAAAAATTTTAGTCTTCGTGTAATTATCCGTTTTGCGACACCCGGGCGACACTGGTTCGATAATGCAACTCTGAGCGAGCCGCTTACTGAGAGTCAGAAACACGAACAATGCTTTGACACAATTTCATGCGCTCAAATGGGATGTTTTCGAAACATTATGGGTCCTCATGCAACACATTTACACCGTGTAAACTGAGTGAAGTAAGTAAAACTGTCAAAATTGCATACAAAATTTGACAGTTTTACGAAATTCACTCAGCTTACACGGTGTAAATGCGATGCATGAGGACCCTTATTGTTCTTGTGTCTGATTCTCGAGTTATACGGGCGGCACAAATCTTTCTTCAGTCGACCATACTGGCATTTCGCTCAGTGTTGCAGTATCGAGCGACTGTCGCCCTAATCCAAATACAGACATTATACCAGTACTAATACACTCTTATTGCCTGACAGATCTGTTAAGATAACACACTTATTGCCTAGGGTGATAAAACGTCCTTTTTTAAAAGGACATGTCCTTTTTTTTGGCGATTTGGGGAAAGTAATTAATCGGCCTTTGATTGTCCTTTATTTTATTCATTTTTCTGGTGATATTAATAAACCCCGTTCCAGTGTATATAACTTATTACTAATAAGTACATACTAGGATGTCCGAATTTTTTTTTTTTTGGAAATATTAAAATGTCCACACGGAATTCGAAAGATAATTGTCTAAAAATATTTTGAGCATTTTTTCAGATTTTTTGAAGGACGTTTAGAGGTCGCGCAAATGAATTTTATGGGGAAACCTCCACTTTTGAGGGAAGCATTGTAATTTATACCTCAAATCGATGCCTAAGTGTAAAATTTTATTGTGAAATGTAATCAGGTCCAAAGATATGAATTGAGCTTTATTTTGGGTCGACAGAAGGGGGCTTAAAATCGTTTTTTCAGGATTGAAATGAAGTTTTTTTGAAAACAAAAAAAAAAAATAATAAAACTCGTTTAAATGTAAAATCTGAGTATGCAGATTATAAAGTCCAATCAATTCTTAGCAAATAAAAAACAACGTTCATTTACCTTTTATTTTGACGAAGCTATGCTAATTTAAAATTTGTGCTCACCTGTGTGTGCGCGATTTTTGGTTTTCGATTTATGGTGTCCTTTATTTAACCGAAGGCAATTTGGTCACCCTATTATTGCCTGACATGATACAAAGAGATCAGGATAGCGCCACTTCGGGTACCGCTATTTTGTAGCATTCGTATTGTTGTTGTTCCCCATGCAAATGCAGGATTGTGACGTCGGACTTAACAACTGCAAAACAACAACAACAACAACGATTCTCTCTTTTTAAGATATCTACGTCACAAGCCTGAAGTGGCGCTATCTTATTTTCTTGTATATATGTATGTATCATGATTGCCCGACAGACATTTGACGTGTGTATACTCGCTGTAAAAATTCATCGGCTCCTAATGACGGATAACGAATGCACTAGAGGTGCACCCGCTACTCAGTAACGAACGCAGAGGGTTTGCTTCAGCGCCACCGTTTTGGCGCGCTTTTAGCAAAAGTTGCACTCGGGCCTGTGAGACGAGCAAGCGGATCGATAATTATTTATTTTTAGAGAGGAGCACCGGAAATCCCCCCTCGGAGTCCAAACAGAATGGAAAGCGATTTGCATCAGGCTTTTTATGGCGTTTACTGCTCCTCGAAGGAAATCATCAAAAATAAGCAACGGCATCTTTACGTAAATGTATGTATCACAATGCAAAGCAACAACAAAAACAACAACAACAGCCCACGCTGCACTATTCAACTGCGGCACAATGGCAATTGCTCTTAATTCGGTCATTGCTCAGAGAACTGCAATTGATGGGTTTTTTTTTTTGTTTTTTTTTTTTGTATTCCCATTTCAGATGCTGGACTTGCTAGGCAGAACATGCAAAGCTACTGGTTTAGCAGAGAATATAATTGGAGCTGATAATTTGGTAAAATTCTGGCTGGATGATATTCTTCCATTGGTCTTCGATACGGACAAGAGCATTCAAAGCTGTGCCGTCAGTACAATAGAACAGGGCTTAAGTCTATTGAAAATTTCGACCATACATAGCAGCAAGCATTGGCCCGAATTACGGAATAATATAGCAACAACATTGCCGAGTAAAATACATGAACTTCGGTCGAACAAGAATGGTCATTGGCATCAAATTTGGTGTCTAGTCATTAAGATACTAGATCGTGAGGTCTTAAATGGGGCCAGTGTTATCAATTCGTTTCTATCGACCGTTGAATTGGGATTCCGCAGCGCCGATTCGAATGTACGTGCGGAAACGTTTTCATGTTGGAAACTATTGATTAAGATATTCCATTCGTACAATGAACTATTGACTCCGAAACGTTTGAAACTCATTTGCATACCATTAAAGTCGACGCAATCGAAATCGCCAAATTTGGCAAACATTAAAATACGCGTCTGGTGGTATTTTATTGCATGCATTGGCGATAAGCTGAATAAGCATTTCTTGAAGGTAGTCGAACCATTTTTGGCATATGTTTTTGGTGCATCGTCGAATCATGATGCCACCGGAGACGTGCAGCAATACGAAAGTGCTCAGATGCTTGCTGTGCTGTGTCTGGCACAGCTATTGGCCGAAGATCATGATGATTTTATCGATATTCTAATAACGGAAAATGAATTGGATGCATTGGTCCGGCCATCGCCATTACTTGAATTGGATGTTCTAAAAGATAATTGGAATCAAATATCACATGCCGTTTTCAGTGCTGTCAAGCTATTTTCCAATAGCGACGATGACTCCGAGAATCGTGATGCGAAACAACATTTGAAAAATTGGCTTGTCCTACGTTTAGCCAAGATTATGCTCCATCTAAACTTGCCGCCATTTATACAGGAAGTATGTAAGAATTACATAAGCCTTCTGCCCGCTCAAACGTCTGCCGATAAGCACAGCTTTAAATTGCTTCGCAAACGACGGAATCAATATCGATCCGAATTCATTTGATACCAAGAACTTTTCCGATGTCTTGAGTGCATTGCTTAATTTGCTAGTAGCTGGCAAACCATTCATAACGGCTGGCGTCATGCAACGCTGCATTGAACGAATTGCCAAACTATCCGAAATCTATATAAGGGAACAACATCAGCTGCAGGCTCTGTGCTCCACCATTCATATTATTTGTAGCTTAAAGGATGACGATGACTTTGATGCATTCGAGTTGAGACTAAACTGCTGGAAACGTCTGGCCCAGACGATTATCAATCATTTGTCCGGTAAGACTCTACTAGCCTACCGTCGTAAGGATATTGCCGAAATTTTCAATTTATTCATACTTTGGCCATTGCGTCAATTCGATGCATTCGCCGGACGCTGTACAACAATCGGTTTCGATGATAATTTCTGTGCCTTTTGGCGACAATTATTACTCTGTGGTCAAAATGATCCAGAACGGGAGAATTTCATGCACGATGTTCAACTAACGTTACGCGATTTAGTTAAGTCCAAAAAATGTGAAGCTCACCTGCCCGAACTCGTAAATGCTTATGTAGCGGCCATGTTAAAACTTGATACGGGAAAAGACTCAAAGTGTATCAGTGAGATACTTACGTTCATACGTGATCTCATTGAGCAACCGAAATTGATCGAAACAAAGGCCTTCGAAATTTATCTCAATACATTGCGGAATGTGTTTCTACACATGAAGAATGCTGAGATAAATCAAAATTTTGAACTGATCAAAACTTCGGTGTCTCATGTCTTGGGTGTAATTGCGAAAGCAAAGCCGCCCGGCAATACAAAGTGCATCATCAATGAATGGAAGCAGGGAATTTTGGAGCGATTCCGTTCGATACCGCAAAAGAATTATTTGACGCAAATAAAGGAAATATTCAAGAGCGATGAGGTATTTGTTGTAATACCAAATCTTTGGGTACTAAATCCCGAGAAATTAACGGAGAGACAAAAGGAACGCTTTGCGGAACGCTCCGATATACCGGCATTATACAATGATATGAGCCATTCGCAGGACTCATCAATTAAGCCATGGACACCGAACAAAGTGGTGCTTGCGAAGAAGGATCAGACTGAAATTGTTATCGGCTCAAGCCAAATCGATGATGGAGATAAAAACGAAGCGGCCAGGAATGCGAAAACGAGCAGCGGAAATTCAGCAACTGAAGTACGTTCAACACGCAGTCGATCTATGAAGGTGGTGGTTGAGTCACAGGTTGAAAGCGAGGGTGGTGGTAAATTCAGCAAAAAATACAAAGAACTCTCCCAATGATAAAAATTCGGAAACTGAGGAGATTAAAGACAGTACTAAGGACAACACAGAAACAACAGATTCATTTATTATACGGGTATGTAAATTTTTTTTTTGAGCTCTTCATCAGTGACATGCTTTATAAAGTTCATACTTGAATTGTTTTTTTGGTTTTACAGACACGTAAATCATTGAGAAGTAATAAAACAGATGATGGAAAATCAAACAAATCGGAAGAAGTTGAATCGAAAGACCAACAGAAATCAACACGAAGCAATGAAGCTAAATCGCCAACAAAATTGAAACCGATAGGTAAGATTATTCATAAGTTCATTGCTTCAATGTTAAATGTTATGAGGCAATGGGAAAACATCTGTCTGTATTTATTTAGATGTAACAGGTTGGCTGATAAGTCCCCGGTCTAACAAAGAAAAACACATTTTTTTTTGTCAAAATTCGTTTTTATTATTCAACATAGTTCCCTTCAAGAGCGATACAACGATTATAACGACCTTCCAATTTTTTGATACCATTTTGGTAGTACTCCTTCGGTTTTGCCTCAAAATAGGCCTCAGTTTCGGCGATCACCTCTTCATTGCAGCCAAATTTTTTCCCTGCGAGCATCCTTTTGAGGTCTGAGAACAAGAAAAAGTCGCTGGGGGCCAGATCTGGAGAATACGGTGGGTGGGGAAGCAATTCGAAGCCTAATTCATGAATTTTTGCCATCGTTCTCAATGACTTGTGGCACGGTGCGTTGTCTTGGTGGAACAACACTTTTTTCTTCTTCATATGGGGCCGTTTTGCCGCGATTTCGACCTTCAAACGCTCCAATAACGACATATAATAGTCACTGTTGATGGTTTTTCACTTCTCAAGATAATCGATAAAAATTATTCCATGCCCATCCCAAAAAAACAGAGGCCATTACTTTGCCAGCGGACTTTTGAGTCTTTCCACGCTTCGGAGACGGTTCACCGATCGCTGTCCACTCAGCCGACTGTCGATTGGACTCAGGAGTGTAGTGATAGAGCCATGTTTCATCCATTGTCACATATCGACGCAAAAACTCGGGTGTATTGCGAGTTAACAGCTGCAAACACCGCTCAGAATCATCAACACGTTGTTGTTTTTGGTCAAATGTGAGCTCGCGCGGCACCCATTTTGCACAGAGCTTTTTCATATCCAAATATTGATGAATGATATGACCAACACGTTCCTTTGATATCTTTAAGGCCTCTGCTATCTCGAACAACTTCATTTTACGGTCATTCAAAATCATTTTGTGAATTTTTTTGATGTTTTCGTCGGTAACCACCTCTTTCGGGCGTCCACTGCGTTCACCGTCCTCCGTGCTCATTTCACCACGCTTGAATTTTGCATACCAATCAATTATTGTTGATTTTCCTGGGGCAGAGTCCGGAAACTCATTATCAAGCCAAGTTTTTGCTTCCACTGTATTTTTTCCCTTCAGAAAACAGTATTTTATCAAAACACGAAATTCCTTTTTTTCCATTTTTTTCACAATAACAAAAGTTGCTTCACAAAAGACGCTCTATCTCACAAACTAATTGACTTACAGACGTCAAATTTTGACACGAATCATTTGAAGGTTGCCACTATATAAAAATAATATGCATTTAATACTAGCGACGCCATCTATGTGTCAGACCGGGGACTTATCAGCCAACCTGTTATTTATGAAGTATTCTCTTGGCTCTCAATGTAAACAAACAAGAGTCTAGAATACATTTATTCTAACTAATTAAAATTATAATTCAATTTGGAAATCATAACTGAATGTACATGAATGAAATGAACAATTTAAATCGATAGAATCTATTGCCAATGAAAAGACTTCGAACACAAATGAATGCGAGGAGGAGGACAATGACGAGGAGAATGAGGAGGAGGAGGAGGAGGAAATACCAGAAAGGCCACCAAGACCAGACACGCCTTTGCCTTTCCGTCCTCGAAAGGCGCTAGCCTTTCAGGATACTCAATTAAATACCGAAACGCTCACAATGACAACGGAAACCATAAGCCCATCTGATGAGATAATTCCCGAGACACCGCAAATGACTACTGCGACTCCAGTACGAAATTTACGTGAGGCAGAATCATATCTTCGCCCCGATACAATCGACATGATTCTCGAGCCAAAAGAAGTTTCACCAAAAAAATCAACAAAAATTGTTGGTTTGGTAAGATATTTCGATGGAAGTTAATGGAAGCAATTGCACTCAACCATAATTTTTTTTTTCGTAAATAGTCTTCTCCTCCAGATCGGAAGTCAACCAATAATAGCTGTAGCCCATCTCTGCGTCCGAAACCGACGCCGCATTTGACACGTGGAGCACAGTTTATCAGTATGATACGTAGCAAAATGAAATCAGACAGTCCAGCAACTGCATCATCACGTTCAAATATTCATTTAAATAAATTTGATAGAAGAGAATCCACACCTGTTCCGGAGGCCCACGGAGCTGAATCAACTGGCATGGATCAGACATCTACACCAGTACAAAAAAGAGATTTCCTTACATTTTCGAAACGTTTGCCATCACCCACTGCTAGCCCATCGGCCAGCATACTCAAGAGGAAACTCCGAAGAGAGAGCATTGACGAAATATCAGTTGATTCGCCAGCGACTAAAAGGAAACGTGTCAGCTTTCATGATCCGCCTGTTTCGCTAACAAAGGAATACGTTCGCGATGTCGAAGAAAATGCCATTAAACAAAAACGGTACGTCGTCCCTGCTGATATATTCTCAATTTCATTCAATTCATTATTAGCATTTTTTTTTTTAAATTTTCTAACCAACTGACTGACTTTTTTTTCTCACTCAGATGTCTTTCGATCGAAAAAGCCAATTCGTTACAAAATTCCGAGCTTAAGCACGCTTTGAAACGTCGAAGTAGAATAGAAAGTATGGTCGAGATAGAAAACTTTGCGAATGAACCCAATGAGAAACAACAACAACACATCAATACACCACCACCATCGACATCGACATCATTATCAGCCAGGAAAATGGCACTAACATTTGAAGAGCCTAACGAAGAGATCGAAAAACTCAGCATGGAGTCTTCAGTGGAAAATTTAACAACCGACAAAGAGCCAGGTATGGAAAGTAGTCTACCCGATGTGGATACAGCACTGAATGTTGTCATTGAGAAGTGTTCGCTTGAAAATGTTTTGGAGCGTTATTTTTCGACCGAAAAGACCGCTTCCGTCAAATTGACGGATACACTAGCCAAATTCGTTTCGAATTGCATGTTAACAAATGTTAAACTTAAATCGAGTGTCCTCGAAATTCTATCGGAGAATCATTCGAAGGATTTCTTAGATCATGCTGTTCAAGAAAATCTTTCATCAGTTGTTTGTGACCGACTCAATATGGATTCGGTTATTGAATACATATGCGCCAAATCGAAATTGAATACGTCTTGTCGGAATAATCTTCTAACAAAAATACCAGATATTCTAAAGCACAGTAAAGTGGAAAAGGAACCATTCAATTTCATTGGAAAACTCGTCGAATCCATGAATCCCACCGATGCAACAATATTGGATATTATTGCCAACCTAATGCGTATTAGACATGAGCGTCAAAGCTCTTTGACAACTGAAATGGATTCCACGGACGTGTCTTCTTCAAATCTTTAATTATACATTTTTTTTTTTTTTTTTTTATTACAATTTATGAATAGGACATATACAGTTTTGTGTATATATATATATGATTTTTTTTTTTTAAGTTGCGTTCAGCAAAAAGTTTTTAAGAATTCAATTTTGTTTATTAATCATGCAAAAAAAAAAAAAAAAAAAAAAATATCCCACAGTTTATTGTATTGGGGTTTAATTATAAAGTTTTCTTTTTTAATATGAATATTTTTTAAGGAATTGAAATATACACGTTTCAAATAATTATATACACCCATAAGGGTTTTTTTTTTTTTTTTTTAACGGATATACAAATTGGACATGTATATATAATCCTAAAGACTCGTTTTCGTTTGTAAAAAAAAAAAAAAAAAAGACTCGTTTGGTCTCCCTAAATGCTCCTAGGTGGTTTTTTTTATTAGGCCCTGGCAAAAGCACTAATTCGAAGAGCTCCTTTTCGGAGCACCCCATATATGGTTGACTGGGTTTGATCTTCAAGGGAAAACAGGGAGAAGGAGGGATTGAAAGAGATCAGCATATTTGTAGTTTCTTCGGAGGCGGTACGAAGTTAACCGGATCAGGTAGTTTTTTTTTTTTTAAATTTTAATGAAGAAAGTTCCGAGCAATGACCTCGCATATACCATTTCATTCACTCTTCTACAAAAAACGATCCTGTTTCAAAGTTTCTGAAGTACAGTAGAGTCTGAATGGTGTGAACGCCCCGAATAAAGAGAACACCTTGGTGGTGTGAACATATAAATTTTTTCATTAAGAACTCTGTAGTGTGAACAGTCGATAACCTCTCTGGTGTGAACAAAATTTTAATACCGGAAAGCAACAAAACTAAAACCGCAAATAAAAATTGTAAGAACAAAAACAGAAAAATTAACAGTTAACCCTATGCCGATTCTTTGATTATACCCGACACACTCTGTGTCCAGGGTATATTGCGTTTGTGCGGTTGTGTGTAACACCCAGAACCAGTCGAGATAGACCATACAAAAAATATATATAGAAATGATCAGCGTCACCAGGAGATTCGATTTAGACATGTCTGTCCGTCTGTCTGTCTCTCTGTATACAGCTATCTTATCGAAGGAGTTGAGCTATCTTGAAAAAATTTGGTATACGTGCTCACGGCGACATGAGTAAGAACAAGTTCGAGAATGGACCCGATCGGACCATTTTTAGGGGTACCTCCAGTACTAGGGTCTGTTACGAAAATCACAAAAACTGCTCTAAAATCGAAGATTTTTCAAGATATTTTGATGAAATTTGATATTTGATCATACTTAAAGGCCAGTTATATGAATTCCAAAAATTGAAAAAGTGGCAGAAGGTAAAAGTAAAACTTAGGATTTGAGCGTGTATTTAACCCTCCGATTAAAAATCCAAAAAATTTGAAAAGTGGGCGTGGCAAAGGGGAAGCTTTCATAAAGAAATTTAACAAAAGTCGGTATATGGGGCCCGTAATGGCCTTAAACATCTCTTGATATTAAAAATTATTTGAACATGTGTGTCTGTGTCGGGTATTCGTTATTGTCAGGCTCGCCTGACTATAACACCCTTACTTGTTTTGTGTTAAATTTGTGTGTCACAAATATGTTATTCTCTTTCTAACGTATATACGTCTATGCGAAAAGCATTCGGCCCCGTAATGATTGCATTTTGCGGTTGATTAAAAACTTATTAAATATTAAAATAATTAGTTGCTCAAAGTTAAATATATTAAAGGAAAAAAGGGAAATTATAGAAAAAACTTGGAAAAGATGTAATCGTCCATCTTAGGAAAAATCGTACAGCGTAGCCAATTCGACCATTTTTACAGTAAAAAAAAAAAAAAAAAAAAAAAAAAAAAAAAACATTGCATTCTTTAAAAAAAAAGAGCTATAGTGCTATTCTGGTGTGAACGTCTAGGTAGGTAGGTTGAAGTGGCTCTGGGATAGCGTAGGCGATGCGTCTATGCTCTTGATCCCAGGGTCCGAGGTTCGATTCCCGGCACAGGCGAAACGGAGTGTAATATTCCAAGCCTATCACTGGTTTTTCAAAAATCGCATGTTAGGGGCAGGGGCGGACTGGGCCTACGGGCAACCGGGCCCCCTTTGAGCTGTATCTGGGATCAATACTCATGGAGTAAGGATTTTTTTTAAATATTTTTTTTCTTAGGTAACGCCCGGTGGGCCCTTTGATCCCCAGTCCGCCCCTGGTTAGGGGCACACTACATAAAAAGACAAACACTCAAACAAACACAAGAAAACCTCCTCGGTATCACAATGGGCCGATTAACGGCCTAAGTGAACGTATAAATTTTGTCCCTTTTTTTGAATTCTTTTTTTTTATATAACAGGTTGGCTGATAAGTCCCCGGTCTGACACATAGATGGCGTCGCTAGTATTAAATGCATATTATTTTTATATAGTGGCAACCTTCAAATGATTCGTGTCAAAATTTGACGTCTGTAAGTCAATTAGTTTGTGAGATAGAGCGTCTTTTGTGAAGCAACTTTTGTTATTGTGAAAAAAATGGAAAAAAAAGGAATTTCGTGTTTTGATAAAATACTGTTTTCTGAAGGGAAAAAATACAGTGGAAGCAAAAACTTGGCTTGATAATGAGTTTCCGGACTCTGCCCCAGGAAAATCAACAATAATTGATTGGTATGCAAAATTCAAGCGTGGTGAAATGAGCACGGAGGACGGTGAACGCAGTGGACGCCCGAAAGAGGTGGTTACCGACGAAAACATCAAAAAAATTCACAAAATGATTTTGAATGACCGTAAAATGAAGTTGATCGAGATAGCAGAGGCCTTAAAGATATCAAAGGAACGTGTTGGTCATATCATTCATCAATATTTGGATATGAAAAAGCTCTGTGCAAAATGGGTGCCGCGCGAGCTCACATTTGACCAAAAACAACAACGTGTTGATGATTCTGAGCGGTGTTTGCAGCTGTTAACTCGCAATACACCCGAGTTTTTGCGTCGATATGTGACAATGGTGAAAACATGGCTCTATCACTACACTCCTGAGTCCAATCGACAGTCGGCTGAGTGGACAGCGATCGGTGAACCGTCTCCGAAGCGTGGAAAGACTCAAAAGTCCGCTGGCAAAGTAATGGCCTCTGTTTTTTTGGGATGGGCATGGAATAATTTTTATCGATTATCTTGAGAAGGGAAAAACCATCAACAGTGACTATTATATGTCGTTATTGGAGCGTTTGAAGGTCGAAATCGCGGCAAAACGGCCCCATATGAAGAAGAAAAAAGTGTTGTTCCACCAAGACAACGCACCGTGCCACAAGTCATTGAGAACGATGGCAAAAATTCATGAATTAGGCTTCGAATTGCTTCCCCACCCACCGTATTCTCCAGATCTGGCCCCCAGCGACTTTTTCTTGTTCTCAGACCTCAAAAGGATGCTCGCAGGGAAAAAATTTGGCTGCAATGAAGAGGTGATCGCCGAAACTGAGGCCTATTTTGAGGCAAAACCGAAGGAGTACTACCAAAATGGTATCAAAAAATTGGAAGGTCGTTATAATCGTTGTATCGCTCTTGAAGGGAACTATGTTGAATAATAAAAACGAATTTTGACAAAAAAAAATGTGTTTTTCTTTGTTAGACCGGGGACTTATCAGCCAACCTGTTATAAGACAATAATACTTAGTTTTAATTTTTTTTAAATAAAAAAAAATATTTTTTTTATAAATTTTGTATACTTTTTAAATTTAAAGTAGAGAACAAAAGAAAGTAAGTCACTCCATGGAGGAAATTCATGATTTCTAAAATATAAAAAAAAAAATTTAGTGGATTATTGCTTAGAAAGTCTATGTTTATCGTCCATACCAGAATTAATTAATTTTATAAAAAAAAAAAAAAATTTAAAAAAATGGCGGACTATAGAAAAAAAATCAAAAATCTGGATTTTTGTTTTGATGAAAATTGTTTAAAAAAAAAAAAAAAACATAAGAAAAATGTGTTGCAAATAAACAATTCTGGTACGGGCGATAGCTATTAACACGTATGTAGAAGGATATATAACAATTTCAAACCAATTGGTTGAATAGTTTTGTTTGTAGGACGTCCGCCGTTGCAGAAAATGATGCTGCCAGAAAAACGCCTTAAAAGTTTCAAGAGCAGAGCAAGTCGCTTACGGCATGTCACCGATTATGAGCTCCAACTTTTTTGATACAAGGAGTTTCGGTCTGATTTTTTCATAGCATATTCTCCATAGTTTTTACCATCAAAATTTGAAAAAAAAAAAAACCAAATCGATTTTAAAAGTGGCCTCTTAAGGGGGTCTTCTCATTGAGCAACTTTTTTTTTCGACTTTTTTTTTTTTTTGCATTTATTTATAGCTTGGGTAGTTGTGAATATGCCCCTAAAAGGATTTTTTGAAATTCGAAATAGTTTAGAGGATATAGCCTTCTTTGTCGAGCAAGATCTGCGCTAAAACGAGTAATTTTTGCGTTGCTTCAAACTTTAAACGCGTTTATCTCGAAACCACGTTTTTCGAACTGGCGGCCATGATATATCTCCAGTTCAACTGAACCGATTTTCATGAAACAAAGTGGAATCGACGCAGAATTGTCACCATTCTCGGGTGAACCTCGACCATAATTTTAAAAAATTTTTTACTATTTTTTTTTTTTACACTAAACTACAAAAAAAAAAGCCCGAAATTGAAATTTTTTTTTGAATGGCCGCCATTTTGTCAAAAAAAATCACAAAATTAAGCTTGAGGTTCACCCGAGAATTACATCTATACTGATTATAACCCCGTTTTTTTTTTTCATTTCGGACGCTCCGGAGACCCGGAATCGTGGCCGCCGTGACGACACCTTTTTTTTTCACCACCAACTTTGAAGTCTCATTACTTTTTGAACAGCCCACGTATCGAGGCAAAAAAATTTTTTTTTATTTACTTTGAACCTTTTGTAATACAATAAATAAAAAAAGTTTTCAATTATTCTTTGCGTTTTCAAATAAGAATTTTTTTAAAAAGGGTCCAAAAAACGGGTTTTCAATGAGAAGACCCCCTTAAGGTTCGATTTTTCGCTTTATATTCTGCATGATTTAATTCTTGCCAAAATATTTGTAGCACAATGTTTTTATAAGTGTTTTTTAGAAGCTTGTTATATACTTATCTGATAGTAAAATACATACATATAAAATTTCCCAATAAGAAAATAGCGTGAGCAATTTTCTCATCGTGCAGACGAGACCAGAACCCATTATACTTTCCTAACCAAAAAAAAAAAAAAAATAAAATAAAATAAAAAGAAATTTAATAAAATTAAAAAATAAGAGCTAAGGAATTCCTATCGATTCAACAAGGCCAAACAGAACATTTTGATTTTTTGCATTTCGATTTGCTTTGGATAAAATGAAAATTGTGTCAACGTATCGTCTCGTTTCGTTTTCGTCTCGTCCTCGTCTCGTCTGTTCTCCTCTCGCTTCGTTGCGCTCGATTTCGATTCGTTTCGATTCGTTTGTATGTCGAATAGTTCGATAGCACCGGTCATGGAAACAGCATGTGCGATTTTTCCTTCACGTGATTAGAGTTCGGGATTTCATTAAAAAAAAAAAAAAATCTATATACCTAAAGGTGTTGTTATATTGTGCATTTGTTTTGAGCACCAAAAAGAGCGAAATTCATTCTCGCTCGCTGAATTTTTCGCATGTGCGCCGTACCGACTGAGAGAGAATAAATATTTCAACCCACCCGAGAGCAGTGAATCGTTGGCTTTTGCAATCGACGGCAACAGATTTTCCTTCATTCGAGTGCAGTTGCAAAATTTTCACCGACTAAGAATGCAGCGTTAATTCGGCTGCCTGCATTTTGTTATTTTTTTTTCTACTGCATTGCGAGACGTGAATAACTCTTTGGTGGGTAATTCGCGTGGTGCGTTCGTTCCTTTGATAGCCGCCGTATCGTCGTGGCTGGGTTAACAAACCTTGTAGGGTTCAATTTTTTTTTGTTTTTTTGTTAACGAAAACTTCAGAGTTTCGCGAACTTTTTTTACGAATTCAAATTTAAACAAACAAACTTCGGTAAGCTGCATTATTAAAAAACCAAAAAAAAAAGAAAAAAAAATTAATTAATAAATAAAATGAATTTTAAGTTAAAATAAATATAATAAGCAGGAAAATCCCGCTTACATAATCTAGAGGAGAAGAAGAGGAAAAGAAATCGCGCAGAGATTTTTAGTCGAGAATTAAAAAAACCAAAAAATAATTGCAACTTTGTAATGCAATTGAAAGTCGAAAATTTGAAGAAATCAAATAGAATTTTTGTTATGCAAGATTTCGAGATACTCGTGGGTATGTGAGGAATCGGAATCGGAATCGGAATCGTTTCTGTTACGTTACGTGCATGAACACGTAACATGGGGTAATAAGTACCTACTTATCAAGAAAATATTTACTTTGAAGTTCTTACAACCGATTGAAGTATTGTGTTCGTACCTACCTGTCTCTCTCTCTCGGTCATCTGTGTGTGTGTGTGTGCGTCTGTGTTTAAATGTGAGTGCTAGTTTGTCATATCCCAGTAGTCAGTAGGTCGCCCCCGATATTTGTGACATGCCAAAGTGCCAGTCCTTGATGACTAGCCATTTCACCTACCACATGAACCTGAAAGAGTAGATAGGCCTCAGCTCACATTTCCCTATTCGCTGCGTATGATTGTTTTTGCTGTTGTCTGCTTTTACCTCGCATTCTGATCATTTGCCCGTCAAGTGTTCGCTAGCGCAGTGGTTCGAACTATGACTCGATAGCCGGGAGGTTCGGGGTTCAATCCCTGCGGGCGGCGAGAATTTTTCCTAAATTTTTTACTTATTTTATAAATTAGTTTTTTTTTTTTTGTTCATAGTTCAGTTATTTTGGAAGACAAACATTTTCCCCTAAATTTTTAAGGTTTTATTATTTTTTTTTTTTAATGGTTAATTTTCAAGTAAAAATTTTTGGAGTGAAAAAATTCGTTAAATACGTTTCCCAAAATCTGAGCAACGCTAAACTCAAGTGAGCATTTTGACCAAGAAATTAAATTCGTTCGTTTAGCGTAATGGTTAAGGCGTTCGCCCAGCGATCATCTGGTGGTCAGCGGTTCGAGGCTCCGGTGGAGGCGAGAAAATTTTAAGAGAAGTAAGATAAAAAAGATTTAAAATAAAAAATAGATAAACAAAAAAATATAATAATTAATAATATAAATAAATTTAGAAAAAGTCAAAACAAAAAATGAAATTTTTCTTTTTTCTCAGTCGCTGGTGCTAGGCCATTTTCCTGCCCCTTTTCGCTAGCGAAATTGACTGGTTAAAGGTGGCGCATAAAAGGACGACCTGTCCCCGGCAATGAGATCGTAATGTTAAATTCGCCAGCGTCTTGGATAGGAAAGGGACCGATCCCCGACACCCAGTGACTAGTGAAATCGCTAGTGTTGTGGTGGCTCCGCTGACTACTGGGATCATACCCAGTGCATGTGGCTATCAAGTGTGTAATATACTCGAAATGTGTGTTATCTTAAGCTTGGAATCATAACAAAAATTTACAACTGATTGTGGTGCGAAAAAAAAAGACGGCATAGCGAGTCGTCGTCGAGCGCAAATGTTCGTGTGGGGATTCATTCAGCCAAAGCTAGAAGCCACTTTTTTACTAAATTTGGTGGCATTGTGCCAAATTCGCAAATAGACAGACTAATTTCATCTACATTAAATCAAAAAAAAAAAAAAAAAAAGTGCTATTCGGCAAGAGATTTCACGTTGAAATATAATTAACGTCGACAGAAAATCTTTACAGAGCTGATTAAAGTGATAAAAAAAATAAACAGAATTTCTTACCCCAAAGCTCTTCAGTGATATCAAAAAAAAAAAACTGGTTAACACCGGCCGGCTGAGGTCATGATTGTTTAAGTGTTTTTTTTTTTTTTTTATATATACAGTGAACTACGGATCAATGCAACACGAATAAACCCATAAACCCAATAAATTGCAAAGGGTCATCTTGATGCCTATTTGAGTTCTCATGAAAATATGCACTGGATTAATGCATATTTAGTCGCATAATGTGCACAAAATTCGAGCAAAAAACGTGTTTGCATTTATCCGTACTCTAAACTGTGTAATATGTATGATCAGGCTAACTATGAGTCGAAGGTAAATATTTTGCAAGCTTAGTTGATTGTGCTGAAACTCTTTTTAGAACGACCCACGGTATCAATTGAAGAAAAATAAAGTGGCGAGTAATATGGCTACTTTATTTTCTTGAAAACCCTAAAAAAAAAACTTTTAGGCTTAGATGGTAGTAGAGTTAGGAGTTGAGTTAGTTTAGTAGTATGCAGTGTTAGGAACGCCAGCTTCATATCATATGTGATTACATTTAGGCACTGTAAATGGGAGCCCAGTTGAAAAAACCAAATATGTTGCTGTAATCAGGGGAAACATAGATTACCCCAGCTGGGTGTCGAACTCAGGGCCTCTCGCTTCGAAAATTTGGCATCTCAGCCAACTATGGCACAGAGCCCAAAAAAAAGTTGTCTTCAAAAAACATATCAATTTATGTGTACCGGGTATTATATTGTCAGAGTTGCCTGGCAATAACACCCTTACTTGTTTTTCCTGTGCGTGGCAAGGGAAAGGGAGAAGTATAGATTTTTTTTGAGACGTACCCTCAACCCCGTGGCTCTGGGATAGCGTAGGGGATGCGTGCTATGCTCTTGATCCCAGGGTCCGAGGTTCGATTCCCGGCACAGGCGAAACGGAGTGTAATATTCCAAGCCTACCACTGGTTTTTCAAAAATCGCATGTTAGGGGCGCACACTACATAAAAAGACATATTCTCACACAAACACAAGAAAACCTCCTTGGTATCACAATGGGCCGATTTACGGCCTAAGTGGCAGCCACTTCAACCTACCTACCTACCTACCCTCAACCCCCAAATAAATTTTATTTGATTATTTTCAAGTAATTTTACAGTGAAAATCGGTTATAACGATGTCGAAGGGACCAGCAAAAATCCATCGTTATAACCGATAATCGATATATCCGGTAACAGAAATTAAGAACAATTAGAATAGCGAACCAAAATTTACCTAAAATGTTCATCGCTATAATTGATAATCGTTATAAGCGGTATCGTTATAACCGATTTTTACTGTATTTACAAAATGACATTTATTTCCGCTTAATTGACTCATTATCAATTATCCGAGAGAATATAAACGAAAACCATTTCCAAAATATTTTTAAATTCAGCTAAAGAAATTCATTTGACTGAGATATTTGAAAACGTTTCCCGCTTAACCCTCTAATTCCTGGAGTTTATTTGAATAAATAAGGACAAAATGCTTTCAAATGCCACTTTGAATTTAATGTACTTAATTTTTGTTGGTTTTTGAACAGCATTATTCAGCACTTTTGAGAAATTGCGATAAAAATGCTAAAAGTTTTCGAGTCTTCATTAAAAAAAAAAATTTTTTCCGGCATTAGAGTGTTAATAGAACATAATTTTGAATACACAACGAACTGAGGGATTGTTGATGTTAACCTAAAGAATTGTTTCTCTCAGCGGGGAGAGCAGCTGCCTTTCCTAACTATCGGCGATAGTCTATCGCCTCCTCAATATACACGGCAAAAGACTTTTTGAAAGCATCGAGAAATGGAACACGAGCTGACATGAGACAGACAGTATGTGAATACGAAGGGCGTAATTCAGGCGATGATGAAGCGGGGAGCTAATTTTATTTTCTAGTTCAAAAGTAAAGATGATTTGGATTTATGGCACGATTTAATCAAGTTAATTCCGTCTTAAAGGAGGCAATGGCCCCCTTTTGAATTTCTCAAAAACGTTGAGCTTCCAACATTCCTTTTTTTAAAACAATTTAAAAGATTGCCGGCAAAATTTGCTCGAAATAATATACAATGTTTTTTTTTATTTTTGGCATTCTAAGAGAGTGAGAGAGAGAGAGAGAGAGAGAGAGTCTTTGCGCAGACAAATCTGTTATTAAAAGCGAGAGAGATAGAAAAAACTTAAGACGCGAACGTGAAAACACGTTTGAGTGAGCGTAGCACAAAAAGTAGGCGTGGCACAACAGGCACTTTGGGGCACAACAGTAAGCTATGTTCCGAATTTGAGGACCGTGGGTTCTAAATTGTGGATTTTGGTAAAACCCGTTTTCTGTTTGAGGGGGTTGGGGTGGTTCGATTTCGAAATTGTTTTTGAAATTTCATAGCAATTACAAAGGAACGTCCATGCCAAAATTTAAAGCCCTAGGGCAACTCCTTCTATGATTTCCCGAAAAATGTATGGAGTTAAGCACCTTTTGAGAGTGAAAACACGTTTGAGAGGGCGTAGCACAAAAAGTAGGCGTGGCAGCGTTACGAAATTAAATTTTTCCAACTCAGGGGCACAACAGTAAGCTAAGTTCCGAATTTTAACACTGTGGGTTCAAAATTGTGGAATTTGGCTCCACCCATTTTCTTTATAGGGGGTGGTTTGGGATGGTTTGATTTCGGAAATTTTTTTTGTTCTCAAAGCCTTTTAAATATTGTTTTGAATTCTACAAATCAATACACATATCAAATCAATCAAACATGAAAGAAAAATATACATCCATAGGATTTGTATATCTTTCGGACGATTTCCAAAAATGTCAATTCGGTGCTAATTCAAAAAGTTATGGTCTGGACTAGATCTCTATACCAAAAGTTCGCGTCTGCACTAGATCTCTAACTAAAAGTTTGCGTCTGGACTAGATCTCTATACCAAAAGTTTGCGTCTGGACTACATCTCTATACCAAAAAGTTAGTGTCTGGACTAGATCTCTATACCAAAAGTTTGTATAGTATATAGGTATACAAAAGTAATGATAGTAAGATAGTAATAGTAATAGTAATAAGATAGTAATGACTGAAATAATAAAAAATTAAAAAATTTAAAAAATAAATAAATAAATAAAATAAATTGAAAAAGTGTTTTCGCTCAGCTGGGTTACTCTATATTTTTTTAAGGGTGAATTGAGTATGGAGCTTTATTTTATATATATAGATACATTTAAGTGACCTTTAAGTGAGAAAAAAAGCTTTTAATACACTTGAAAAAATTACTGTTATAATTTTTTTTTTTTAAGGAGCTTTAATTAAAAGGATGAAAGCTTTGAAAATAGATCATTGTAAGACATCGCGTATTTTATAGTACCTACGGATCTAGGCCATAAATAAACAGCTGGTTGAAAAGTGACATGCTCGTTTGAAATTTAAATCGTGCCGCGTAAATATTTTTGATATTTTATGCCCTTCAAAATTTCTGGTTTTTTAAAAAAGGTCTTGACAAAACATTCTCTCAACTCTCTGAAAAACTTCATTTTGACAACTATTTCAAGTTGTGATTATTTTCATTCTTTTAGAAATTAATTATTTTTAATTTCTGTTTAGTCTCGAAAAGATTTTGTTTTTTTTTCTGTTTTTTTTTTTGTGAAGGAAACGTGTTCAATTTGAAAAATATCCTCAATGATCGTTGTTAGAGTCAATGTGTTATTTTGCTTATCTTTTTTAAGAACTTTCGACGATGTTTACGAATTCGAGTTCAATTTTGTTTTCATCATTAATGGGTTCTCTTAATAAGAGGATCGCCCACGAATAGTTTCGAATGGAATTTCGAAACAAACTGGCTCCCCGATGAGTCATATAAAACAATCAATAATGAAATAAAATAATTGATTAAATAATTAATTCAATTGAACAAAATTAAATGCATGAATCTAAATCTGACGCTGCAATTTCCGATTTTTTCTCTCAGTGTATTCCACTCTCGCGTTATTGCGTCTCCACGTTTCTGGTTGCGGAAAGCTTTTTTGTTTCGGATGTTTAAGTTTGGACGCCTTAATAAGTCAAAATGAAAAGTAGTTATATATACATATACATATATATGTAGTACATATCCGTTTTGCCTGGCTAAAGGCATTTTCGCTATTTACGCATCGACGTCCCATCGTATTAGGTCATATTATCCAAATTATTTGTGAGATTAAGTAAGCAGAGCGGTACACGAAAAAAAACGAAAAATTCCCCGTCAAGAACTCATGGATTCATCAATCCGATAAAATTGTAATAGTATAACAATTTTTTAATTTTTATCTTTTTATTTTTTATACTTATATAAATTTTTTTTTTTATAACCAAACTAATTTGTATCAAAAAATGGTAAAAATTCTATGTTCCATTCTCAGAGAGCTCAAATTGAAAGCGAAAATGACTTCAAGGCTGACTCAAATTGGTGTGACTGCGGCGAGCGCTTGTATCGGTTCATTAGTGGCATCATGGACGTTGGATCGCTGGAATATTCCTCATTTGGTATGAAGCAAATTTGGAACACATAAAAAAAAAAAAGAAAAAAAAAAATGAAAAAAATAAATAAATTAAAAATAAATGAAATTCCAGGTGAATACGGCGACCGTGCCGCCCAAACGAAAGCGTACACTCCCCCCTCGAGCCGATCAGATTAAATCGTTGCAAAGCGGCGAGGAATACGATGTGCTCGTTATTGGCGGCGGAGCAACCGGGGCTGGCTGTGCTTTGGACGCTGTTACCAGAGGACTCAAAACCGCAATGGTTGAGTCCGATGACTTCGCCAGCGGGACATCTTCGCGATCGACGAAACTTATTCACGGAGGCGTTCGGTATTTACAAAAGGCTATACTCGGGGTAAGCTTTTGTGTGATGCAAAAATACAAACATACATACGAGCCAGTTGTTGTTTAAAAAAAAAAAAATATATATATATATATATATATGTACAGTGAAAATCGATTATAACGATGTCGAAGGGACCAGCAAAAATCCATCGTTATAACCGATAATCGCTATATCCGGTAACAGAAATTAAGGAGAATTAGAATAGCGAATCAAACTTGACCGAAAATGTTCATCGCTATAACCGATAATCGTTATAAGCGGTATCGTTATAATCGATATATATATACAGAGAAAAAAATCAACCAGAAAACTGGTTAAATCAAAAGGAAAAACATACAAAACGGCTTCGGCTTCAACAAGGAATATTTTTAATTTAACAATTTTTCTTGTTGGAAAAAATAAAGATTTTCCTTTTGAATCAACCATATTTCAGGTCGAATTGAAATGATAATTTTCAAAAATGGATTTAAAATTTAAATTGTTGAACCAACCACGGACATAATTGAAATGGCAAGATAATTTTTAAAATAAAAAAAAATTTCTAAAATACCCATAAAAGAAGAAATGTCAAAACAAATTTAATTAACGTTCAAAGCAAATGGCCCTCTGCTGAACATAACCCCAAAAAAATAGCCATCGGATGGACTTCATCCGATTTCGTCATTCCGTTGTCGTGACTGCTTTCGCAATGCTTAAAAGGTTCTAAGATGAATGAATATCTTATATATCATATTTTATAAACCAAATGAGAATTATACCGAACGAAATGAAATGTAATTAAAAATATTTCCTTTCAAATCAACCAAAAATGTTGTTGACTCGACCATTTTTCTTTTGAAATTTTTTGTTCTGCTCGAAAATCGAAAGGACTGTGAATAACAATGAGCATTTTTCAAAAAATCATGGTTCATTTCGCTCAGTGTATCTATGTTATATAATGTATAATCTATATAAAAATTGCAAATTGATGCAAAATTGTAATTTGTTTCTTGTGGCTTTTTATAGCTAGATTTTGAGCAATACCGTATGGTTAAAGAAGCCCTTCAGGAACGCGCCTGTATGCTTGAATCGGCGCCCCATTTGGCCCATCCGCTTCCCATAATGTTGCCAGTCTATCAGTGAGTAAGCCAAAAAATAATCTTCCTATCAGCCATATAAATTTAATGGTTTTCAGATGGTGGCAAGTACCTTACTATTGGGTTGGCATCAAATGCTACGATTTAGTTGCTGGCGATCGGAATGTTAAGAGCTCGTATTATCTAACGAAAAAAGATGCCTTAGAGCTATTCCCAATGTTGAAAAAGGACAAGCTATGCGGTGCGATTGTTTACTATGATGGTATGTAAATGACACACTCTCAACTCCGATTTTCCGTTTGAATGAACGTATGAATTTCGCGAACAGGTCAACAGGACGATGCCCGAATGTGTTTGGCAGTTGCACTAACAGCGGCCAGGCACGGCGCAACGGTTTGCAATCATGTTGAAGTACTTTCACTTTTGAAGAAAGACGACGGAACAGGAAAACAAGTTCTTTGCGGTGCAAAAGTCAAGGATCATATATCGGGGAAAGAGTTTACGGTGAAAGCGAAATGCATAATCAATGCGACTGGGCCGTTCACCGATTTTATACGGAAAATGGATGATCCGAGTGTTAAGACCATATGTGCGCCTAGCTCTGGTGTTCATATTGTATTGCCAGGCTATTACAGTCCCGATCAAATGGGCCTGCTCGATCCATCGACATCGGATGGCCGTGTGATTTTCTTTTTGCCATGGCAAAGACAAACGATCGCCGGCACAACGGATCTTCCATGCGAAATAACGCACAGTCCGATGCCGACCGAGGATGAAATTCAATTCATTTTGAACGAAATTAAAAACTATTTGAACAAGGACGTCGAGGTCCGACGCGGTGATGTTTTGTCCGCTTGGAGCGGCATTCGGCCATTAGTTTCCGATCCCAATAAGGAGGACACGCAATCGTTAGCGCGCAATCATATCGTGCACGTTAGCCCGTCAAAGTTGGTAACCATTGCTGGCGGCAAATGGACCACGTACAGGGCAATGGCCGAGCATACAATCGATGCGGCAATCAAGGGTACAAACGATATTTCGATTTGTTTTGATTTTTCATTTTATCGATTTGTTTTGTTTTTTTTTTGTGGAATTTTTGTGTTAGCCTGCAATTTGAAACCGGAAAGAGCTGAAGCTGTAACATCCTATTTGAAAATCGAAGGTGGTCAAGGCTGGACGCCAACGATGTATATCCGATTGGTGCAGGACTTTGGCTTGGAATGCGAAGTCGCACAGCACTTGGCGAAGTCGTATGGTGATCGTGCTTTTGCCGTTTCGAAAATGGCATCGCTGACTGGAAAGCGTTGGCCCATCATCGGCAATCGCATTCATCCGGAATTCCCGTATATCGATGCGGAGATCCGTTATGGTGTACGAGAATATGCATGCAATGCTGTTGATATGATCGCTAGACGGCTGCGTTTGGCATTTCTAAATGTTCAAGCAGCACAAGAGGCTTTACCTGTTATTGTAGATATTATGGCCGAAGAACTGCACTGGTCTAAGGACGAAAAGGAGGTTTGTTGTGTGGATTGATGGTGCTTCGTAAAATTCGAATTTCTGTTTTTTTTTTCTTTTTTTTTTTTTACATTTCTTTGGCACAGAGACAAATCAAACAAGCTACCGAATTTTTGGCCAACGAAATGGGTCACAGTGTAAATCGTGCATCGAAGGAAAGAATACCCATCAAACTATCGAAGAGCGAAATTGAAACTTACATCAAACGATTCCAGCTTATTGACAAAGACAAGAAAGGCTACGTCTCAATCAACGATATCCGACGTGCTCTCAAGGTTTGTGTGAACACAAGGGCTTTTTTTTGCGGGTGAGATCGGTGGGTTAGAGGGGGGCTTCTTCGAATTGTCTTTGTGGTCCCGCTATCGCCCGGGATAAATTCTGTTATTCTGTAGCTGGCAATCTTGATATCTTTGATATTTTTCAAATATCAAATTTTTTTCGCAGCAAATGGTTTTATTAACCCTTTACTGCTAAATACATTAAATAGGTGGGAAAAGTTTTTGGTTTTATTAAACCCTTACTGCATGGTATATTGAATAACTGCAAAAAAAAATTTTTTGCGCTGGAACCTGTTTTAACCCTTTACTGCTATTTATAATAAATAGTTGGAAAAAAATTTCCGCAGCAAAAAGGATTTATTAAACCTCTACTGCATGGTATATTCAATAACTGCAAAAAAAAATTGTTTGCGCTGAAACCTGTTTTAACCCTTTACTGCTATTTATAATAAATAGTTGGAAAAAAAATTTCCGCAGCAAAAAGGATTTATTAAACCTCTACTGCATGGTATATTCAATAACTGCAAAAAAAATTGTTTCCGCTGAAACCTATTTTAACCCTTTACTGCTATTTATAATAAATAGTTGGAAAAAAAATTTCCGCAGCAAAAAGGATTTATTAAACCTCTACTGCATGGTATATTAAATAACTGCAAAAAAAAATTGTTTGCGCTGGAACCTGATTTTAACCCTTTACTGCTATTTATAATAAATAGTTGGAAAAAAAATTTCCGCAGCAAAAAGGATTTATTAAACCTCTACTGCATGGTATATTCAATAACTGCAAAAAAAAATTGTTTTGCGCTGGAACCTGTTTTAACCCTTTACTGCTATTTATAATAAATAGTTGGAAAAAAAATTTCCGCAGCAAAAAGGATTTATTTAAACCTCTACTGCATGGTATATTCAATAACTGCAAAAAAAAATTGTTTGCGCTGGAAACCTGTTTTAACCCTTTACTGCTATTTATAATAAATAGTTGGAAAAAAAATTTCCACAGCAAAAAAGGATTTATTAAACCTCTACTGCATGGTATATTAAATAACTGCAAAAAAAAATTGTTTGCGCTGAAACCTGTTTTAACCCTTTACTGCTATTTATAATTAATAGTTGGAAAAAAATTTCCGCAGCAAAAAGGATTTATTAAACCTCTACTGCATGGATATTAAATATGAAAAAATTGAACTGACTTTAAAATCGCAAAAAAATTGTTTTTGCGTAAACCTGTTTATAAACGCCTTAAAATATCAATAAATACTTTCTTTTTTTATTTCTGTTCGAGTTAAATGGTTTTATAAAGCGTGTTAAATTAAACGTTAAAAAACCGGTTAGCGTTTAAACCAGAGTTAAAAAATTAATTTTAAACATTCTGAACATTTCTTGCAGAGCTTCGGAGATGCTGATATTTTAAGGCGTAAAAACCGTGTTAATTATTAAAACTCGTAAAAAATGACAGGTAGTTACGTTTGAGAATACCACAGTAAGAGAGAAATACATAAATTAGATTTTGAAATTCTTGGAAATGAGACTTTACTTTTTCGGCAGTAATCTTCGAAGATTTTGCTGAATATTTCAGGGAAAATTCGATGGGATTTTAAATGAGTATCGACACATACATAATTTGCTTAATCGGCCTATCTATTGAACTTGACGAATTTTACCTCAGAAAAGTAAAGACCGAGAAAATATTCATAATCGGGCTGATTATAAGACGAATTCTAATATTTCCCTATGGCAATTCCGTCTTAAGATTTTTTCGAGCATTAAAATTTAATACTTATTTCTAAATAGTCTTGAAGAAGCAAATTTAGATCGAGCTCAAAAAAAGATTACTTGACCCATACCGACATAAGTTTTTTATTCTCCTATACCTCTTTCTTTTCGATAAAAGGGAATTTTTCGAAAAATAAATTCCGGAATAATCAAAAAAAATGTTTCTTAATAAAGTCTTCAAAATTTCGAATTCATATATTTATTGAGAATTTCGTTATAAAACTTTACGCCTTAATCTAAACAGGTTATGTCGATACTTGATTTGCTCCCAACGTTGTTACAGACTAAAACACTTAAAGCGTTCAACACAGAGAAAAAGTATTAGCTATTACCTCGGAAGCGGAGGTTATAACCGATTCTTAAATTCTTCCTAATCTATAGCGTCATTCAACAGTACACTCAGTCAAAAGTTGAACTACTATTTCGAAAAATGAATTCGTAAATCAATAAAAAAAAATTATTTGTTGACTTTTAAATTTCTTAATAAATCTTCTTTTTATAATTATTATATTCTATTTATTTATATAAAATTTCTCAAATTAATTTTCTTCATGCGAGCTAAAAAACTTTGGCAACTTAACCATTAACCTAAATCAAGTATTTATCGTTTCAAAACTATGTTTATTCAATAATTGTTAAAATGTCACTCAAAATTTTTCTAATGACCATTAATTATAGAACAACTTAAATTTAGAGAGTTTATTTTCCTAAAAAATACATCTGACAAAAAATCTTATTAAAATCAGAAATTCGATTACTTATAGAAGCGAACCGATGTCATCACAGCTTAAAAACTATCTTTTTCAAAATGGAACGTTTATCAGAATCGAATTATTCTTATATGAACGAAAGCGAATTTGAAAATAGAGAGTTAACTGTTTTTGAAAACTAATAAGTTCATTATGATCTTTTTAGTGCATTTAAGGAATAAGTTTTTTGACATTTTTTAACATCAAGTTTGTTTAAACTGTTGTTATTTCTCTCGGTGTACGAGTTTCTTATATACAAACATTTTTGTACAGAGCTTAATATAAATGGACTTGGTGCCCCTGAGATTCCTTTCTTAAAAGCGGGTTTTTCTTATATACGAGTTTCTTATATAGCAAAACTACTGTACTGCAAATTCACCTCGGTGACATGTCATCGTGGATTAGAAAATGTCACTGGTGACTCTAAGCATGACATATCAATTCTATACGTTTACGTGCATTTATTGAATTTTAGTTCAATTCTAAATCTTTATTTAGTTTTAACATTAAGATGGCACTTAAATTTTGCTCAGTTAAATTAGATCTAAAATCCGATTGAACTAATTGAAGAGCCGAAAATGCTCTCTCAACGCTGGCTTGCGTTGCAGGCACTGCTAGCAAAATCATTGCAAGCAGTCTAAGCGAAGGAAGGGCATATTTTTTATTGTCCCAGTAATTAAGTAAATCGCCGTCAATGTCCATTCGTTTTTCTTTGTAGCTATCAATTTCTACAAAAGCTCTCTGAATTTTATCGCTTGTCATTATCTCGTCATCAGATGAGGAATCTTCAATTTCAAGTTGCCTGATATTCATTCTTAATAACGATGGAAAACTTCCCACAACTGATTTCTCTAGGGGCGTATCGCACTAAAAGAAGCATAGAAATTTATGTCTTACATATTTTAATTGAATGAAATTATGTACTACCGCCGTTCGCAGTCTGTCCAACTGTACGATGATTTGTTTAAGATGTTTTTTGGCGGCTTCTATATTTTCCTTTGTCAACAAGCGTCTCAATCTGGGATCAACAAACATAGCAGCATACATTGTCTCATTTTCTATGAGGCCTATTTCTTGCGTCTTAATATGCCTGAGCAGAATTTTGCTCATGTCTGTAGCCATATTCTCAACCTCTAATCTGAGCTCCAGCCAACACTTGAAAAATTCTGTAAATAGAAGTTGACGGCTTTGTAGTTTCAGGGTCAAGCAATGGGCCGGTTCTAACACCATTAACAGGCTTTCAATGGACGACCACCAGTCATCATCATCCATGCCCGAAGGTTTAGACGCGGCAAATTCATTTATGCAGAATTCCTTTGCGTTTAGAAGTCCCGTCAACATGGTGTATGTGGAAATCCATCGGTTTGGGACGTCCAGCGGTGGTGGTTTTCCAATGCCCGCGGTTTTCAGTTTATACCTGGAATATTTTTTAAAAATATAAAAATATACTTTTGAAATATAGACGACATCTCTTAACGCTTACATTAGGGCCGGAGTTCGCAAATGCTTAACAATAGTGCGAGCTCTGCTAACTATACTGTCGTCTATTTCTTTCAAAAAATCCATTACGGCTAATTGAAGAGTGTGAGCGGCACATTTTATGGAAGCTACGTTTTCCAATTTTATGTTCGATAATATATCGGCATTTTGAAATTCTTCCACTGTGTCGCTTTCCTCCGCACTATCGTTATTCTCGACTGTCGACATAAGCTGTTCCACTGCCTTAGGAAAATTTCGTCCGCTGTCGATGGTAATGGAGTACACTTGGCATTTCCTTATTTCGAACTCGTTCAATATGTTTGTGATTTCAAGTTGAAGATTTTCAGCGGTATGTTCTTTTTTCATTTCGAGCATGGCGAGCGAAATTGTTATGATTTTCTTATTTTTTATTAATTGGGCATTGACTCCCATAATACCGTGATCTTTACAAGTTGCTGTATCCACTTTAAGGCAGATTAATTTACCCTCGAGGATTTTTTTAATTTTCATTTTCATATCTTCGTACCTGGCTGACACGAGTTGCATAACATTGCTCGATGTTATTTTTTCCATTTTTAATCCGACAAAAATTTGCGATGTAAGAGTCTTGAATGGTGCCGAATCGAAAAATGATGGCGGCAATGCTTCTTCTATGACAAATTGGACACACGAATTGATGACCTCTTTTGCAGACATTTCCATATTAAATTTGGTTTTTTTAATTCCCGGCTCAATGGCATCCACCACATCGTTAGCTACTTGTTTTGCTATTTTCTGTTCGATTTCGATTTCGATTTCTGGGTGCTCTGATTTTATGTGACGCTTTAAATTAGTAATGAAAGTGGCATTAATTTCCATGTTGCACGCCTGGCACTTGCTGTTTTTTTTTTTTTGCCATTGCCCGGTGGGCCCCCAGTGCGACCCCAGTCCTTTGACCCTCAGTCCGACAGTGATTGTGACGATACAAACTATAACTTTGGGGCTGTTTCCACTACAGACGCATTTAGCATTTTTCAGCATTTTTAAAAAATGCTCAAAAATGCGGCTTTGAATTAAGTAGTTGGTGTTGTCCTCAACATTCTAGCATTTTTCAGCATTCTTAAAAATGCAAAAAATGTAAAACGGCTAGTTGAATTACATTAATTGTTTTAATTGTTTATTTCAAGCTTTAAATTCAATATTTTTCGAGAAAATTCGATTTTAAAAATGCTAAAGGAACTCAGTTGAAAGTTTAGATCTTATTGTCGAAATGCAAATCGGTATTTAATTTCGTCGCTTAACTTTACTAATCTTGAGACCAATTTTGAAGCGCAAATATTTTATACGTTCATAAAAAGAATACGAAACTTTGGTAAAAACTCGCAATTTAAAAATTTTTAAGTTGTTCAACAATGAGAATAACCAATGACATTCTTTAATGGCCGCTTGTCAAGACTCAAAACTTGAACATTATTTCTTCGATCCATTTTAATTTGGCCGACGTCGGCCGGTAGATTTTAAACACGAACTATTTTATAAAACGCCATATGTAAATATTGAAATGAGTTTCAAGTACTGGATATAAGTTACCATCAAATGGCACTCAATTGCACTAAAGCTAAAAACTATCTAATTATTCTTGAAAGCGGAACGGCCATTTTGATCCTTTAAGCCTGACTCCGTCTAGGGCGGTGGTGAAGGGGAAATCAGCCATTATTCGTACATACAAACCGTTTTACGTGACCTATTAAAGTGACCGCTTGAATACACCCTGGATATTGGACCAATTTGTCCCAGCATCTACACCTAAAGTTAAAAAAAAAAAAAAAAATGCTAAATGCGAAACACAGTGGAAACGGGTCTAGCATCTTTAAAGATGCAAATGCTAAATGCGGTGTAGTGGAAATAGCCCCTTATTCTACAATAATCCTTTGAGTCCAAATGTCGTGGAACTAACGAATGGAAGGAACTTTTTTCGTATATAGTCACGCCAGTAACTTAAAGTCTGTTTGAGTCAAAAGTTGGGTTCAGTCTTTTTAGAGTTGTTACAGAGTTGTTCAATCAAAGGCTTGATATAAAAGACATTCCCTAAATAGAAAATGGGACGTCTCAAAAATGCAACAAAAATTCTCCTCCGACCATTCTTTCCCTTTGCCTTTTTCCTTCAAAAATTTCAAAATAACTTTTAGGGTGGCAGTTGCCAAAAAGTTTAAGGGGGTCTTCTCATTGAGCAACTTTTTTTTTCGACTTTTTTTTTTTGGCATTTATTTATAGCTTGGGTAGTTGTGAATATGCCCCTAAAAGGATTTTTTTGAAATTCGAAATAGTTTAGAGGATATAGCCTTCTTTGTCGAGCAAGATCTGCGCTAAAACGAGTAATTTTTGCGTTGCTTCAAACTTTAAACGCGTTTATCTCGAAACCACGTTTTTCGAACTGGCGGCCATGATATCTCCAGTTCAACTGAACCGATTTTCATGAAACAAAGTGGAATCGACGCAGAATTGTCACCATTCTCGGGTGAACCTCGACCATAATTTTAAAAAATTTTTTTACTATTTTTTTTTTTTACACTAAACTACAAAAAAAAAAGCCCGAAATTGAAATTTTTTTTTGAATGGCCGCCATTTTGTCAAAAAAAATCACAAAATTAAGCTTGAGGTTCACCCGAGAATTACATCTATACTGATTATAACCCCGTTTTTTTTTTTCAATTTCGGACGCTCCGGAGACCCGGAATCGTGGCCGCCGTGACGACACCTTTTTTTTTCACCACCAACTTTGAAGTCTCATTACTTTTTGAACAGCCCACGTATCGAGGCAAAAAAATTTTTTTTATTTACTTTGAACCTTTTGTAATACAATAAATAAAAAAAGTTTTCAATTATTCTTTGCGTTTTCAAATAAGAATTTTTTTAAAAAGGGTCCAAAAAACGGGTTTTCAATGAGAAGACCCCCTTAAGCTAAGGCTAAATCTTAATATTTCGAAGTAAAAGCGGTAGTTACCAAGTCAAATTAAACCGGTTTTAGAGAATTCGATTATCGAAAATGTGCTGCCACATTTTGAAATTTAAGACCAAAAAAAAAAATGGTTTTTGCTATTTTCGAAAACTCTTTCAAACTAGCAGGCCGAAGGAAAAACGTTAAAATTTGAACAAAATAAAGCCCAAAATCCAACAATGCGAGAGCCCGATGCGAGAGCGCGAGACGAGACGCACACAAATTTCAATACATTCAATCGTATGGCTCAAGCTCCAATGTATCGCACTGCGAGACCTCGTAGCGAGAAAATTTTGAAAAATTGAATATTTCTCGTTGCGAGGCAATTTGACAGGTTAATGATGTAGCTATTTTTTCAGTACCCGTTATTGGGTACTCGTTTAAACTAATAAAACAAAAACTGTTCACTGTACCGTGAAAAAGAGCTTTCAAAATATTTCGCGGGCTTTGGTTCATTTTGAAAATTTTTTGAAAATTTTGAATTAAAATTTTCAACTCAAGTGATAGCGTATAATTTTATGAGTACTCGGTACTCGTTAGATTGTAACTTGGTTCAAATATTGCATTACTAGAAGCGAAATTGTGCTTTCTTCTGCGTGACGCAAAACTCTCATTGGAGATTGAAATGCGTCACGCAAATTTCGAATTTTCGAACATTTTCATTCTTAAAATTTTTTGACTGCTTCGATGGGGTAATAAACCAGGTTTAATTGATTTGGTAACTACGAAAATTTAAGCGAAAGCTACGAATTTACTTAAACCGGTCTGTGTAACTACCACCCTTATTTTTTGTCCCTGATTTTAACATAACGATTTGCCATTGAAGTTGTTTTTCTATTTCCTTCTTTTGACATTCTGTGCTACTGTTTTGAAAAAGGATAACGATTTACCTTTGTTTGAGTGAAATCAAAACTAAAAAAAAAAGGAAATTAAAATTTTCAAAAATTCAAAATCGTAAAAAAATCGTGACAAAATCGTTAGTATAAACGCTTTGTACGTCCTATTCCGTTAACCCCCTTGCCCCCATTGCCAAAAATAAAAAATCGTTGAAGCTTAAGGCGTTTGTTATCGGTTTATCATTCATAACACTAGTTTACAGAATTTAAGACTTTCGCGAGAGCAGAGACGAAATCTCTTATAACTTCTTCATTTTTCAACCGATTTGGAAGAAATTTAGTAATTTTTGTATACGCTAAATATATGTTTATAATTTTTAGTTACCGAAAAAAATCAAAAAAAATTTTTTAGTACTTAAAAATTAAAATGAAATTTTGAAAATTGAAAAAAAAAACACAAAAAAAAAAACTTTTTGCAAGTTCAAATGCCTATAGCTCAAAAACTAAGACACCGATTGTAACAAATGATATATCGTTGCAAAGGGGAAAGTTTTCTGCTTCACACTGAAAAAAATTTTATGTTACAGTCGAACTTCCGTATAGTGAACGTCTATACAATGAAGTTCTCCCTACTATGAAATAATTTCAAACGCACAGCTTTTTCGTTCCACTTTCAGTGTACGTGTTCACAATTTCTGTAAAATCAAATTTCTATATAATGAAGTGATTTTCTGGTCCCGTGCGGCTTCATTATAAGGAAGTTCGACTGTATTTAGGCAAGCCGTTTTAGAGTTATTTGACAAAATCTCGTAAAGTAACCAAAAAAACACGTTTTTTGAGCACATCTCAAAAACTATTCTTTGGAAAAAAAAAAAAAAAACGGATGACATTTTCGAGATCAGCGACCCAAATTTAGTCTAAAAACCATCATTTCGTCTCTGCTCTTTTTTTTTTTTTTTTTTGTAAACTAGTGTAAATTAACACACCCAATCTGCTGCTATTTTATCGTCTTTTCCGGAGATTTTGTTTTTGTTATCATTTCCATTTGAGTTTGGTTTTGTGGAATTCAGGTTTAGTAATTTCAAATTTTCTATTTCAGCTACATTTGAATTCGGCTTTGAAATGTTCTCCGCCTGACATTCTTTTGAAGTTACTGAAAACATTAAAAAAAAAAAAAAAATAGTAAATAATATAAATTTAGGTTCAGTTGATTTAAATTATTCTTATTTTGAAGGAAATTTTTCTTTGTTTTTTTTTTTTTTTAATTAAAAAATAAAAGCATTCCAGCCCGATTTTCAATGGACTTTTTCCGGGAATTTTTTTTTTCGTAAAATTTTTCCGCATGGAAAAAGAAAGTGTTCTGATTGTCAGTCACATTAGTTTGCAGAATTTTTTCCCGGGGCATCTAAATGCACTTTTATTATGAACTTTTCCGATCTAAACACGAAAAATATATTTTTAAATTTTTTTTATGAAAGTGTGTTTTTATATTGATTTATGAAAAAAAAAATTTTCAAGCAGGTGTCGAGTTCTGCTGGAAAATCAATATAAAAAATAGATATGCTTCCAGAAAGATTTTTTAAAATATTGTTTTCGTGTTTCGAAGAGGAAAGTCCATAAGAAACGTCCATTTGGATGTCCTGAAAAAATAAAAATAATTATTTGCAAACTAGTGTAAAAAAGGGAGAACGCGATGAAATTTGCTTAAAATTTTCGAAATTTTTGCTCCCATTATATTCACTTTTGTTTATACAGGGTGTTCCATACTCGATGGAACAAAAAAAAGGAGGTGATAGGGGGGGTCCAGACTAACCAAAAATCGTATCGCAGGGGGTGTCGCAATTGCACCCCTGAGGAGTTACATGCAAAAAACAATATTTTGGTTTTTTCACTGGTGCTCCTCACTTACAGGCCGTAAATTCAAAATCACGTATGATATGAAAAGCTTGGCGGTTTTCCGTTAACACTGCATACTACGATTTTAAATAATTCAACTACGTTTTCTCTGGTACTACCATCTAAGCCTAAAATAGTGTAATTTTGGCTCTTAAAGTGATTTAATTCAAAAGAAATACGATCGAGCCTCTTTTTTTTACTCTTTTCGAAAACTTTGAGTTTTTCTCTTCAATTTGATACCATGGTTTCCCAATTCAAGTTTCCCAATCAATGCAAAACTAAGGTTTGAAAATAATTATTTTGTATTTTTGACTCCCAGAAAAGATATTTTAATCAAATTTATTGAGCACACTTTTAGGCAGCATGAGAAAAAGAGAAATCTAAGAAATTTAAAAATTTCTGAATAGTGTTTTAGTTTTACATATCCGCCTAAAAGTATGCTCACCAATTTAGTCGAATTCTTTCCGCGCCTCTAGCTCCTTACGAGTGCAAAATGGACCCCTCTTTCCATACAATATTTTGCTTGTATGGGTTCCCCCTATCACCTCCTTCTTTTTTGATCCATTAGGTATGGAACACCCTGTATATATATATGTATATATATTATATATGTATATAAAGTGTGTTTAAATTTGGAGAATTTTTTTTATCAAATCGACTTGGACTCCACAGTCACCGCTCCGCAGTGGCCACATTGATTGAATCTGCTTTAAACGATCAATGATAATTTCAAAGTTAAGCTTGAGTTATTTCATGAGTAACTGAGCACTCAGTTCAGGCATAATAATAATTTGAATATATCTTCAAATAACTTACAAAATATTGAATATATTTTAAAGCGCACTGAATCGTCCATCGCCGTTTGTCCACGCGATAAAAGGACCTTCGCATTGGCCACACAATTCTTCATTTCATCACATTGTTGTGTTGTAAAGTGTTCGTACATGTTACAACGCTTATCCCAAAAGTATTTTAAATTCTTTTCACAAAGGGTCTTATGCAACTCGTCGAACATCTAAAAATATATGTACAATGTTCATATCGATAGCTTCGGATAGAAAGGGCGTAACTCATTATTTTGCTACTTTACAGGAGAAGGAAAAAACTTCATAAAATCGAAAAGGTTAGATATTTAAAAAAAGTTTAAACGCAAAGTCAATTAAATACTACGCACGAAATTTGTTTTAGGCTTGAATTTTTATTTTTTCTGTGTTTCGAGCAGTTTTCTGAGTTAGGGCTTTTTGATATCAATTTTCGTTCAAAACACGTGAGTTAGGTCTTTGTACGCAAAGTTTAAAATATAAATAAAATTATAAGATGCGATCCAGCACTATACTATAACCAATAATATCGGTTAGTGGTTTCTATTGATAAAATTAATTCAAAACAAATATTTTTTGAACACATTATTCACTGTTTTCACGTTCGTGTCTTGAGTCTTTGCATGCATACAGACCAAGAGAGACATGCAAAGACTTAAGAAAGGAACGTGAAAACAGTAAATAATGCGTTCCAAAAAATATTTGTTTTGAATTAATTTTATCAATAGAAACCACTAACCGATTTTAATGGTTATAGTCTCAAAAAACTCGTCATAGATTGAGGTTTGCGGCATTTGAGTAGAAATTTATTTTTTTTCTACTAGGGTCATTATTTGGCCAGTTAGGGGATGGAACCCAAAATTCAGTTTTCAAAAAAAGTAATAATTATAACATATTATTAAAACATACCAAAAACGAATCCAATATTCTTCATATTAGGCTCGTTTAAAAGGTACTTGTGTAAATTTTTCGAATATACATACTGAACATGCTCGTTCTTGTTCCTACGGCATCTATATTATAGATTGAAGTTCGTGAGGCATTTTTCTTTAATTTAAGCCTATTTTGGTATGGGGACCCCCCTAAGGAGGGGAGATAGAGGGTAGGTATGTTTAAAGAAAATACTTGGGGTAAAAAATAATGGGGGTCGGTCAAATACATCATCCCCCTAGGAGGGGTTTGACTGTGGTGACAGCCATTTTGTATGAAATTGTGATAAAATTAAAGTAATTTTTTTTGGGTGACCCCCTAAGGAGGGGAGATAGGGGGTCAGTATGTTGGGAAAAAATGTTAGGAAGACAAAGTTAATGGGGGTCGGTCAAACATTTGACTCCTGTAGGGGCACTCTGGGGCTAGTTAGCACAGTGGGGATAAAATTCATTAAAAAAATTACTTTTGTATGGGAGCCCCCCTTAAGGAGTGGAGATAGGGGGAAGGTATGTTTGGATAAATTGTTGGGAATAAAAAAATAATGGTAGTCGGTCTTACATTTGACCCCTCTAGTAGCGACTATGCTTACAGTAACATAAAAAATTTGGAAAAAAATCAAAAATTAAATTTTTCAAATGACTTGATGCGTGACATTTTTTTACCAAATAACGTTAAAATTAGTATTTTATGAAGTCTTTAATAAAAGTTCATCGTACTATGATACAGGAAAAGAGTTTCAAAAAAAGTCATCACCCTAATGCACACGCACAGTTATGAATGTTAATTTATAGGTCTCGCCATCACTGGCGCAGTTGAACGTCTTTTTGTGAGTTAGGGCTTTTTTCTTTCGCAAAATTGTTCGCTATGAGTTAGGGCTTTTTTAAAAGTAACTATAACTTCGGTATTTTCAATCAAAGGTCGTCAATTTTTTTTGGAGGGGGTGTATTTGAGAGTCGACCATCAGAAAATGCAAAAATCTCGTTTTAAGAAAAAAATGAGTTACGCCCTTTCTATCCGAAGCTATCGATATGTATGTAGTTCAAGAATGAGGCCAATACTTTGAAGTATAAGTACGATGAACACTCGACTCGTTTGGCATGCATTGTATACCCGTTAAATGATCGTGACTGCCTTCCTTTTTTCCCCATTCACTAACCGAGTGTCCTTCGTATCATTTTTTTTTTTAATTTTTTTTTTTAGCTAGTTTAATTCTCTATGTAATTCAAAGAAAATTCAATCCAAAAATCTTCGTACTCACTTCGATGACCAGCGTACTGATCGGGCTTTGCCAGTAGGTTTTATTGTTCTCCTTTTCCTTGGCTTTCATAAGGAAAATGGTTTTGATGTAATAGCTCTTCAAATTATATAAATTTTGGTGTACGTCACGGAATTTCTTCATCATTCTTAAGACGTTTTTAAGTCCCTTACTATTTCTTATTATTTCCGATTCCTGTCCAAAGAACGACGATCGAAATGATGTGCTATTCGGTTGCGGTGGTTTTATTGGCTTTGGTATGGCTAGCCATGATCCTTTCGAATTATTTAATACATTTTGCTCTTCGTTGAATTGTAGACCCGGTACAAAGTCAATGGAATAGAAAAATCCATTTTCGACCGTCACTTTTATCGTGTGAGCCGGGCCTTGCCTTTTATAATTTAGTTTGGCTAATTTCCCGTCAACAATAATTTCGTAATTCATTGAGGCTAATACTTTTTGAAAATGGCTCGTCAGCCATATTTGAATTTTATCAACAATTAGGAAATTATCCTTTGTTACGAACTTCTTTAAATGTTCATAAATCACTTTATTTTGTACCTCGTTTTTGATCTTCTCGAGTATATCAGTTATATCAATTTTAACATTGCCAGGATATGCATTGTCCTTTTGAATTTTAGCAAGATTGAACACTGGCAACTTTAAAACGTAAACAGAATCAAATTCATCTGGCAAACTGACTTTCAGGTTGTCGCCGTAGCTACCTGTTGAAAAAAAAAATACATATATAAAAAAAAAAAAAAAAATTTTTTTTTAAATAAAAAAATAAAAAAATAGAAAGTGGAAATTTCTCCAGTTTAGTTTACGTAAATATTTAAACGCTTCACTTCGTTTAAGGGGCTGTTTCCACTACAGACGCATTTAGCATTTTTCAGCATTTTTAAAAAATGCTCAAAAATGCGGCTTTGAATTAGGGGCTGTTTCCACTACAGACGCATTTAGCATTTTTCAGCATTTTTAAAAAATGCTCAAAAATGCGGCTTTGAATTAGGGGCTGTTTCCACTACAGACGCATTTAGCATTTTTCAGCATTTTTAAAAAATGCTCAAAAATGCGGCTTTGAATTACATGTAATTGTTGTTGTTCTTAAAACAGCATTTTTCAGCATCTTGAGAAAATGCGATAAAAATGCTAAAAACCGTCTAGTTTTCATTGATATTTTCTTCAAATTTTTTAACATTTCAAAGCCTACTTCAAAGAATTCAAATATTTTTCCGAACAAAAATTCAAATTTTCACAAAATGCTAAATGCGAAACGCAGTGGAAACGGGTCTAGCATCTTTAAAGATGCAAATGCTAAATGCGGTGTAGTGGAAATAGCCCCTAAAACACAATGAGATACCTATGTACATAAGTTATGCTTATGGTGGTGGCAATAAGAATTTCGGGGATTCCCCTTGTTCGTTATTCACAAAACTATCTCCTATCACTTTATAATAGTAAAATGGGACTTCCCCATTTTTGAATTTGGCAAAAAATTAAAATCAAACAAGTAAGGGTGTTATAGTCAAACGAACCACCTTACCAATGATCCCGCAGACACGCATATCAATTTTCGTCAAGTTTTTTCATCTCCTTCAATAAGAAAACTGTTTACAGATAGATGGACGGACAGACAGATGGACGGAAATGGCCAAATCGAATCTCCTGGTGACACTGAACATTTCTGTATACATTTTCTATGGTCTATCGCGACTGGTTCTGGGTGTTACTTACAGACAACTGCACAAACGTAATATACCCTTAGACACAGGGTGTGTCGGGTATGAAAATTGTACTTCCCATTTTTCAATAAAGCTAAATTAATCTCGAGTTTTGAGTAAACAAAATAAATTTTTTCAAGTGTATTTGTATATTTGGGACTACGATGTAAATATGTTGAAAAAGTACTTTTTGAAGTTTGCTGATAACTATGTACCTAATGCTTCGCTCTTTCTGAGTTTTCCAGAAAGTTCATTGAGAATTCGAATTGGAAAATTCTTGTGCTCGAATTTTATGGGGCAATAAATTATTTTTTGTTATAAACAGTAAAGGGTCGTCCATACAATACGTCATCATACAGGGGGGGTGAGGAGGGGGTCTCGCGAATGATGGCGCTTGACGATGAGGGGGAGGGGGTCAATCCGCAATGATCACGTCATCATCTCTATCTTATAAGAAAACACTATAAAACTATACAGGGTGTTCCATACTCAATAGATCAAAAAAAAAAAAGGAGGTGGTAGGGGGGTCCAGACTAGAGATGCCGCGGATATCCGGTTACTATCCGGTATCCGGCATATCCGGCATAAAATGAACTATTCGGCCGGATGCCGGATACTAACTCATTATCCGGCCGGATACCGGATATTAAAAAATTTCACAGTTTTTCATATAAATCTCCTTGAAGGAAGCCCTTTATGAAATAATTAAGTAGAACAAAACGATTTGTAATGATGACGACTTTTATGTGTTTATGTATTTCAAAAAATCAAAAAAAAAAACGTACAAAATCCTTAGATACGCTAGAAGATCAATAGAAAAAGATAGAAAACATTTCTTATTTTTGTTTTACATTTAATACTCATAGTTAACGAGTGGTAAATTGTGATGAATAAATACCAGTTTTTCTGCGTTTACAGCCAACAAACGATTTCGCTTATTTTCGTAGACCAGACCCGCCTCGGAAAAGAGTCTCTCGCTGTAGACACTACTGGAAGGAGCCGACAGATATACTTTCGCAAATGATGCCAAAAGTGGGTATTTTTTCGAGTTGAGCGACCACCATGTGAAAGGGTTACTGCTGCGATCAGTTCGAACTATCTTTAAGAAGGCTTCGATCTCTATTGCAATCGGGTTTTTTTCGCTTTCGAAAGAATTGTTTTTTTCATTCCCCACTTCGTTGAAACAGTCCCAAAAAGTTTCATGGGACTCGCGAGTTGCACTTAAGTCGGTTTTGTTTGGGTTTGATCCCACTGATTCTTCATTAGTAGATGACTCATCGCATGTTCTCTTTAAATATTCTAATAATACTAAAAATTCAACTATCCGGTTGCCGGATATCCGGCTATCCGGCCTCGCAGCTTGCCGGATATCCGGTATCCGGCAAAATCACTATCCGCGGCATCTCTAGTCCAGACGGACCAAAAATCGTATGGCAGGGGGCGGTCGCAAATACACCCCTGAGGAGTAACATGCAAAAAACAATATTTTGGTTTTTTCACTGGTGCTCCTCACTTACAGGCCGTAAATTCAAAATCACATATGATATGAAAAGCTTGGCGGTTTTCCGTTAACACTGCATACTACGATTTTAAATAATTCAACTCCGTTTTCTCTGGTACTACCATCTAAGCCGAAAATAATATAATTTTGGCTTTTAAAGTGATTTAATTCAAAAGAAATACGATCGAACCTCTTTTTTTGTACTCTTTGAGTTTTTCTCTTCAATTTGATAGCATGGTTGCTAAAAAAAAGTTTCACAATCAATGCAAAACTAAGGTTTGAAAATAATTATTTTTGTATTTTTGACTCCCAGAAAAGTTCTTTTAATCAAATTTATTGAGCACACTTTTAGGCAGCATGAGAAAAAGAAAAATCTAAGAAATTTAAAAATTTCTGAATAGTGTTTTAGTTTTACATATCCGCCTAAAAGTATGCTCACCAATTTAGTCGAATTCTTTCCGCGCATCTAGCTCCTTACGAGTGCAAGATGAACCCCCCTTTCCATATGGGTTCCCCCTATCACCACAATTTTTTTGATCCATTGAGTATGGAACACCCTGTATATTGAAGAAAATAATTTCTATTTACTTGTGAAATAATAAAGAGCTCAAAGATGATGTCAAACGATGAAGGGGTGGGGGTTTGGAAGATGACGATTGACGATAATGGTAGGGGAAGGGGGGGTGGGTGTCTTAAATGGTCAAAAACATGCTGACGTAATATATGGACGGCCTCTAAGTGCTTTTATACACGAGCGTTTCTTTACTCGCGTGTCGAGTTAGTAGGACGGCGGGGTAGAGCTGTCCTTGCGTGCTATCCTACAAACTCGACACGGGACTGACGAAACGCGCGTTAAAAATGCCTCGTGTATAATAGCTCTAAGTTTGTAAACAGTGCAATTTTTTTTTTTTTTTTTTTTGTAAAGGGCTCCCCTAAGAGCATGAAAAAATCTCATATGCCTAAGCATTAGTATGAGAGAATAATCTCCAAACCCGGTCTCTTGCCACTACAGTAAGGTCCTTCAAACAAGCTGAAATTTCAAAATATGTTGAGGAGTTTTTGTGGTTTTATGACAGACCCTAGAATTGAAAATACCCATAAAAATGATCCGTAAGGTACGTTCTCCAACGCATTCTTAGTCTTGTGTCCCTAACTCTTTTCGAAAGTTGCCAAGAAAGGTGCGCGTCTTCGATAAGAAATCTAAATACGCACGCCGACAGACATGCCTACGATATTGGTTCTCCAGTTGACCCTGATCATTTCTGTCAACTTTTTGTATAACGTTAACACCTCGAATATTTCTGGGTGTAACAGAACTCTTATACACAAATATAAGATAATCTCGACACAGACTGTTGCGAATGAAAAAAAGGGAAATAGGCCGGCACTCGATGTAATGCCTCGAAATATGTACGTGTCCATATGAGATTATGTCTATTCACAAAAAGTTTATTTACAATCTTTTTGATGTGATTTATGAAGTGAAGGAGCAAATTCGATTGTCTTCATAAGGATAAATTTTTTTTTTTTTTTTTTACTTAATTTTATATTGTTTTAAAATCCAAAGTACATACATACCTTGAAGACTATGTCCGTTGAAAAGCCCTCTGAATGGGTCTTCGTTTCGTAATATTTTAAAAAGTTGGTTCCTTACTCCATCAAAATGCTTCGTATATTGCGAGCGGTTTTTATCTATATTTATAAATTTATTTACCCGATTTAAAATAGACTCAAGATTTTCCGTCATTTTTGTTTGGTTGCTGTTCGTCTGCAAGATGAAACACGATTAAATGAACGCACCGGCACCGACACCGCACAGCGATCAAAAAGCATTAAACATTCACCAGTGTTGGAAATGCGCTAAAAATGCTTTTTTCACCAAAGGGTACTTTTTCCCCTCAAAAATTGATATGTATCATTAATAAAAAAAAAAAAATTATATTTTTGCATTGAATTGAATATGACGAACATGGTTTCATCTTTCTGCATTCATTCTGCATATATTGTCCGATTGTAATTAAATATATGAGGAACTATAAAATAATATTTGCAGTACTACGCCGAAAAAAAATTGATTAGCATACATTTTCAAGACTTTTTTTTTTTTAGGAAAAAAGTCAAGCGCATTTTTAATTTGGTACTTTTTTGTTTTCTATTATTTCGGTCTATGCGTTTAAAACAATGCATAGTTTCTTGGTATACAGGTGAAATTCTGAGGTGATCTATAACTGCATTTTCTATGAGAAAAATTTGAAAAAGCTTGATTTTAATACCAAAAAATAGTATTTTGATGGATTGTTATAAGTAGGGCTCGGAACATAAGATATATTTCAAAATAAAATATTTTTCATTAGTTTTAAATCATAAAACAAAGGCCTGAACGACATTTTCAAACGAATGAGCTTTACCAACATTTTTTCATTGGTTTTAACACATTTTTCATCATTTCACTTCATATTTTTCCGAACCCTAGTTATAAGTCATACAATATATGAAGAGCATGCAGAACAGTAATAAAATACAAATGAAAGTGTTTGAGGGAGTTATTATTTATCCCATCTTCAAAATGTCCGTTAAACTAATTTCCATCATCAAACCGCTGTTATACATACGTTATGACTCATGAGAGAGTTACACTAACTTCTGGGACTACTCCAAGTTCAATGCATTATATGGGTTTGTAGTTGTTTTTTACTTTACTTTAACAATTTATATATAGGATTGACTGTATTCGAAAGCGTTTTCACCATATAACAGGTTGGCTGATAAGTCCCCGGTCTAACAAAGAAAAACACATTTTTTTGTCAAAATTCGTTTTTATTATTCAACATAGTTCCCTTCAAGAGCGATACAACGATTATAACGACCTTCCAATTTTTTGATACCATTTTGGTAGTACTCCTTCGGTTTTGCCTCAAAATAGGCCTCAGTTTCGGCGATCACCTCTTCATTGCAGCCAAATTTTTTCCCTGCGAGCATCCTTTTGAGGTCTGAGAACAAGAAAAAGTCGCTGGGGGCCAGATCTGGAGAATACGGTGGGTGGGGAAGCAATTCGAAGCCTAATTCATGAATTTTTGCCATCGTTCTCAATGACTTGTGGCACGGTGCGTTGTCTTGGTGGAACAACACTTTTTTCTTCTTCATATGGGGCCGTTTTGCCGCGATTTCGACCTTCAAACGCTCCAATAACGACATATAATAGTCACTGTTGATGGTTTTTCCCTTCTCAAGATAATCGATAAAAATTATTCCATGCCCATCCCAAAAAACAGAGGCCATTACTTTGCCAGCGGACTTTTGAGTCTTTCCACGCTTCGGAGACGGTTCACCGATCGCTGTCCACTCAGCCGACTGTCGATTGGACTCAGGAGTGTAGTGATAGAGCCATGTTTCATCCATTGTCACATATCGACGCAAAAACTCGGGTGTATTGCGAGTTAACAGCTGCAAACACCGCTCAGAATCATCAACACGTTGTTGTTTTTGGTCAAATGTGAGCTCGCGCGGCACCCATTTTGCACAGAGCTTTTTCATATCCAAATATTGATGAATGATATGACCAACACGTTCCTTTGATATCTTTAAGGCCTCTGCTATCTCGATCAACTTCATTTTACGGTCATTCAAAATCATTTTGTGAATTTTTTTGATGTTTTCGTCGGTAACCACCTCTTTCGGGCGTCCACTGCGTTCACCGTCCTCCGTGCTCATTTCACCACGCTTGAATTTTGCATACCAATCAATTATTGTTGATTTTCCTGGGGCAGAGTCCGGAAACTCATTATCAAGCCAAGTTTTTGCTTCCACTGTATTTTTTCCCTTCAGAAAACAGTATTTTATCAAAACACGAAATTCCTTTTTTTCCATTTTTTTCACAATAACAAAAGTTGCTTCACAAAAGACGCTCTATCTCACAAACTAATTGACTTACAGACGTCAAATTTTGACACGAATCATTTGAAGGTTGCCACTATATAAAAATAATATGCATTTAATACTAGCGACGCCATCTATGTGTCAGACCGGGGACTTATCAGCCAACCTGTTAGAACGTTTTCACAACTGCGGGAAAATTATAAGTCGGGCATTGAAGTAAAATCTAGGTTATAATTCTAAGTGCGTAAACCAAAACTAGGTTATAAATAAATCAAGTACCGAAACAAAATCTAAGTTATAGGTCGACCACACAATTCCGAGGATGATTATCTGTGGATATTTTAGACGAAACTTCCTGCAAATAGCAGTAAGGTACGTTGAAAGAAGTAATTCATTGAATTTCATCTTGAAAAATATCAATTAATACAAAATCAAGAGTATTTGACTGAGCGATTGTAAGTGCACTAAAATACCAGAGCTTTGCTATGAGTACTATTAGAGGGTGCCGCATGTATGAAAAAAATTAGTGTGCTTTCAGACACGACGATTTTCGGCCGATTTTACTCGCCGACTTTCTTATGTTTTACTGTTCTACCGGCGAGATATTTTAGACACAACGATTTTAACATAACGATTTTCCATTGAAATTGTTTTACTGTTTGCTTCCTTCGGAATTCTGGTCTACTGTTTTGAAAAACGATCACGATTTACCTTTGTTTGAGTGAAATCAAAACTAAAAAAGTAAATTTAAATTTTTAAAAATTCAAAATTTTGAGAAATGTAAAAAATCGTGACAAAATCTTTAGTATAAATGCTTTGTACGTTCCATTCCGTCACCCCTACTTTCCCTAAAATAAAAAAAATCATTGAGAAAAATCGGCTGAAAACCGGCATGCCTGAAAACACACACTTACTCAATTATCTGTTTCAGCAGCAATTCTCGAAAAAATTATTCAATAAATACAAGACTAAGAAGGATTGGTTCATCAGCTGAGGTAGAACGCTTCTTAAAGGTAATGTCTCGATCCAGTCATAATATCAATAACATAAAATAATTTAGTGTGATTACAGAATAAGGACAAAATACCTGAAGACTTCGAATTGATATATCGTTCGGTAGCAGGAACCTATCTTGCGTCTGTAAAATATTGCGTAGCATTAAGTACGGCTGCCGTTGTTAGCCTTACTGGATTGCATTTACTTTCTGAGGGAGCTGTAATACCTCAAGTTGTGCCGGAATTAGTTTATGCCGGACTTGTTGCAGATCAGAGTGATCTAGTCTTTTTTGCTGCTGGATTCGTGGCTATAAATATCGCATTTTCAGCGGTTATCCGAAGATATCCACTTCGAATTTACAAGAACATCGATAAGTAAATATATTATGAAATTTTTCATTCTTTTTAACATAAATTCTTTAATAATATTATATTTTAGGTATATAGCAGTTTACCAGTCCCAGATACCGTTGCGCTCAGCACAACATCATCATTTCGAAAAAGGCACTGTCAAGAAAATTGATCCAATTCTAAATCCGTGGAAAGATTGTTATTTCTTGTTAGGAAATCGGAAATCACTTCTATTTGGCTATTATTTTAAAACTCCATCCGAGTTCAACAATATGTTTTAGATAAATTGTTAAAAAAAAAGAGTTATTCAAAATTGTTATGCTCGTTTAAAAATATACATATATTAACGCTTTTGTGGGCGTTCATTCGTATTTTGAGTTTGTCGTTTACGGAATACTTCGTGTTCGAAGTCGAATTACGAAATACGGAAAATTACGGCCGTAAAGCTTTGATTTGCCAAAAATGAGCAAAACAAGTGCTGTTGAGCTTAGGATAGACATTGAAAGAATCCCAATCCCAAAAAGGCGATGTTGACGCAGCTTTTCAGACATGCATCAATGGGCATCATTAATGATTGCCCTCTACGTCACAGTAATCTATTATAGTCAACCGTTTATTTTCGCACGGGGATGCATTTATTGTAATATAGAAATATAAATGGAGGATTTATGGGAGTATTACAATTATATTGCAGTTTTTCATCTAGATAAAATAAATTCAATTTCAGCATAGAACGAACGCAATTTATTTAAATTCAATTTAAATTTGAATACTGCCGTGAGTGCTCGAGTTATAACCTATATTTAGCCTATAACCTAGGTTTAGCCTATAACCTAGATTTATCGTTATTGATAGGGACAGGTCCACATTGTGCATCTAAATAAGTTTATGGTTATAAAAGATTTGAAATGGAAGAAGCACATGTGAAAACAAATGCAGAAGATCCAGCCAAAAGTAGGAAACGAAAGAATCCATTTCTTGACAGAAAAGAAGAGAAGGAACGCCGCCAAAAGAAACGCGCACGTGTTATTGGTAAGAGACACAAAGAATCAAAGAAATTTATCACACGTTTTTTTTTTTTTTGAATTATCCATTGCAGTCAGAAACATAAGCTACTTTTGCAACGAAGAGGACATAAAAAATCATTTCACTCAATTTGGTGAAGTCGAAGAAGTGAATCTACTAAAACGCAATGATGGGAAACTCGTTGGTTGTGCGTTTGTCCAGTTCGACACTATAAATCAGGCAACGAAGGCGATATTAAGTGGCAATGGTACCAAAATAAAAGGGAGGGATGTGTATGTCGATTGGGCAGTTGGAAAGAATGAATACATGGCAAAAAAGAGTAGAAATTCAACCGAAATAAAAAGCGATGTAAAGGATGAACAATCGGAAGAAAAACTGAATTGTGAAAAGTCTATAAAATCCGATACATCTAATGGAAAGGTTGCTGGCGAGGAAGACAATAGTGATTCTGATAGCGATACCGAAGGTTCAGGCGACAAAGTGCCTGGTGAGGGAGACGCCGAGAAGCCCGATATCGATAGCGATGAAGAGCAATCTGATAGTGAGGATTCTGATGCCGAAAATGATGACGATAATAACGATACTGATGACGATGATGATGATGATGACGATGAGAAAAAAGATATTAAACTAAAAGATCAGATTGAAAAGGTCAAAAAACAAAAACATGTATCAAATGACGTAAAAGAGGGATGCACAGTATTCCTTAAGAATGTGCATTTTGATGCTGACGATCAGGATTTGCGTAAACTTTTACGAAAATATGGCCCAATATATTATGCGATTATAAACAGAGAGACGATCTCTGGACACTCAAAAGGCACAGCTTTTGTAAAGTTCAAGAGCAAGGAATCTGCTGATTTATGCTTGCAAGCAGGAAATGAGCTTATATTATTGGAACAGGTTATAGAACCGTTTCCAGCGTTGAGTAAAGAGGAGATTCGAAATCAAGCGAACGATAAATCAAAGAGTTTGGACGGCAAAGACTCGCGAAATTTGTATCTGACGCGTGAGGGTCTCATAATGTCAGGCTCAAAAGCCGCCGAGGGTGTTAGTGCCTCGGATATGGCAAAGCGACATGAACTGGAACGCATTAAAACGCAAGTTCTAAAGAATTTGAATAGGTGAGTGAGACTTCATTCCAAAATTAAGACATATATATATATATAAAATAATGTTGCGAAATGTGTTTGTGTTGAACTTTCTCGGCACTGGCTGAACCGATTTGCATGCAGTTTTTTTTGTTTGAAAGGTGAAGTCTTCCTGAATGTTTTAAGCTATATGCGACATTGGTGCGTGTGCGTCATTGGTGCGTGTGTCGTGAGATATCAGCATTTTTGTGAGTTGTAAGAATTGATAGATAGAAAGATTGATAGATTGATTGATTGACAGATTGATAGATTGATTGATTGATATATTAACAGATTGATAGATTGAAGGATTGACAGATTGATAGGTTGATAGATTGAAAGATTGATAAATAAACAGATTGACAGAATGAAAGATTGATGGATAAATATATTGAAAAATTGATAGATTGAGAAATTGATAGATTTACTGATTGACAGATTGATAGATTGATAGATCGATAGATTGAAAGATTGATAGATTGATAGATTGACATATTGATAGGTTGATAGATTGAAAGGTTGATAAATTGACAGATTGACAGATTGATAGATTGACAGATTGATAGAATGACAGATTGATAGATTGATAGATTGACATATTGACAGAATGTCAGATTGATAGATTGATGGATAGATGAATTGAAAGATTGGTTGATTGACAGATTGATAGGTTGAAAGATTGATGATAGATGGATAGATAGATGGATAGATGAATAGAGAGATGGATAGATAGATAACACCTATTCCGTAAATTAAATGAGGGAATTATTTTACCGAGATTGCACTGCAGTCGGTATCTAGGTTATTTAAAATGAAAAAGCAGCAAAGTAGGCTTGAGCAAAAAATACGAATTCACCAAGCAATTTAAAATTTTAATGTAACAAACTTTCAAATCATAAAAAAAAATTTATTTTTTATTTAAATCGGGAGTAAGCGCATTTCAGTGAATATTAAGTGTATTATATTCACAGTTAAGTACATAAAACAATGCCACGTTTCCGTGGGCGAGGGGGAAATATTGGTCGATAGTAGTTTAAGTAAAAATTTAAAGCATAATGTTTAAATTTCACACAGAGAATGAATAAAAACCTAGAGTATTTAAAAACATACTACTTTACCACTTTTATTACTTTTGCCCAATATCAACCTGTACCGGGAGAGGAAACGAGCGCGGGTCATACGAAGCTGGCGCGAAGGCTCGCGGAGCGAGCCTTGGTGCCAGCTAGTATATATATATATATATATAATGATTGTTTTTCGCTTTAGATTTGTGTCCCGTAATCGTTTATCGATTCATAACTTGCCGGCGAGCTACGATGATGAGAAACTAAAGCAAATGGCTATAGCTTACACTGGATTCAAGCCGCACGAATGCCGAGTTATGCGAGAAAATAAGATCACAGCTGAACATCCGAAAGGAAAATCAAAAGGATTTGGATTTTTATCGTTCAACACACATCAAGAGGCACTAGCAGCCTTACGAAAATTGAATAATAATCCAAAAATTTTTAGCAACGATCACGTAAGTATGATGATAGTAGACTTTTGTTTTTCCAAAAAATTTTATATTAATGCTTTCAATAGAGGCCAATTGCAGCGTTCAGCATTGAAGATCGTGCCGTTCACAAAATTAAGCAGAAAAGAGAACTGAAATCAAAGCTCAACAATCCAACGTATAAGGAAAAGTTAGAAAAACGTAAAGAAGCAAGGAAACAAAAAGTCCAAAAAGTCAAAGCTCAAGGAACGACGACACCACAACATGATAATAAACAAAAAGTGCAACAGCAATTGAAAAAGTTAGAAGCACACCGTAACGATATGGCAAATAATAAAAGATCCGGTAAAGAGATTAAAAACGATTCGGATGATTTTGTGGGAACTGCTGCAATGCCCGGAACATCCTTGCGTATGCGTTCCAATAAAAAGATCAACGAGCAGGCTCAAGTGCATAACAAAAAGGTACGCGAGAGGAAGCGCAAAGAAAAACACCGTAAAATTCGACAGACTCATTTAGCGGAACGGAAAGCGGAAATAAGACCGAAGCAGGGCAAAAAAGTGGAACGCGATGATTTAGGGAAGCTAATCAATAAATATAAGTACATGATTACCGGCAGCAGCAGCTCGCAAACATCATCATCGACAAAAATTCCGATTCAAAAAATTAAAAACAAACGCAAGAAGTGGTACACGGGAGATTAGACACTACTTAGATGGTTTAATTAGTTCTTAAATAATTCGTTTTAGAATGAATGAAATCAGAATAAAACAGAAAGAAAAAAAAAAAGCGACGACTATCTTTCCAAACCTAAGTAAAATAGAGAAAACGATATTTAGATTAGATTGATTATGGCTTAAATCGTTTGATTTGATCGTAAAGCTTATTGTTTTAAATCTATAATTTAGATTGTTTAAAATTTCATATCTCGATTATATAATCGCAGCCATATATGAATTATATACTTGTAAAAATTTTAAAAGAATGTATGTAGGTATTTTTCTTTTTTCCTTCAAGGACATCGGCCAGGCTTCGACTTTTAAAATGCGTCATTTTATTCTTAAATCTTCTCTTAATCTCTATCTTTTCTATTGCGCCATTTATTCTTCGAAAAGAATTTCTCGTATTCCATTGTGTAGGATTCGAAATGGACCATATAGAACACACATGCATTCGAATATTTAAATTTGAAATATGTACTCATAATAAAAACGAATGCTTCGCTACCGACTATTAACTAATACAATGAAACTCACGAATTGAGATAATCGCTTTCGAGTGCAATAAAATTCCTTTCGATTGGTTCTGAAATTCCTAAACGCGAAGGCATAATTTGGGGATTTTCTGTTCTTAGTATACCTGCAAATATGGCATAAGTTTTAATCCTCGATAGTCGTCACCTATGCTTCTTCGGATATATTAATATTATGAAACTGCTCAGGTAGATTAAAATTACTTTTCCTAAAATATCTTAAAGCCGATTTGCAGTTTCAATTACTTTTGTGCGTTCCCATATCGTGAATCGGACACAAAAGTGACACAACTCGAAAATCGGTTTGCATGTGAGAAAAATGTAAATTTCATTTCAGAGCCGCATAATATTAACATTCAACAAATTTAATATTTTTCTCTCAATAATTCGCTTTTCACACAAAAAAAAAAAAAAAAAAAAAAATAAAAAATAAAAAAAAGTGAAAGTATAGAAAACAGCTTTTCGAATTACGCCACGCTTAAAGGAGATATACGATTACTTGTGTAAGTTGTCTTCGTAACATTTTCAACATTAACGTAACATGTTCGAACCAGAATTGTGTCTATAAATTGGGTTCATAACATTCTAAATTTATTCACGAAGCATGGTTCATCAATTTGGCACACATATGTATGCTGGCTGTAGGGTACATTGAAAAGATGCGAATCGCGTTATAAAAATAAAAACGAAGTTGTAATGAAAACAAAAAAAAAAAAAAAAAAAAACGGCAAACGAAACGAAAGGTGGTCAAATGTTTGAGCCGCATACCTCGTAAGGCAGAAAATTATTTTCATTTTCATTTTTTGTTTTTGTTTTTGTTGTTATATCCTGAAATTGTATCCCTGATTGACGTCGCAGGATTTTCCAATGAAATCGACGTGTACACATTTCGGTTGAAAGCATCATCAGGTAGATAGATACGCATTGTTGTTCAGCACTTAAAGAAAAAAATATTCTCGCACGAAAATGGTAATATAATTTTTGTCCATTATTTAGTTGTTTTCATAACGAAAATGATTCCGCAGCATAAAGTAGAACTCCTGGTAGCGCGATTCACGTTCGTTGCACATGTGTAAGTTTCAATTAAACGAATTTAAATCGTTCAATATTTAAAAAACAAAATTTTAAATCAAATTTTTCAGCCATCCGCAGTATCCATTAGTTACAATGACGCGAAAAAAGCATTCTCCAAGCGGTTCGATGACAGTCGTTCGAGATTGGGTGAGTAATTCTTCTTATGGATTTTTTGTTTTCTTTCGATTTAAAGTCCGTTGAACTGTGTGGATAAAAAAAAATCCAATTAAGGCGCCCAAATATTTACTTTTTTTTTTTATAAAAAAAAAAGAAAGACTCAAAACAGGATTAACAAACTATGCTCATTGTTTCCTTTTAGTTTGATCGAACAATAAATGCTGAGAAATCGAAACTACCGCCGAATGCAGTCCTACGGTTCGCTGAGTATCGTATCCTCAGTGGTGATACAGAGTTTTTCAAAGTCGATGGATCTCGTTTTGATAAGGTTCTATTGGTACTGGGTGAAGAGATCTCTTACTGGGTATTCTATCAAAATGTGCCGCTCCTGCGACGCGTCGAAGGTGAAGCAATGTTGCCCATGTCATATTGTGTCTGCTGTTTCCAGAATCATTTTCAGCGTGTTATGAAGACGATCAAGGATTCGTTTTATAAGCCAAAAGGAGTTAAGAAAGTTTAAAAAGTCTATAACTAAATCGAATTTTATATTCATTCGTGAATTGCATTTGTATGTGTTTTCTTTTTAGAAAATGAAAAAAAATATATATATAGTTTTATACAGACCTGTCAAATAATGATTATTTAATTAATGATTAATTAATCAGATTATTTTTTTCTTATGAGTGAAATAGTGATTATTTAATGATTATTTTTGTATGACCTATATTAATCAATGATTGCGATTACCAAATAATCATGAAATAATCATGATTATTTTAGATTAATGAAAAAAATCAGAAAAAATCAAAAAATAATCAAAAAAATAATCCCGATTATTTTTAGATTACTTTTGAATATTTTTGATTTTTTTTTTGATTATTTTTGATTTTTCCTGATTATTGTTGGGTTTTTTGATTTTTTTTGATTAATTTTGATTTGTTCTGATTTTTTTTTATTAATTTTAATTATTTTCAATTTGTAATTGAATATAATTAAATGTAGTACAGCGAGGGGCCCATATGTCCTTGCCTATGGACATCGCAATGTAAAATTCGCCTCTCGAAAGTATTGCCGGTGGTTTGACGAGGGGTGGTCCTAACCACAGGTGGCCGGTGAATTCACTTGTCCGTTGCCGGTCCCACGGACTATAGGGAAACTTTGGAAAAACGATGTTATTCAAATACAAATTGAAAATAATTAAAATTAATAAAAAAATCAGAACAAACCAAAATTAATCAAAAAAAAATCAAAAAACCCAACAATAATCAGGAAAAATCAAAAAAAATCAAAAATATTCAAAAATAATCTAAAATTAATCGGGATTATTTTTTTGATTATTTTTTGATTTTTTTCATTAATCTGAAATAGTTCTGATTATTTCACGATTATTTGGTAATCGCAATCATTAATAATCAAAAATTTCAAGAAGTTAAATTAATAATGATTATGGATTAAAAAAAGAACAATAATTCATGATTATTAATCTTAATCGGGATTTAACAGGTTTGGTTTTATAGTAGTGCCCATCATCATCAAATTCGTTTCTGTCAATCAATATTCAACTGTAAAATCATCTAGCATTTAAATTCGTCCAACGAACGAGATAAGAATATGTGTATAATTTCGATATACATAATAATTGAGTAGATGATGTTGCCGCAACCGTTTTTCGAGTACATGAAATTTCAAAATCGTCAATTTTTAACGATATTGATTTCTTCTGTGACATGTTGTCGGATTGTCTCTCTTCAAATAAAGTCGGAATTTTTCCAATTTCTTATAGTAATTTATTAGAACATCAATTGAAGTATAGCTTTCAACAGCTAATTACTGTGACTAAGACATCATCATTTTCTACGGCTTGAAATTTGGTTAAGATCAAAAAATTTGATTTCAAATATAACGCTGCATACCGGTCGGCAGTGGGGGGCATTTATTCCAACCAATGGAAACGTGAGCCATATTTTGCTGGTGGTGTTGGATAGTCTTCGGGTAAGCCGGGTGTTGCATCGGGATAGTTCTTTTTCTCTTTCGGTGGAGGCTTTTCGCGTGCAGTCTCGTGGATCTGATGAAACAAAAATTTCAAAAAAAAAACAAAAAATTTGGTATTCTTTTTCATATAAAGAGAAAAATATAAATGAACCTTGGCACGCGTGAAGTAGCCCATAATCTGGACGATCCAAATCGAAGTTATCTTTCATGCACTTATCGAAGACTCCTTGCGTTTTACGGCAGCTGCAAACAAAAAAAAAAAAAAAAAAGTAGAACAGAAGATCCCCACCAAATCAATGCATTTGATGAATTTTAAATCCTTTTGCGTCAAAGCACTTACTATGAATAGGCTTGTTTGCCGCTACTCTTATCCAAGCAAGTTGCGTATTGGAAAAATTCTTCGTGACATGATTTTTTAACTTGCCGGAAGAAATTTAAAGCGCAACTAGTTACGGATTTTCCCTCATTTATGCAAGCACGCGGATCGTCTAGCTCTTTTCGACATAGCATGAACTCCTACGATGATAAAACAAGGCAAAAGTTCAATTTCAAGTCTTCATTTCTTAATGGTATTCGCAAAAGCTTTGAGGTTATGTCGTAATCTTGCTTATATAATATTTAATCAAAAACTTATACTTGAGCTGCAAGCGCGCTCTTGAGATCTATATTAATAATCCTGGTCGAAAGCTTACATTATTTTCGTTTTCACAACGTTTTCCAAGATGAAAAGCTCCTGCCCTCAATGCTGCAGACGATAAATTGACATCCTGCACTGTAAGTTCCTCTTCAGTTGGCAGCGTTACATCCTTTGTTATCACCATTTTATCCTATTCTTTTTTTTCCACCTTTTGTGCTTATCGGCACCAAAACACTCCGGAGCTCTTCAATTTTTCTAAGATTTTGATCTCGGGACGAAAATACGCCAGTGCAAGTTAGTTTTTTTTTTTGTTTTCGGATCAAAACATTTTGTCAGCTGTTAGTGCTGCCGTTTTTATTATAACTTAAAAAGTACCAAATTGTATTTGAAATAGTACTTTACAAAATAAACGGAAAAAGTACAAGCTTTTAAGCAATAAGGCTGGTCTCCAGTTTGGTAAGGAATGTCAGCAGAAATGTTCTATTTATTTCTCCGAGGAAAAAAGGTAGTACTACAGAAATTTTTAGTGCAACAGAGGCAATATGTCATATGTCACATGTGTCAAAAAAGTGAAACGAAACACAGAAATTAAAAAGGCGCGATTATAAACGTTCAGAATAAAAAGCGCGCAAATTAACTAGAACTCAAAAAGAAAATGGATAACAATTTAACATTAAGAAGTTATGTTTGCAATGTAACGTGTGTAAATATATGCATTTACTGTTATTTTAGAAATTTATAGCTTTTTGGTTTTTTTTGGGGTTTTTCTCCATGTTTTTTGAAAAAACCCGAAAAATGGATGCACTATTTCTATACAATCACAACTGACCTACCTCACTTGTCAAAATTTCTCCAAGAAACAATTCATTTGCAATTATTTCTGCTGATAGCCTGGGTTACCGTGCACATTTTATGTCAAAAAAACGTATTAAAATATGTACTACTTTTTTGCTGAACTGGGGACTGCATGCAGAAAATTTCTTGAAGAAATATTTCTTAAGCATTTCTTTGGCTTTTTTTTATATGGAGTCTTTTCATTCCTTGGGGAACTGGAGACCAGCCTATAGAAGAAGACGATGGAATTTTTCTGTATTCATACCAGAAAGAGATAAATGGAGGTAAATTGAAGAGCTTTCGCGGGCCAATCAGATAGCTTTCGCTGCACAAAAAGTGTTTAATAAGCTTTTTAGGGGAGCAATATTGTTTCGCATTAGAGCAGTGCAGTAGCAATTCTGTTTTGCGTGAGGGGAAAAATTATTTTTCCAATTTGCGTGGGGGGGAAAAATTATTTTTTCAATTTTATTCATGGGCAAAAACAAAAATGCGTGGGGGGGGGGGAAATTACCCTCTTTCCCCTATGGTTGCTACGGCACTGCATTAGAGATGCGATGAGACGAATCGTAATTCCCGCTTCGGACACACGAACGTGTTTCGGAACAATTCCATTTGATTGCATGAGAAAGAAAGAGAAGCGCAGAACATTTAACAAACAACCGCCTGTTTTTTTCTTCGCTACTCTTTCTCTACTTACTTAATTGTTTCAGAACATTTGTTCGTGTGTCTGACTCTCGATTAACACAGATATTTGAAAAATAATTGGAATAATCTATTAAGGGCCAATATTACCAAGCATATTTAAAAAATTTTTAAAATTAAAATTAAAATTTTTTTAAAATAAATTTTATTTTCAATATCGTATTTTTTTAAGCATCGAAATATACGGCAGCACCGTCTACTTCCAGGGCTGTGAGTACATTTGACAGCTTTGATTAGATCGTTATTTTTAAAAACGGATTCTATAAAGAGCCATTCTAACGATTGTTTCGTACTCCAAAATTGCTGCCCTGTGACTCCAAAGCTTTTGGTCCTGTCTATCGTATTGTGTTATTTCCAAAACTGAATTTGTTTTGAAAATTATTTCTTTAAATTTTTCCAACAGCTGGTTTTTGAAAATCGAATTCAAATTTGATATCATATTTAAACGCAGTGCCAAGGTGATTTAAAATATTTTTAAAATTTTTTTAAAAATTGGAATGGTAAAAACCAAAAGCGGAATTTTATTTTAAAAAATTTTTAAATATGCTTGGTAATATTGGCCCTTAATGAACAATGTATTGTTAGGTAATATGTATGTTTTGACTGTCAAAAAGTATGACAGACGGTATGTGTAAACGGGCGCTTTGATCCAGTGTGCGCGCAGCCTAAGTGCTGCATCGTCGGCGGTTATACGAGTACGAAATATGTTCCGCAACAATCAATAATGGGACTCATGCAGCTTCGCAAATTGTGGGAAATGAGAAATTTGTCCAACAACTGTCAAAATTTATATGAAAATTTACGATGGGAAAAGTTGCGAAGGCATTTGCGAAGCTGCATGAGTACCATTAATGTTTCATTCCTAGTCGCGCAGCGCAGGTTATCTTTGTAATATGAATTTTTTATACAGACAATTACTGTGATTGTAACTAGTTAAAGACCTAATGCAAATATTAGAGAGTCATTATATCGGATTGAATACAATAGCTAAATATGTGTAAGAGGCGAAAGAATCTGCGATATGGTATGGTTAAAAATTTTGTTATACTTATGTACGAGTCTTAGAATGTACGTGAGAGTCGTAGGTACCTATTAGTATGTATTATGTAACTTAATTTAAAGTAGCGTTATATGTAGTGTTGCCTTCATGAACACAAACACCTCACACCTCGTCGTGTACCAGCTTTGCAACGGACTTATTGCTCCAAAACTTGTTTCATATTCGTCTGACCGTAGACATATACATATGTCCCGAAGTTTTCGTCAACAGTTTTCTCGGTGCAGGCTAAGACCTAAGTCATACGAGCTAACGAGCTAAATGGTATTCGACTGAGACGGGATTTACACTATAAAACATTGCGATAGTGAAAATTTTTATATTGTAGGTTAGGATGTGATAATTGAGCGTTATTCTCTCTTCTCTTGCGTCTCTAGCCAAAAAAAAATAAAAATGTTTTTGTTTTTTTTTTATCGAAATGACTTACAGTGTAAATCCCGTTTTAATATGGAATAAGCTAATTTACATCTACTTTCAGCGGCCAAGAAAAGTCTATGTACGACCCTTATTTGTGCTACCTGACGAGTCGAAAAGCATTTTAAGAAAAAAATGTATAATGTAGTTATGTTTGAAAATTTTTTGTAAATAAAAAAATATATGTCCCAGTGTAAACTTAAAACATTATTCACTATGATTGGTGCGATCCTAGTTTTTTAAGTCCGCCTGTCTGTCCGTCTGTTTGTATACAGTTTTCTTATCGAAGGAGTTGAGCTATCTTGAAGAAATTTGGTATGCGTACTCACAGGCACATGAGAAAGAACACATGTCCGATCGGACGGACCATTTTTAAGGGTACCTCCAGTACCTACTAGGGTCTGTTATGAAAATCACAAAAAATTCTCTAAAGCTGGATTTTTTTTCAAGATATTTTGATGAAATTTGGTATTTGAATATGCTTAAAGGCAATTAATATGATTTCAAAAAATTGAAAAAGTGGGCGTGGCAGAAGGGAGTTTTTCGAAAATTGTCTCCTACACCCGAAATTCAAATGGGACTTGAACGAAAGTTGACTCATATGCCTCCTTTGTAGCCACAAACATTCTCCACAAAAATTTTCTTCATCGGTCCATTATTAAGGGCACCTCCAGTACTAGGGTCTGTCACAAAAATCCCAAAACTGTCCCAAAATCGGAATTTTTCTAAATATTTCCATGAAATTTACAATTTTGCGCGTATATTTAAGCCTCCGATTGGAGTTGAAAAAAAAAAAAAATTGGAAAAGTGGGCGTGGCAAGGGGCCAGTTTTCATGAAGAAATTTTACATAGGTCGGTATACAGGGCTTCTTATGGCCTTAAAAACCTCTTGATATTCGAAATTATTTGAAGATGTGTGTCTGTGTCGGGTATTTTATTTTCAGGCTCGCCTGACTATAACAGCCTTATTTGTTTTTAAGCTTGGTTCGGGCCCGCACTAAACTGGTTTTTAATATCCAAGCACGCTGTCGGAAAACAAAATTCCGTCATTTTCCCATTTTGAGAAATATGAGTAACTAGCGATCCTAAAAAATAATAACAATAAATAATTCCTTAAAAATTTTGTACTGTCCTCTTCCTCTTTGGGTCAATAAAAAGAATTTAATATGGGTGGCGAGTGGGTGTGGAGGGTGGAGAGAATTAATTTCAAAAATATGTACAAAATATTTGAAGTCAATTAAGATCATTAAATACCTCTTACCATGGCAACAGCCAGAAATCTTTATGACTCGTAAAAAAGTATTTACGTTTGGCCAGAGAGAGAGAGAGAGAGAGAGAGAGAAAAAAAGGGACCGCCCACAACAAAACAGAACACAACAGCCCCCTATAAAATATTATCGTCATCTGAACTCTTTAAAAGACCATCATGACGAGCACACGCAATAAAAAAAAAAACATAATTTTGCAATGTCGGACGTGGGCAAAACTTTTCCCACAATCCGCAGCCAAAGAAGCAAAAAAAAAAAAAAAAAAGGAAAGCCGCCACAAATGCGGGTGAACTAAAAGTTTTGCTTCTTGCTTTTTTGTTTCTCTGTTCTTGTTTTTGTTGTTGTTCCTCTTTTGCCTTTTTGAAGGCATTTTGAATAGGAAGGTGGGCCGGATATTTTCATGCCAGTAACTGTGTACATGTACACGTTCTGTTTTTATTGTGCGGTGCGTCGGAGAGTTATGATTATTACCTTTTCTCGTGATTGCAAATGTGGAACTCGGAAAAGGGGAGCACAGGAAATGGAAGGAACACAAATAAAAAATAATAAAGCAGAAGGAGAACGGAGAACGGAGAATATCAACGGCCGGCAACCAATGACTATCATATGGCATAGGCTGGCTGGCTGGCTGGCTGGCTTAACTTTGGAACGATGGTCCATTGTGTGGTGTGATTGTTCCGCCTGACATCACCTTCGCATTGGGGGAATGATATCTGCGAGATCATCGCATCATCGTACATACATACACCGAGAGAAATAACAACAGTTAAATCAACTACTTAGAACAGTTAAAGTAAGAGTGGTCAAATAAACTGTATTCCGCGTTAAATGCACTAAAAAAGGCAGTCAAATGAACAGTTGAAAAACAGTTACTTTTTATGTTCAAATTCGCTTTCGTTCACTTAGACGTATAAGTTCGCAATCTGATCAAACGTCTCCGGAGGTTTCGATAGCTCAGTGCTTTAAACTGTGACTCGACAGTCGTGAGCTTCGGGGTTCTATCCCTGCTGGCGGCGGGAATTTTTCTGAATTTTTTTTTAATTACAGTTTTTTTTTTTTGTTCAGAGTGTAGTTGTTTTGGAAGACAAAAATTTTCTCCTAAATTTTTAAGGTTTTAATTGATTTAATTTTTTTTTTAATGGTTCATTTTCAAGCAAAAAATTTTGGGAGTGAAACAATTCCTTAAGCACGTTCCCCAAAATTTGAGCAACCATAAACTCAAGTGAGCATTTTGACCAACAAATTAAATTCGTTCGTTTAGCGTAATGGGTTAAGACATTCGCCCAGCGAAGTGTGGAGGTCAGCGGTTCAAGGCTCGGCCGAGGCGAGAAAATTTAAAGAGATGAAAGAGAAAAAGATTTAAATAGAAACAAATAAATAAGGAAAAAATATAATAATTTAATTAAAAAAAAATATATTAATAAAAGAAGATAAAAAAAAGTCAAAGCAAAAAATAAATTATTTTTTCCCAGTCGCTGGTGACATTTGATTTAACCGCAAGACAGTTATATAAAACATCAGGTAGTTATATCCTTATTGACTGTGTTTGTACTGTTGAGTTTGACCGCTACTCTACATAAGCTAAGAATTAACGGTGAACTCGGTTATTTTAACCTGCTTTTTCAGTTAATATAACTACTTTTTTCTCTCGGTGTACATACGTACGTATAGTATGTACGTACAAGTGGTTGGGTGGCAGCAGAAAATTTTCATATCTCCTTCTGTGGTTTTTATTATCGCTGACATAAAATTGCTCTTAAGCATTTAATGGTGCTGAAAGGCATGTGATAAATGCAAAATGGTCCTTTTCATGTTGCTACAATTGAGAAAAACGAAAAAAAAAAAAAAAAAAAACAGAAACAAAAAAATAAAAACAAAATGGCTGCGAACTACTAATTTCTTGTGTTTCAATTTATTTTCTTTGTGGCAATGAAAACGAAATGGTTTATAAGAGAATTTCTAACTTATCGTCTACCCTGCAGCCAATGACGCTGACGGTATTCTTTTATGTCTAGTTGCATGGACACCAGTTCTATTGACTAGTATCATATACCCCTGATAATGTCTTCTATTCATATTTTGTATGAGGACAATATTCAAGAAGAAACTGAGCCAACGGAGACATTAAGGTTCACTTCCCCTAGTACGTTATTTGACGTACGGACGGGTGCAAAAATTTATGGCATATTTTTAAGGGGGTCTTCTCTAGTGATGCCACGAATATTCGGCCACTATTCGGTATTCGGCCTATTCGGCGTCATTTTTCAGTATTCGGTATTCGGCCGAATAGTTAAAATATTCGGCCGAATACCGAATAGTAGAAATAACTTATTAAAAAAATCAGCAGTAACTACAAATTAAGTTTTTCTCACAATAACGTTAAAAAATGTAGTTAACGAGATCTAAAAATGCAGCAGATTTGCTTTTTATTCTTTAGAAATATTAAATGTACGCTAGCATCTTCTAAATTTTCTTCGAAAGCATTATAAACAGTGGGCAAATTTTTCAGCGGCAGTTTTTGCCTTGACTCCAGCTAGTCGCGAGTAGGCTCAAGCTGTCTTTACTACGTGCCGAATATTCGGTTGCCGAATATTCGTTATTCGGCCGAGAGGTTGACCGAATATTCGGTATTCGGTATTCGGCCAAATCCACTATTCGTGGCATCACTAGTCTTCTCATTGAGCAACTTTTTTTTTTCGACTTTTTTTTTTTTTTGCATTTATTTATAGCTTGGGTAGTTGTGAATATGCCCCTAAAAGGATTTTTTGAAATTCGAAATAGTTTAGAGGATATAGCCTTCTTTGTCGAGCAAGATCTGCGCTAAAACGAGTAATTTTTGCGTTGCTTCAAACTTTAAACGCATTTATCTCGAAACCACGTTTTTCGAACTGGCGGCCATGATATCTCCAGTTCAACTGAACCGATTTTCATGAAACAAAGTGGAATCGACGCAGAATTGTCACCATTCTCGGGTGAACCTCGACCATAATTTAAAAAAATTTTTTACAATTTTTTTTTTTACACTAAACTACAAAAAAAAGCCCGAAATTGAAATTTTTTTTTGAATGGCCGCCATTTTGTCAAAAAAAATCACAAAATTAAGCTTGAGGTTCACCCGAGAATTACATCTATACTGATTATAACCCCGTTTTTTTCCATTTCGGACGCTCCGGAGTCCCGGAATCGTGGCCGCCGTGACGGCACCTTTTTTTTCACCACCAACTTTGAAGTCTCATTACTTTTTGAACAGCCCACGTATCGAGGCAAAAAAATTTTTTTTATTTACTTTGAACCTTTTGTAATACAATAAATAAAAAAGTTTTCAATTATTCTTTGCGTTTTCAAATAAGAATTTTTTTAAAAAGGGTCCAAAAAACGGGTTTTCAATGAGAAGACCCCCTTAAAGATAATTTTAAGCTTTGATTTAGGGGAAAAAATTTCCACCTTTGAACTGGCAAAAGGGTATCAAGGAGCACTCAGATGTGGTTAGCGTATTTTATAAATTTTGAAAAAAAAAAAATTTCAAAAAATTTATATCCACTTAGGAGCTGATTGGCCTAGAATGTTAAAAAAGAGGTGAAATGATCGAAATATTTTTGGGATTTTTCCAATTTATTGCTATTAGATGGAATTTTTTTGGATCAGTTAGTACTACATATATATTTTTCAAGTGTAGGGCTAAAACTTTCTCATTGAAAGAAAATTAAAATCTTCAACGGTTAAAGAGACATAGCCATAAGTAAGTGTGCAACTTAATTCTCGGCCATCACTTTTAACATCGATTGAAAATTGATCTATAACCAATCTGAAAACACCAAATATAGGGAATAACTAAATTGATCTATTACTTTCAGAAATTGAAGTAAAAATTTGTGTCTCAGTGTAATCCACAGCGATTCACATTAATTACATGAATGTCTGAGAAAATTGGGGCCCCGTTGACCATACCAATAGTTAGGTAGTTAGTTTCTACTGTCGGTGTCTAGCTGATGTCTCTTGTGTCTCTGTTGAAAAAGTGGCGACATGCGGGTCAATTTGCTCTGCATTTACTGCAGGGTTACGAATGAGCGTCTGTGTGTGTGGAATCGAGTTTAATTATGTGACAACACTGAAAGCCGGAACGTCACAATTGGCCATACATAAAATAAATTGTGGGCGATGGAGTTATTTTGTTTAATCGACGTCATTAATGAAAGTTGTACGATAGCAGGGAATGGAGGCGGTGGCAAGGTTAATCGATGTAGCCCCTTTTTAACGAGGTCTTTTCACTGTAGAGAGACTGCTGAAGCAGTAGAGTAGCGAGGGGGAGTCGAAGAGGGTAGCCGGCAAATCATAATTCAATTTTTATGAAGGTATTTTTATTGAGGCCCGGGTTGAGGGGGCGGCATTTCCTGCATTGTGCCCTCATAGTTTCCCGGGCGGCGAAATATCCCGCTACGCCACTGTGCTGAAGTAATTCGGCTATTTTGAATCTACGCCTAAGTCATGGGTCGTTCGCATGAAAATGAGATTGATTGATGGACAACAAAGGACAATGCGAAGAGCTTTTCCATTGAAATGATTTTAAAGCAGGAGTCATGACACACGATGTTTCAATGAAGAATGCAAAGTCTGCAAATCATTCAGGGTTCTCATATGCAATGTAGTTCTGCCCTTTGAATCAAAATCGCAGCCCTGGTACATACATACATATGTATCTGTCCTGCATGACAGAGTCATCAGTGTTGTCATTGCAAAAGTTACTGTTTATTTTCTTAAGCCATCGCCATCAGCAGTGACCCATCGATGATGATGTCACCGATGATATCACAGTCGCCAAAGGAACTGTTCCGACTGGGCACCACTTCCTTTGTGTGGGTGTGCGCGCGTGTTTGTGTGTGTGTTCTAGTAATTTTCCAAATGAGTAATATAGTAAATTGCTTGAAAAATACGACCGCGAAACAGGTATACCTTTTTTTTTTCTAAATAAACTGTGCCCTTTGCTCCTTGCCACATACATACATATATACAGTCAAACATGTCAATGTACAATCGCGTGTGCCACTAATGGAAACTCCGACAGCAAAAATTGTGACACAACAAAAATGAGAAATCAAATAAAAAATTTAAAAAAAAAACCAAAACAAAACAAAAAAAAAAAAAAAAAAAAAAAAAGACAAAAAAACAAAAAAAAAAAAACAAAAAAAACATAAAAAAACAAAAAAAAACAAAAAACAAAAAAAACAAAAAAAAACAAAAAGACAAAAAAAACAAAAAAAAACAAAAAAAACATAAAAAAAACAAAAAAAAAAACAAAAAAAAAAAAAAAAAAAACAAAACAAAAAAAAAAAAAAAAAAAAACGCGGAAATCCTTTTCTGACAAACTTCTCTGCGCATTTGCAGCGCGCTCTTGAATGATATGTAGGTATGACTGCGGCAGTGCTGTCATCGTATTGTGATTGCTGTCACCTGAGCCGATGCAGGCTCAAAAACTCTAATGCCAAAGCGACGCGCCATCATTCCGGACGGATATCACGCGAACGAAGAAATATGAAATCAGCTCAGTGGGTATCTAGGGCAAGCATTAATGGACTAGAGTGTCGCACAACAAAAGAGGGCTTAGCGGGAAATTTAGCAGGTTTATTTACCAAAGCAGCAAGGTGAGAGTTTCGCTTTTTATTTTGCTCTTTTTTGTTGTTGTTTCAATTACTTCCTCCAGAATGTCCTTGAAAAAGTGCTCTTTTGAAAATTAAAAATTTTAAAATATTATATTTCGGACACTGATAAACAAAGAATAGGTATATCTACATTCAGAGCAAATTTCTCAAAAGATTTTTGAAAATGATGTTTCTCCCATGGAAGGAAATTTTTTCATGATCATTTTTTTGTTGTTGTTCCCGAAGTGGTACTATCTTACAAAATGCTAAGAAAATAGGAGCATATGTCAATATTAAATATGTTTAGTTTCAATAAGCTCAGTCATCTCAGAGACTGCTTAAAAATCACAAAATTAGAAATTGTGTTGCATACTTCTCGGGGACACTCGTCATCGCAATGAAAAGTGAATCTTTTTCGAGTCGAATTTCTGAATAAAACAATTCAATTATGCGCTAATTTTCTGATCAGAAATGATAGTTTTATCGAGAGAAAATGGAACCGTAGACGCGACTCTTCTAGATGAGTCATATTTGATATCATTTGCGAGTCGCTTTCGAGTCATATTGATTATGATTTTGTTATTCGACTTTTTTTTGACTCAAATTTTCCATCATTTTGGAGGCTTTGTTGACGACTCTTATTTGATATCGTTTTTGGAGTCTTTTCCGAGATATATGTCTTACTAATCGTTTGATTTCTAGTTAAAAAAAAAAAAAAATTGATAAATCAATACAAATTTTTAGGCTTTTGACTATATAAGTTCAATAATGTTTTTTTTTCTCTTTGCTTTTGATTCCCCTTTGTGGGATTTGAACCTATGAAAAACTCTCGTTTTCTATTCCTGTGCTCATCCGTCGAGCACCGTGTAGTAAATCGAAAGCCAGCGATTCTTTCGTTTATAACTTCAAAGTCTAATTCCATTCAATTCAATTTTGAGTGAAATATTGAGTGAAATATAAGATTGCAGCAGGTTGAATGATCATACTTCCTATCCCATATTTGATAAATTGGCGACTGCTCTTTATTTTGTTTTTGTACTTTCCATACGAATCGCTTTTGAAACATATTCAAGAGTCATATTTGAATCTTCTTTCAATCTTGTGATCGATTACTTTTCAATCATCACAAGGGGGCTCGAAAAAGACTCGTATATGAATATTATTCATAAAGCCTTCCAGTCTTCCAAATGCTAGCTTGAAAATTTATTGTTTAGAGGTCTCTCAAAGGACTTGAATTTTCGTCAAAAACGCCTTAAAGACTGCAACGAAAATTTTATTTAGATTTTGTAAATTCAGATTTTCCAATTTGACAGATTTTCGACTTTTTCTGTATACTTTTAGGGGCAGAAAACACAAAAAATTGATTGCAATTAATGGTTTTTGCGGAAAGAGTTCATATGTTTTACTGATAAATTCTTTCATAATATGTGTACCCGATCCGAAAAGATTTATTTACGTATAAATTTGTTTCCGTAATTGACTGAAATTTTGTTTTATTGACAAAAATTTTTTTCTATTTTAACTCAAATGCATTGGAGAGACCATGTACATTAGGGTGTCCCAAGATATAAGGGAGGGTTTTATTTTCCCAAAAATCGAAATGCATACCCTCCAATTTTTTTCTAAATGGTCCTATTAGCTTAAATATTAAATATTATTGGGATTGGAATACGATAACCCGTGCCGAATTTCGTTCGAAGTTTGGTATGAAGTCTCTTCAAATTGAGCCCCCAAAAGTATGCATCGAAAAATTTTGATATTAAGAATCGTGGGTTTTCTTGAAAATATTGCAACATTACCACGATGTGAGAAATATATAGTGAAATTATGTTTATCATCATCATAGCTCGAACAAAAGTTTTCTGGAAAATACTCAAAACTAATAGGAAATTTTAGCCTTAAATATTGACATGCATACCTTAAGGGTAAAATTCATATCAAAATTCAACGCTTAAGATTTGTTAATATTCAAATATCTCACTCATTTTTAATTTGACCTGGTAACATTATGGTTTAAAATGTTACCAATTTAATGGGCTTGCGATTATAAAATCTTTATAGTTTTATACGCAAGTGTTTGGTCTGGTAAAATATATTTAAAATCAGAAAAATTTTCTAAATGTTTAAGATTTTTTAATTTCCATAAGTTTGGTGGAGCTCTTTTTACTAGAGTATCTAACCTCAAAATTTTTTTGTCATGATAACAATCGCAAACTTAATGGTGTCAAGGTAGGACCACGCCCAGCCGAATGTCATTGGAACTTTTAGATGCTAGCTAAGAAAGCTATAGCGCTCCAAAGTACGAAGGTTTCATACTTCTATTGATAACATTAAGCAAATATAAAAGTTAAATCAAAATCGCACACGCTCAAAACCACCCGTCCCACAACACTATACACCCAACAAATTTTTCCATATAAAACTTGTTTTTAATTTAGAATGCCTTAAAATGTCATACAGACCTCAAAAATCTTGCCCTTATGCAAAACGGGTTTAAAAAGTAATAATTTTTACCAAAAAACCTATTAAAATATTAGGTGTAGTAAAAAGAAATCCATTATTTTTGCATTAAATTGAGGGCTTTATTTAAGATAGTTAGAATGACCCGATTTAGGTCAAATATGCGCCGTTTTGTTCGATAACTTGTTGCCATTTTAAAGGTAATTTCATTATGCCTCTCTCATAGAAGCCCTCGTTCCTATTAGCAAAAAATTGAGACAGTCGAATTTCAGAAGCCTCTCTTGAAGCGAATGTTTCACCAGCAAAATTGTTCGCCATGGACAGGAACAGATGGTAATCAATTGGTGCCAGGTCCGGACTATAAGGTGGATGCAGAAGAACCTCCCAACCAAACTCCCGGAGCTTCTGGCGAGTCACTATCGATGTGTGTGGCCTGGCGTTGTCCTGATGGAACACAATTCCTCTCCTATTGGCCAAAGCTGGCCGCTTATGGGCGATTGCTTCCTTCAGACGGTCCAATTGTTGACAGTAGAGTTCCGAGTTAAGAGTTTTGCCGTATGGGAGCAGCTCATAGTAGATAATTCCCTGCCAATCCCACCAAACACACAGCGAAACCTTCCTGGCCGTCAATCCTGGCTTGGCCACCGTTTCCGCCGGTTCACCGTGTTTCGACCACGACCGTTTTCGCTTGACGTTGTCGTAAGTGACCCACTTTTCATCACCAGTCACCAACCGCTTCAGAAATGGGTCGATTTTGTTGCGGTTCAGCAGCGATTCGCAGATGGAAATTCGGTCTATGAGGTTTTTTTGCGTTAACTCGTGTGGCACCCATACATCGAGCTTCTTTGTGTATCCAGCCTTATTCAAATGGTTCCAAACGGTTTTTTGTGCAATCTTTAGCTCTTTTGCAATCGAAACAGTGCTAACATGACGGTCGGACTCGATAATTTCCATGATTTTATCGACATTTTCGACAATTGGCCTTCCAGTGCGTGGTGCATCCTTGACATCGAAGTTACCGGAACGGAATCGACGAAACCAAAATTGCGCATGATTGGCTGTTACAGTATCAGGTCCATAAACGCTATTCACATTTTCAGCCGCCTGGCTTGCGTTTTCTCCCTTATCGAAGAAAAACTGTAAAATGTAGCGAATTTTCTCTTTGCTGATGTCCATCTTTGACAAGCTCTCAAACGAAACTGAATCAATCAATCAAAAAAGTGTCAAAAAAGCTTTTTTAGTAGGAACTGTCATCTTTCTAATGCCCCCTAGCGGAACACGATCGGACTTATACAACGCGAGATGCAGATAAATAACGCCATCTATTGGAAAAATAATGGATTTCTTTTTACTACACCTAATATTAAATAGTAATAGTTTTTGGGTATATAATAAGTGTTATTTTTAGTAAAGAAACTCCAACTTAAGAAACTACAGTTATAGGTTGTAAGTAAGGTCAGTGCACCACATAAGGCCCACCTTACACCTTTTCCATTGCTGCGTACAAAGTATTGATGATACAGGCCCGATTGTTTTTGTGTTGTTTTATTTGATAAATTTTCTATAAAATAACAAAAAATGCTACTAAAAAACCTTATCGGAAAAGCTCTTAAAATACGATTTAAAAAACGACTTTTAAGCCCTTATATGTCCAGATCAAGTAAAAAATGTGCGAGATATTCGAGAATTAACAAATTTGAGGCGTTGAATTTTGATATGAATTGTACCCTCAAGGTATGCATGTCAATATTTAGGGCTAAAATCTCCTATTAGTTTTGAGTATTTTCCAGTGAAATTTTGTTCGAACTATAATGAACGATAAACATAATTTCACTATATATTTCTCACATCGTGGTAATGTTGCAATATTTTCAAGAAAACCCACGATTCTTAATATCAAAATTTTTCGATGCATACTTTTGGGGACTCAATTTGAAGAGACTTCATACCAAACTTCGAACGAAATTCGGCACGGGTTATCGTATTCCAATCTCAATAATATTTAATATTTAAGCTAATAGGACCATTTAGAAAAAAATTGGAGGGTATGCGTTTCCGAAAAATTAATTTCATATTTTTGGGACACCCTAATGTACATGTGTACATTGTACACTCAGACTTCACGATATTATTGGAAAAATCTCGAAGGAAGCAATTAAAGAAGGAAGTTACGTCCCCGGAGCTTACGTGATGTACTTTTGCCCCCTTTTTTTAAACCAATTTTTCATCCGATCGATATGTCACATGAAAACACACTGGCATAAACTGGCAACAAAAATGTGATAGATCCTTTTTGGACCAGTTTGGAACTAGACCCAAACTAGACCAGCTGTAATCAGTTTTTTGAAAAAGTTTTACTGCCAAAATTCTTAGAATTTCTCACTTATTCTATATATATAAAATTTCATCGAAATCGGACGTCATGAATTTTTCTGATTTTTTGGGTTTTTTGGTCCAAAACTCTCTAAACTTCTTCTTGTGCCCCCAAATTTTTTTTCGGTTAATTTCTCATAATTGCTCAATATACCACTGTGGACAATATAAGCGCTACCAAAGCACTCTTTCTCGCGGTACGCCCTTGCAAACGTACATAAATATAGGTAGATATGAATAAAATTTTTTCCAGTGTATTCGTTAAGGGGGTCTTCTCATTGAAAACTCGTTTTTTGGACCCTTTTTAAAAAAGTTCTTATTTGAAAACGCAAAGAATAATTGAAAACTTTTTTTATTTATTGTATTACAAAAGGTTCAAAGTAAATAAAAAAATTTTTTTTGCCTCGATACGTGGGCTGTTCAAAAAGTAATGAGACTTCAAAGTTGGTGGTGAAAAAAAAGGTGCCGTCACGGCGGCCACGATTCCGGGTCTCCGGAGCGTCCGAAATGAAAAAAAAAACGGGGTTATAATCAGTATAGATGTAATTCTCGGGTGAACCTCAAGCTTAATTTTGTGATTTTTTTTTACAAAATGGCGGCTATTCAAAAAAAAGTTTCAATTTCGGGCTTTTTTTTTGTAGTTTAGTGTAAAAAAAAAAATAGTAAAAAGTTTTTAAAAATTATGGTCGAGGTTCACCCGAGAATGGTGACAATTCTGCGTCGATTCCATTTTGTTTCATGAAAATCGGTTCAGTTGAACTGGAGATATCATGGCCGCCAGTTCGAAAAACGTGGTTTCGAGATAAACGCGTTTAAAGTTTGAAGCAACGCAAAAATTACTCGTTTTAGCGCAGATCTTGCTCGACAAAGAAGGCTATATCCTCTAAAATATTTCGAATTTCAAAAAATCCTTTTAGGGGCATATTCACAACTACCCAAGCTATAAATAAATGCAAAAAAAAAAAAAGTCGAAAAAAAAGTTGCTCAATGAGAAGACCCCCTTAACACTCTGCTCTTCATACGAATTGAGCGAGTGAAAACTTTTCCATCACACCTTCTTCCACCTGCGAGGAATCCATGCATAGACGGAAGCGGAAAATGCATGTTTGTAACTTAGTTTCCATTTTTTTTTTCGCCTTGATTTCTTTCCACTTCATGGAATGAACATATGTAACACCGGAAATGACACCATTAAAGATAAAAATCCAGAAATTGTGCTACAATCGCACACAACGAAATGCGCATTAAATGTCAGCTGCATAGAATCGCGCTTGTTCGTGTGATTTTTCCCCTAAAGAAAAGCTCGTTATATGCGATGCAAAAGCAAAAACAAGTAAGGGTGTTATAGTCAGCTAAATTCGTTTGTTAAATTCGTGAAGCGGACCTTAAAGACCATGAATTTAAAGACGAATTATTCTGGAGATTTTGAAGACCATAAAAAGATCTCTGTTCATATACCTTCACTTTTATGCCACGCCCCAGGTGACACTGATCACCAGGGCTCGGATATATATGCATTTAAAAATTTAAAGCATACTTTATGGAGTAAAAATTTTGTTCAACTCACATAAAGTTAAGATTCAAATAGATTTTTAACTTCAATTCGAATTTTTATGAAAGTAGGTAGAAAAGCCGTTCACTAGACTTATTCGCAAAATGTTGGATAAGAAAAGTTTTTCCCCCATAAAGTATGCTTTAAATTTATAAATGCATATATATCCGAGCCCTGCTGATCATTGATTCTGTGTGTTACCCGCAACCGCACAACTGCAATACATCATCCGCGATCCGAAGTGTGTCCATAAAAGGAGCAACGTATCCTGATACTTCGTCAGCAGTAGAAATTTATTATCACGGGATGCTGGTAAAAAATTATTCCTCTTCATTTACAGAGTTGTACGAAAAAACAAAAAAAAAAAAACAAAAAAAACCAAAATGGCTACGTCTCTGATCGGGCGACCATTTCTTTTTTTCTTCCATTTATTTTCTCACTCACTTATATTTAAAATGGCGTTCCTTAAAATCAGTGCCACAATAGCGAAGCGCCAACACGAAAAGGAAACGACAACTAAAGTGGAAATGAAATGAACTTCGAGAGGAATTTTAAACGCGCACTTTGCTCCATTATCTCGCAGGATATTTCGCGCACTCCCTCATCCTCTGTTCTATTTCCTCTCGTACAGCCACCAAGCCACCAAGCGACCGACCGACCGACCGACGAATTCGGCTTGGGATTTCGCGCAGTCCACAACACAGAACCCAGAAGACGACATACAGTACATAGCATAACGTCAGTGGAAAATGTAAAAATAACGTAACGCAGCACAACGTAAACATAACGTAAGACGCAGCGAAACGCAATGCACTCAATGCATCCGCATTTAAAGCAATTTACCATAAGTTGAATGTGATTTGCTCATCAATTTTTATGCTCAGGCTTCATCAATTTCATGGCTTTCTTTCTTTGCGTCCTTTATATTTGATTCCCTTTCATCCTGCTCCGGCGCTCACTTTCGATGTGCTCCCGATGTGCTTCTGATGTGCACTTATGGCATTTATGTGGAAATATTTTTTTCTTTATAAATGTGTGTGTGTGTATGTGTGTGCGATGCAAATTCATTTTATGATGGCGCCACTTTTTGGAGACTCCTCCGCTCATGTAAGTAATTTTGGGTAGAGGAGCTATCCGTAGTGCCATCGCAATGCGCGTCGTGCCGTGCGGTGACATACACATCAACATATTCACACACACACACACAGCCACAAACTATAAAACAACCTCCTCGTGAACATGTCCTTCTGCTAGTTCCGCCCCCAACCCCCCCAGTCCGAACTCCCTAGTGTCGTGCGATAATATTCATTATCATAAAATTTATTCATTTCTTTATTTCCTTTTACTACACTGCGATTAACTGCCGTAAAATTTTGCTTCTTTGTGAAATGTCCCGAGAGTCCTTAAGAGTACTGGGACCATTGTCAACTAGCTGCTGGATGCTTGGATCCTGGCTGCGTTATCGGACCGACAAAACGCTTATTACGTCCGATAAGAATTTATTTGTGAAATCCATTTGAATCTATTAACATAAATTTCCGATGGATTTTATGACTTATACGAGAATCGTCCTTATAGATTTGTGGCTTATTACGAGCGAAGATTATATTTTATTCGCCTCGGTCGATTGTGTCGATAGTTTTCGAGAGGAATTCTTTTGGGCGTCCTTCGAATTAAATTGTGTGGTGAAGATATCCGCTAGGGAAATTGATTTTTTTTTCCACTCAAAATTCGAGTTTATTAATTTTTTTTTTTTTTTTGTACAGGTAGGACGTGAACTAAAATTTGGTGATTGAAGAACTCGAACCATAGGAGTCTAAATGATATTAAGAAATAATCGAAAGGTCTATTATTATAGCCCATTCGCTTTAATAGTTTCGTACGAAATCATTGAGAGTCTTTTCCGTCTTGAGGAAGAAATGTGCTTGGCTTGTTTGGAAAATTAACCATCAATTAACCATCGAGGGAAGAGATTTGACAGGGGATGGGGTTAAGATTTGGTTTGGATTTGGAGTAAATTGATATAGATATTCTTTTATCTAGTTAGGATTCTGTCATATTTTTCTTTGATAGTTTCTAGAAAAAAATTCAAATGCATTTAGGTGTTGAATAAAAATATTTTCTGTTTGCATTTATAAATTTAAAGCATACTTTATGGAGTAAACATTTTGTTCAACTCACATAAAGTTAAGATTCAAATAGATTTTTAACTTCAATTCGAATTTTTATGAAGGTAGAAAAGCCGTTTGAAGTTCAACTTCACTAGACTTAATCGCAAAATGTTGGTAAGAAAAGTTTTTCCCCCATAAAGTATGCTTTAAATTTATAGAATGCATATAAGTATATCCGAGCCCTGATCATTACCCATGTTTAGCTCTCCAGTTAATGTTTTTTATTTTTACTCTCCCAAAAATAGATGATTGCTGATAAGCACGAGAATACTATTATGTAAATTTCTGACATGAAAGGGTTAAAACTTAAAGTTTATCAATTTTTTTATTTTAATTCTCCGGAGCTTCATGATTTTAGGAAGAAATGCGAATTCTAATTTAAGGAAATGTGTTAAGGGACATGAAAGGGTTAATACTTAAGGGTTACAAATTTTTAGTTTTAATTTTTTTTTCACTCTCTGAAGTTTGATTATTTCAGGTAGAAACGAGAATTCTATTCTTAAAAAGGTGTTAATTAGAGTTATGAAAGGGTTAAAACTTTAAGTTTATCAAATTTTTCATTTATTTTTTTTAGTTTTTGTCTCCGAAGCTTGATGATTTTAGACATAAATGCGAATATTATTATCGTAAAGTGTGTTTCGGGACATGAAAGGGTTAATACTTAAGGTTTATTATTTTTTTAACTCTCCGAAGTTTGATAATTTCAGGAAGAACCGAGAATACTATTCTCAGAAATTGTATGAATAAGGGACATGAAAGGGTTAACATTTGAAGCTCATCAATTTTATACTTTTAAATAAAAGAATTTGAAGGAATAATCTGAATTAAAAATATTTAAAAAAAAATATTTCTGTTGAATCCATTGGCCGCTTAACAATTTCCTCAAGGAATTTCAAACGTCTGCTTCTCCCATTGAATAAGTTTTTTTTTTTTTTTTTAATCTTTCGGCAGAAATTTCCCACTCAAAAACTTTGGAATTCAAGAATTTGCTCCTTTCCAATTTCCGTTCATAAAATCTGAAGACATTATTTTTTTTTTCCGCTATCATTTAATCTTATCACCTTAACGAAATGACTTTCCATTGATCCTTCCTTTCAGCATTTCGAGTGCGAGTGCCCCAAAAAGTGTGTCTTTGATGGGCCAAGATGCTGAAAATCTTTTCAAATTACTTGAAATCGTTTTTTAAGCCTAAATTTTTAAATTGAAAAATGCCAAAGAAGTCATTTATCCTTGGACAAACAACTTCATCACACATGACCGACACGTGTCTAACACGAAAAATGGAGAATATCAAGTGCTTGCGTCGCGACGCGTCGGAGCTATGAGCACTTTGGCCAACATCCTCTAATGGCATCATCAGCAAGAAATTCCGTTTCAAGAATAAAATTACTTTACACAGAAGAAATCTGTGCCACTTGTTTTTTCCTGTTTCCTATTTATTTTTATTTTTTATTTTTTTTTTTTTTTTTGCTGTTTTTATGTTTTCGTTTTAAAGAAAAGGCATTCCATAAGCTGCTTGTCTTGATTGTCGTTGAGGAAAAAAGCTTAATAAAACGGACCAAGATGAGAGATAAGACACGGAGTTGAGTAGGCCACGTGAATGCTTCCTCTGGGTATGCATCAGACCTGCTCGTTTATATTATATTATTTTTTTTTCAAATTTTTTTTTATAATTTTTTTATTTTTATTTTTTCATTTTTCTATTATAACCGCGTTGGGTGTTATATTGTAAACGGTCCATAGAACATTATGGCGGCCATTAAGACAAGACGCAACAAGACAATCCACAAGCGGACAACAGGCAAACAAAGCAGCAAAGTATGAAGGAAGCTGCTGCTGTTTTGCCCATTAAACTAGAACAAGTGGAAGCTCATAAAAGAAAGAGAGAAACTCTATGAAGAGGAGAAAAAATGAAGAAAAAAAGAAGCAAAAAAGGAGCAAAAAAAAACCAAAGAATGGAATAAAATAAAATAAAATAAAATAAAGATACAACGGAAAAGCATTACTTTGACATTCAATTGACAGTTATGCGTTTTTAGCTTCATAGCAGGGGGAAAATCAGTTTCCATCAGATGGCGGTCTGGGCGAATTCTTTTCGATTCCAATTGAGGCTGGCTTCAAACGACGAAAGTTTTCGATAAAAATGATTCCATGATTTTCTACTTAATTTGCTTTTATTATGATCATTTTTGTTGTTGTTTTGAAGTGCTTTTCAAAGGTTCATTGAATTTCGGAATTTCCCTTTTGAATATTATGATTTTATCTATCGAAATTTGAAAATTTCTCCGCCCGTCACTCTTTAAGTTATTTAGACCGCGATTGAGATTATTTTTCTTTTTGAATTTTTTTATTTTGTAGGTACATGTTTTTTTTTTCGCTTAACTTTAAAGATGAATTCAGATAATTATGTATATAGGTTAATGTAAAATGTTGAAAGGATATAGCCAATTCCGAACCCTTGAAAGGCATTTCAAAGTTTTGTTGATTTTTGAATAGGTGCTACCTAAAAACGCTGTAAAAATTTATTGTACTTAGATTCCCATTTTTTGAAATATTCTTGAAAAATCTTTTTCATTAAGCCCTTTTTCAAAATTTTATATCTCAAAAACTGATTAAGATAGACAGATGAAATAAATGGCGACTTACAGTTAATAAAACAAGAGATCTAAAAAAAATTTCGTTCGAATTTTTTTACTGAGAAGAATTTTCTCACAAAAAAGAAAATAAAAATGAAATAATTTTTTCAGAATATTTCCGGTCCGGTTTGCTCCTTTGTGGCTGTTTTTAAAAAAATACCTTTGAGTATTGCCTTTCATATAAAAAAAAAAAAAATATCATCAAACTCAAGAGTTAGCTTTTTGAGATATTTGGAAAAACGTAAGTGCATATAGATGCTCTCAGTAGTGATACGCTGCGGCAGACAGTCGTATGCGTAACGAATTTCCGAAATATGGCAGAAAAAGGCATTACTCATACGACATGTTGGACGGAATTCAAATATGGGCATTTCCATAGGTTCCCAATGTACGTTTGTACGCTTTTGATGTTTAAAAAAAATATAGAAAAAAAATTGTTCCTCGCAGTTATTTTTTGTTTGTTATTAGACAGCATTTTGGTAGCTCTACATGTAGTGCAGAAGATGGGTTTCTTTTGAGTTTTATTTCTCATTAACATGTGGTCGCGAACGTACGAGAAATAGAATAAAACTTTGATTGAGTCTATTAAAGTGTAAAAATCTGCAAAGTAGAACGGACGAGAGCTGACTGTAACCACCAAACTTCTAAAATAATAGAATTCAGTTATTTTACTATGATAATACAAACCAGAAAGTTGGTTCCAACAACTTTTTCATTTTAATTTCCGGTAGACTTTTCTGTGGAAATGCCCAAATTCCTTTATTGTTTGTTTCATATAATTTTAAGTATTTACCAAGGGTGTTTAATTATGGTTTTAGAAAGATTTACGCAACTACCAAGAGCCATCCCTCGGGATATGTTAAATTGAACATGCCCACTGTGATGAAAAGATTTCTCACTATCGAGATTATTTCCAGCTTTATAATATGCTTCACATTTGGATGATGAATTGAAATATTTTCTGTTGCCCTAATAATAATTCTAATATCAATTTATTACTATCCGAATTTTTGTTAGAAAGCAAAGCAACCCTTTTTCTTTTTACTTCAAAACAGTTTAGAGTAAAAAAAAAAAAAACTCTTTATATAGAATCTCGGAAGAGAAGGAAGGATTACACTAAGACTATAGATGGTTTAAAGAGAAAAGAAAAATTCGCAAAAAAAAATTCGCGACTGTGAGGTCGTGTCCCCTCTGTATTATGAAAGCAAGAAATCGTTTAGCTTTGAGAAAAAAATTCATTCAATTAAATGAAAAATGTTTTCCTTTCAGTTCATAATAGTCGCATTATTTTTAAGGCTTCATAGTGCATAATAAAAAGTGCGTACTCCATCTTTTGGCATTAAAAATAAAGCAGATGACGTAACATAAAATGATTATCCGCAGGAATTTCTTCAGGAAAAAAACAAAAGAAAAAATGGAATAAAGTAAAACGTTTCTCTGTGAAACCTCTAGCATCACTTAAAGTCGAAGTATATTTTTTTCTTCCGATGGTTTTTTTTTTTTTTTTAAGGCAATTCCGTCAAGTTCTATTTGCTTCTACTCAATCTTAATGATTTTTAGCTTTTTGCAATTGCCCTACTTCACATCGGTTGATGTTTTTTTTCTTTTCTTCGCATACGCATCTCACTTTTTGCTTCGCTTTTAAGCCAATTCAAGTGTACGAAATTGCCAGCTTGAGCTAGCTGCTTTCAACTTTCAATATTCACCGATGCCGGCAGCCGGCAGCGAGCAGCGAGCAGCCAGCAGCTAGAAGACCAAAGACCGAAGACCAAAGATGGAAGCCAGCAGACGGAATCCAAAATGCAGAACGCTGAAGAAAGAAGCTCACAGAACACTTACAGGTGTGTGTTTATTTGTATTCGAGCACTGATATGTGTGTGCGAGTGTGTGTGTGTGTGTGTGTTGGTGTGTGCGTGCGTGGCAATGGCTGTGTGATGGCGTTCTGTTCCTGTTTGTGTGCCGACTGTGTGCGGCTGTCATCACATTTTATCTTTGGCCGGAAATTGCAGAACGTTTGCTTTTGCTGACATTTCCATTGACTTCCGATTGTCTGAAGAAAATTCTGATGTTGCTTCTTTACTTATTCGTTTGGACAGTACGCTTTAACTGCTATAAGTTTTATTCTATTTTTTTTCTTCTTTCCCTTATCGTCCTTTATTTTTATCTTATATATAGAATTATGTTACGCATGAGAGACAAGTATGAAAATACAATTTTTCTTTACATGGATATACATATGTTTGTGGGTATATGTTTGTGCCTTTCTGTCCTTTCGACGATTAAGTGTTTTTCTCTGAATTGCTTTTTTCTGTCATTTCTATGGTGACCATTATTCTGTGCTGTTCCAGCTTCAGGGCGAATTCAAATAATTCTATTAATTTAATTTTATAAAAACATTTTAATTATCATAAACTGGTCATAAATTTTTTGTTCTTGATATTAAAAAAAAAAAAAAAAAAAAAAAAAATGGAGAAGAAATGAAGCCACATCGTCGAGAACGTGAAAGTTCTCCTACCCTTAAATGAAACATTGGTTTTAAGTCACTTTCTCGTCAGCTTTCATAGTTTGAAGCTACCTCTTTATCCCTTACAAGGCAGAAGAAAAGGGATTCGTTTTTTTTTTTTGTTGTTCCATTTCGAATCTAAAAGAAAAATTCCTGGTCACTTTGGTTACATACGTAATTGCTTTTTCCATACCACACAAATGGTAAATCTTGGTTAATCCGATGCGACCAAGGATACAGCTGTTGAGTGCAAAAGCGAGTCAAAGTCGAATAGGAAATGCCTGTAAGTGCTCAGGAAGCTGGTAGGGAAAGGAAAAACAAAGCAAATAAAATAAAAAAAAGTCATACAAATATCAATATTCGGTGTAAATATTTTGATATCATTGAAGCTTTAATAAAAATAAAAAAAAGGAAAAATATAATTTAAAAAAATATATCCTGAAGGCTTTTTTTAATTCCTGCATTCCAATAACAGCAAATCCGTACGCACACAAACGCACATTCGAATTAATATATTTCCTTCGAAAAAAAAAAATTAATCATTTGATATGTTTTTATGCGAGTGTTTGATTAAATCGTATAGGCGGTAATTGTTTTGTGATCCTGGAAATGATATTGATTCTTCTATTTATGTGAGGATGGGAGAAGAAATTTTTTTCAATATCCGTCTGATTATTTACACTGACTGATTGACTGACTGAAAGGTATTTCAAGACAAGCGTTTCGCTTCAGCTTTGCCTTTGATACATACTCGTCCTTACGATTTTGGAATCGGAAATGGACCGAAATAATTTATTTAGTCCTTTGATAAGAATAGATTGCATTTTTCCGACTTCTCTTAGGATCGAAAAAACATAGTCCTACTACTCCTGAGTAGTTTCAGCTGAAGTTAGAAAAGCGGTTTGAAGTTCAACTTCGCGAAATGGTGGTAAAAAAATTTTTTTTTGCCCCATAAAGTATGCTTTAAATTTATAAAAGCAACAAAATCCGATAAAAGCGGTTTCAAGTTCAACTTGGCTCAACCTACTCGCAAAATGGTGGTAAAAAATTTTTTTTTTGCCCCATAAAGTATGCTTTAAATTTTTAAAAGCAATAAAATCCGATAAAAGCGGTTTCAAGTTCAACTTGGCTCAACCTATTCGCAAAATGGTGGTAAAAAAATTTTTTTTGCCCCATAAAGTATGCTTTAAATTTTTAAAAGCAATAAAACCCGAGCTCTGGTTATAATCCTATAAATGAGAGAATACAGCCAATGTAAGCAATGAAAATTACTAAGAAAAACAGAAAATATTTAAATTCCACACCTAGATGTATGCTTTTGAATATTTGTGAATCACTTAAAATAATTCGCAATTAAAGCTCTTACACGATCCACACAACTTCTAAAAATCCAAAATATACAATGATGCAAGAACGAACAGATTTCTGACTATTGGAATTATTCTTAATATTTATAAGCATACTTTTAGGTGCTCAATTAATGTATTTTGTTGCTCTCAACATTACATATTTAAGACTTAAAGTATGCAACTTTTTTTGTGATAAGGCATAAATTTGAATCCCATGAGGAGAAATGTTGTAAATAGTGATTTTTTTTGCCGTTTCTCCATTGAATTTTCGAGACCAAGGCTTCAAGTTCTATAATCGAAACAAGCTAAAGAACGAAAAACGGTACTTATGCAATTCTTATGTAACACTTTGAAGCCATGTCTCCCCAAACCAAGCCTTCTTGGTGGTAATTTTATACTAGAGATCACATTTTTCCATTTAGTTTAAACTTTTTGAAGGTTTTAAGGATAGTCTTCAGGAGAGTAAATTTAGGCTTTCTAATTTTATATGAACATTTTCGATTGAGTTAAACCAGCATGAGGACTAAAAGAATATTTTCGAAAACTTAAGCTTTCGAAGCACTTAAGCCGAATTGGAGACTACGACCCTTAGTGCCCTAAATGAGAGAAGTGAAACTGCTTTGCCAAAAGTATACAGGATTCGATAAATCGTATAATGCGAAAGCAAATTCGGCTTTGAAGTGACGTGGTTTTATCGTGATCCAAAAAAAAAAAATATAAAAAAAAAACCATAAAAAATATGAATAAGTTCCTTAAATGCCATTCCCTTGAGTCTTTTAATCGCGTGAAACATGATTTGAGCTTTGAACGTTTCAAGTTGGCTGCTCATTATCTTTGGGACGAAACTTTAAATGCCTCCACATGTACATACATACATACCTCTCATGTAAATGCGTGCTTTACGACTCATAACCCTTGAATGCGGCACTTGCCTGCCCTGCCCTGTAAGACGTGAAAACGCCTTGAGCTCGGGTTGCAAAATTTTCTGGTTTCTCTTTTTCTGCTTTTTTTCGCGTGTGTTTGTGTGTGTGTGTGTTTTTTTTTTCTTTTCGTTTCAATGTGGCTTCAATGGAACGCTCATATGAACTCCACTCGCGTCGCTTATGAATTTCCTTTTGTTTGCATTGTTGTTGTTGTTCCTGTTGTGTATATCTGCATTGTTTTATTGTTGCTGTTCACACGGGTTGTCATGTAAATTCTTAAATAAGGCCATGTTTCCCTCATTTTATCATGACGCTAATTTCTTTGCATGTGTAAATCTGTGTGCTTTCATTTTATTCGTTTATTTGCATGCATGTGCTGAAGCGCCATTTTGCTAGCAACATCTCTGCAGGCTTATGAAGAGAAGAGAAGAGCAAAAAAAACAAAAAAAAAAAAAGTGAATTTCCATAATTTTTGAAATTTACTGTTGCCTTTTTTTCCTTTCGACGGTTGGTTTTTTTTTTGTTTGTTTATTTTCACGTCCAACTGCCGAGATTTGTTTGCTTTTTGGCTGCTTTCGCTTGTAATCAGGACTTTTAAAGTTCCTCTCCTTTTTGTTCTAAATTTTTTTTTTTTTTTTGCTTGTTTTGTTGATTCGAGTCTTTTAAGAAGCGAAGATGAGTTCCTTTTCCTTGAAGAATGATTTCGAATTTTTTTTTTTTTAATTTTCTTCATAAGATTTTACGAATTTTCCACCGCATTAAGCAGAAAAATTGCTATGAAATGTTAGTTTTCTTATTCGAAACGCTTTTGCCTCTTCCTTTGCCAGTCAAACTGGAAAATTCCCGCAAAAAGGAAGAACTCATTTCGTGAACTTTAACATAATTCCTTATGCACCACGTTCAAATAAAAAAAAAAAAAAAAATTAAAATTAAATACATGTATGTTATTTTGTTGTTATGGCTTTTCAAAAAATAGCAACTTAATCTGTATATGGGTTAGAGCGGATCAAATTTTAAGTACGTATTCCTATAGCAGAATAGTATTCTGCGAACAATTTTGAACAATAATGCCCAAGAAAGCATAGGGCAAAAGTGAATTTTGTTTCGCCGGATTTGCAAAAATAGGTTTTTATATCGTTTTAAGTAAATTATTGTCGTCTTTATCCATTAAAACCTCTCAAAAGGTAGAAAAACTATCACCCCTATATCTCTTAAAAGTAATAAAACAACTGAAAACATGCAATATTTTATTGAAGAACCCTTCTAAAATGCATTATTTCTGTTTGTTTTGCAAGCAAAAATTTTTTTTGTTTCATGTGCCTAAAAATATGCTAAGATTATCTTAGTAAGATATAAAACCAAATTGATTTAAAATTTCCCATACTATTTGTAGCATATTTATAGGCATATTTCAGGTTCGACCTTCTTTCGAAAATCCGGCGAAACAAACTTCATTTTTGACCTATAGTTGATTGGGCATTCTTGCTTAGAAAAAATCCTAGAATCATGCCTTGCTATAGGATTAGGCACTTTTTTTTTTTGTCGAACAATTTGATCCGCTCTAATATGGGTATTTCCAGAAAAAAGTAAAAATTTTGTCACGTCCGAGCATATTTAATTGCCTTTCTGATCAGCATAAAGTTTTGATAAGTATAAAATTCCGGAACAGCTCCGCGATAATAGCTAGAAACAATTATACCATTTTCCGCATTCTTCAATTCGGGACTTTAAATTGCTAAAGTAAGTGTCACGTCCGTTTGGAAATACCCATATGCAATCGGAAGCATTCATTCCATTATGAACCAGTCGCCCCACTCTCTCTCTCTCTCTCTCTCTCTTTCGCTCAAAAAAAAAAAAATAAAAAAAAATTCGAAATTACTCTTTATAATTTTAAGTGCCACTAAATGCTTAATTCCCCTAAAAGTTCACAGATAATTTGAATTTGTATAAAACTTAACTATCGCAATTCCCCTCAATTGAATTTTCATAGCTTTGGATATTGAAAGGCGTATGTTTTGCGTCTTCGTCGCCGCACATTCCCCATTCAACTCTGATGAGCTTAGTCACGTAGCGAAAATCGTACACCCCATACATAGCTCATCCCTCATCAGGCTCAACACCCACCGCGCGCCGCCCACCGCCCACCGCCCGCCGCCTATCATTCGTGGTTTGCTCATCAAAATTTCGAACCCAAAAGTTTTAGTATCGTTGCTTCTTATATCAACAGTCTCTTATTTCCGGCAGCAGTTCCAGATCGTGTTCCGACGGAGCTTCTAGTTTTAGTTCTAATTCTGCTGAATGTTCCTTGTGTGCGCGCCTGTGTGTGTGCTTCTTTTTTTTGTTGAATTACGTTTATTGTTATTGCGTGAGTTGCTGTTTTGATAGACTTTTAAATAGTTTGTAGTGCGATTAACCATTTGGACGCACAATGCCGCCGTCTTATCATTCCCGACGAATGGACAAGATATAAAAATTAGAGAGCTCGTGGCGATTTTTTGTTCAATTTTGGGGGGTTCGCCCGGGGGGGACAAGAAGAGACATTCGTGTATACAATAAGGAACATGGGGAAATTGTTTTACTTGGACTTTTGCATTCATTTTAGAGTCCAAGCACGTTTCGTGTTGATTTTATTAGCTATGAACTGTGAGAAATAAATATTTGAGACGCCGCACAGTGGGGCCGGTCCATATATTTTTTGAAAAAAAAAAAAAAAAAAAAAAATAGAAGGAGTGGTCGTAGAGCACTGAAATTGTTTGCAGAAACACATCTGTGGGCTAAGTTTGAAAAAATCTTGGAAATCTCTCACTGCCACGCCCACCACCCATATAAGTGCACAAGTCAAAACTTTTATTTTTGGACCTAGGGACTTGAAATTCGGGTCACTTCTTAATTGAGTTCTCTTCGAAAAAACAAGGCTAAAAATATTGGGGCTGCCACGCCTACTTTGGTTTAACGCACATCGAAAGTTGCATATTTTACATGTTTTTATTTCCTATCTAAGCATTATATGGAATTTTCACATAAATTAAAGAATTTTAATTTTTTCCAAAAGCTTAAACATTGCTTATCTCCATTCAAAAGAAGATAATACCCTCAACAGCCTTTCGCGAACGATATTATCCTTCGAAATCACCGAAAATATCTCACAAATGCATTCCGCTTTTCTAGTAAAGCATGCCAAGTTGAAGTGTGTCATAGAAAGATATTGATGTTTTTTTTACATTGAAATGTTACTCAAATTTCGTTACGCCTACATATTCGTAAACAAAAATAATGTTTCATTTATAAATCGTTCCATGTTCCCTAAAAGTATGCCCCATTTTTTGTCTTATTGAGCATTTGTATGAAATGATGCTGTGACTTTTGAAATTCAAATTGATGTTACTTACAGAAAAGGTATTAGAAGGTGAATTTTTTTTATTTAGATTGAAAGTATAGACTCGTACCTTTCATTTTTATATAGAAAGAGGGCTAAGCAAGGCAAAGCACATAAAGTTTTTATCCAACAAAAAAATGAGAAATTGATATTTTTTACTCTAATTTCTTGCAAATTATAATAATTATTCTACTTTTCGAATTTAAATAATTTTTTTTTTACATGAAAGAGTAATTGCTATATTTCACCAAAAAATAAAACAAAGGCAATAACTTTGGATTTTCACATAAAAAATGTTCTCTATTTGGACTACAATTTTAATCTGAAATTTATTGAAAAACATTCCCTTGACTTTTGTTAGTTTTTTTTTTTAATAAAAAAATTTAATTTTCATAAAAAAGAATGTTGAATTCCTCATAGCCAAAAATTTCTTTCCAAAAGTGAATCATTGCAATTTTGAAATTCGAAAGCTGAAAAAAAATCCTATTTTTTCCACCTGATGCCCCACTGTGCGCCGTAGCTTCAGCTTAAAGCATTACCCGCGTATTCACATTTATTTCAAAAAGTTCTTACAAACGAATTAAGAGCATTTTCCTGGAAAACTGATGAGCAGATGAGAGCACAAACAAACATATTGCTTGCTATTATATTGGCACAATTCAAAATTTTGAATTTCTCGAACGAACACTCAATATCTCTCGAAGCCTGTAAGGTTATTTATTTTTTTTTTATTATAAATATCTACTTTTCTTAATTAAGAGCTGAATACATCAAGATGAATTTAAACTTGTAAGATTTTCGTTTTCTGGCTGTAAAATGCAGTCAAACATGAAGGAAATTGATTAAAAAAAAAGTTTCGAAGTGCAGAATGGACGTGGGAAAGGAGCATAATCGAGACTTTATCCTTTCATTATCGAAATATTCTCGTACATACATACATACATATGTATATGATGTCTGAAAATGACTTTGTAGTAACTGAGGGTATATCAATATAAGCATATTGAATTGTTCCCTGAAGCCAGTTTTCGAAATAAGTAGATTGGGTTTGCTTACATTGAGTTTATTGCTTTGTTAATTTCCAAGATTAGTGGTTTTGGAATTTTAGTCCAGTGCCAAGATTATTCAGTAGAATTACGGACGAGTTGGATTTAGGGATTTTTTCAATCTTGTTTGCTGTTTTTTTTACATGAATGTACCTAATAGGACCACACGAAAAGATCATAGTGACGCATATTAATCACAAGTGTACCCGAGAAGTATGCAACATTTTTTTTTAAATTTTGTGATTTTTCAGCATGTTTCTGAGGTGGCTGACTGTAATGAACAGGGCTCGGATTTTTTGGACTTTTTATAAATTTAGAAGCATACTTTATGGGGCAAAAATTGTTCTAACCAACATTTTGCGAATAAGTTTAGCGAAGTTGAACTTCAAATCGCTTTTCTAACTACAAAAAAAAAAAACGCATATTGAAATTAAAAATCGATTTGAATTTAAATTTTTGTGAGTTGAAAAAAATTTTTACTCCATAAAGTATGCTTTAAATTTTTTTTTTTTGGAATTTATAAAAAATCAACAAAATCGGGTAATGTCCCTGGTAATGAAACTAAACACAGTTAATATTGACATAAAACTCTATTTGCGTGTATTTCACTTAAGATAGTACCAATTTAGGAACAATCGCAAAATCGTCACGAAAAAATATCCTTCCATGAGAGTATGAACTGGTTTAAGAAAAATCGTATGAATCATAATTTAAAATTTTTTTTCACAATTTTTTCTCTATCTAAGTATTTGTTTCCGAGATAAGGTTTAAAAAAATTGTTTAATTCTAAAAAAAAAAAAAAAAAAAATAAATGAAATTTTTTGAAGGATATCTATTCAATAGAGCGGATCAAATTTTAAGTACGTATTCCTATAGCAGAATAGTATTCTGCGAACAATTTTGAACAATAATGCCCAAGAAAGCATAGGGCAAAAGTGAATTTTGTTTCGCCGGATTTGCAAAAATTGGTTTCTATATCGTTTTAAGTAAATTATTGTCGTCTTTATCCATTAAAACCTCTCAAAAGGTAGAAAAACTATCACCCCTATATCTCTTAAAAGTAATAAAACAACTGAAAACATGCAATATTTTATTGAAGAACCCTTCTAAAATGCATTATTTCTGTTTGTTTTGCAAAGCAAAAATTTTTTTTGTTTCATGTGCCTAAAAATATGCTAAGATTATCTTAGTAAGATATAAAACCAAATTGATTTAAAATTTCCCATAATATTTGTAGCATATTTATAGGCATATTTCAGGTCGACCTTCTTTCGAAAATCCGGCGAAACAAACTTCATTTTTGACCTATAGTTGATTGGGCATTCTTGCTTAGAAAAAATCCTAGAATCATGCCTTGCTATAGGATTTGGCACTTTTTTTTTTTTGTCGAACAATTTGATCCGCTCTAATATTCAAGGACTGTGTGAGATAGAGAGTCAAGGCTTGGCGCAAATTAGATGTAATGCATTACCCTAAACGGCAAAACAACTTGGCTTTGGGGTCAAAACACTGTGCTTATCCTAGTGCTATAATTCTTCCAAATTTTTTGAAAGGAAAACTTTCAAATATGTACGCATCTACAAAATTCTCTCAAAAGCCATGAGAGATTTGAGAAAGTATCAATGACATTTCCTGAGTACGACTCAAAGTTAATGAAAAATGGGTCCTTAATAGCTTTTTTGCTTGAGTGTATTTTCCTAAAAGTAGTGCAAGGGTGTAAAGGTGGTCAATTCAATTGAACCCATAGAGCGGAAATTCGAGTCCATGGGAATTTTTCCAAGGGCTTTTTTCGGAGGCCCCATTGCGTGTTGTAAAAGGTGACCCCCCCCCAAAAAAAAAAGGTTCAAACTCTCGCTTTGAAAAGAAGTTGCAAGAGAAATGGAGACTCTTTGAAGAAACCCAGGCCCACTCCCTTCTCTATATGCTTCTTTTGTAGTCATTCAAAAAAAAAAGGAGGAAGAAAGAAGATTTCGAAAGAAAAGTCGTTAAGAAAAATTCGAAATAGAAGAATAACATCATTAATCCAAAAGGAAATGAGAAAAACATTCATGTGTGTGCTAGTGTGTGTGTGTGTATGTGTGTGTGAAGATAAGTTAAATATTTGCCAGATAAGCTTTTCGTATTTAAAAGTAAATCGCTTATTTTTTGCTCCGATCGCCAATAACAATCGTGAAACGTATGGATTTTCTCAAAATGGATTTTCCTTGTTTCCTGAAAATTGAAAGCCACAAAAATTGTATTTTTTCCCTTTGTCCTTTTCTTATTGATGTTTGTTATTGTTATGTTTTTAAGTCTGAAGGCTTCGTATTGGCTTTTGTAAATCAGAGATTTGCCATAAAAGAATCAAGATTTTGAAATTCATTCAATAAAGATTTATCGGAAATTCCAAAACATCAATATTCAATGTGCTTTCGGAGAAAGGAAGGAATAAAATTTATGAAACGGCATTTATCCTTTATCCTTTTTCTTTTCGCTTCTTCTTCTCTCACTTCTTGTCTCTATCTTCTTTGTATTTTTATTTTCATTTGTATTTGCTTTGCCACATATTTTTTATTGTTTGTTTGGAGTCGACTCTCCATCGATTGCTGTGTTGGGCTCGCTCTCGTAGAAGGTGATTAGTTGGTCTGGAGTCAATTGGCAATAAAATTTGTTTCACATTTGTTGCAATCCTCAAGCCTGTGCCACGTGCAATCGAATTCGCTATCAGACAGAAGGGTACACATTGTTTGCTCTTAAGGAAAAGGCTTGTATATGCTTAGGATCCATAGCTGAACGATTTCAGCCGTTTTGGCTTCAACCGCAAATCGTTTCTCAATTAGATTTGTAGCGGAAAGCGGAAAGCACACGGAAAGACAATCCTTATTCACTCATACACATACACATGCGAACAGACAGTTCGGGGTCGGTTCAGTCAGTCAGATGAGTGCTTGTTATACCCAGATTCATAGCTCGATACGCCACGCCTCTATAGCAGAGATACACTTCCACTTATGCTCAATTTATACAAATAAATGCGTGCGGACGTAGAACGGAAACACATCCCGTATATGTGTCCTGCATACTGATTCCGCAATAGGGCTTTATGGCGAACATGTTTGTGGGTTCGATTCTGACTTGGAGAGAACGTTTAATGTGAGTGGGTGGATCTAATGATAAATTTAAAAAAACATTTTTCTTTATACTCTTATTTTATTTATTTATTTTCTATTTTTTTTTTTTTTTGCTTCCTAAGCTTCGTTGTAAGGATGTGCGCTTTGAGGTATTGAATATCGATAGACAATGGTTGGAAAATCACACACAAAAAAAAAAGTACCGTCCATATTGGTCATAAATAAAACGCATGAAGCCACTGATCAGACGAGCAATTTTAAACAAAACTCACTCAAACACACACACACACAAACACACATGCATGCACGTGTACATCACACACAGTAATGTACTTACAACGTGCTTCCCGTTTTTTTTTTATTACACATTTCTCGTATGCATGTAAAATGCTCCACTCGAAGGGCTTTGGTTTCCGTTCGGCTTAGAGAAGGATTTCCTCCTCTATTTATGTTTTGAATTGCCTTTTATTCTCACATTATTTTCTGCCGCTATTGACCGGAGTTGGAATGGGGCTTTTCGCTTAGCTAAGCTTAGCTTTTAGGGAACATTTACGCAATTTCATAGGCGGACTAGACAGACTAGAACATATAAGTATATCAACATACATACATAGATACATATCTAGAATGTTTTGTGGATTCTACATATGTATGTATGTTGGTGTGAAAATATATTAAGGGAAAATTCAAAATGAGTTTTCATGCGAATCGTTCATTCAACTCATGGACAAAATTATAAGGGTATAACGCAATAGAGATAAAGAGAAATTAGCAACACAATGGATGACAAAAAATCGCATAAAATCATGTCTCTTTGATGTGGTCACTCAAAGGTGTGTGCTTACGACATTGGGCGCTTAAGCGGTTGAGTCTATAGTCCGATTTTTGATTAAATTTCTTTGCATCTATCTGTGTGCTTGTGTGTATTAATTGTGTGTGTGTGTGTGTGTCGAACGAAGAGCTCAGTTAAGGCACAAGCAATGGTTAAGATGAATATTTCGGCTTTCAGGATTTCGACTGAGGAAATTTAAAAATATTCCGTTCGTAGATTACCTATGCCTATGTTTTTGGAAAGGTGCTACTGAATGTTTTCAAATTTAAATGGACAGATTCCTAAAATTGTCCGCTTTCGATTATCAAAATTATCGATTATTGAAATTATCGATTACTATAAATATGATATTAAGATATACTTAAAAATATGATATTAATATCGATTATTAAAAGGATATCCTTTTAAAAATATAGATTTTTAAGTTATCGATTATTGAGAATATCGATTCTTGAAACTATCGATTATTAAGCTTATGACTTATAAGAATGATGATTATGACTATGCCATAATGTACTCGACTTTACAGAAAATACTCATGACTAATGACATACTATGAACGTATGACATTATACGTCATGCTAAATTGTACTATGACTATGAGTATGTATTGATTATGACTAATGAGTATGAAGGCGTATGCTAAATGCTATACTATGACTATACTATGACTATGACTATCACTATGACTATGACTATAGATAACTATCGACTATCGACTATCACTATCACTATACTATCACTATCACTATCACTATACTATCACTACATACTATACATCACTATCACTATCACTATCTATGACTATCACTATCACTATCACTATCACTATCACTATCACTATCACTATCACTATCACTATCACTATCACTATCACTATCACTATCACTATCACTATCACTATCACTATCACTATCTATCCTATCTCTATCACTATCTCTTTCTATCACTATCTCTATCTCTATATCTTTCTCTATCTCTGTTTAGCAAGGTGTCGAATATAAAGTTTTTTTTAGGTAGAGAAGAGAGTGTAGTGTGTAGAGATTCTAGCTTTGTTGGCACTCTCTACTCTGTAGACCGTCTCTACAATTCTACAACTCTACGTAGAGCTGCCGTCAACATATTTCGAAGAGAATTCAACTTTGTGCTCCACAGACTGTATACACTTCACAAGTACTATTCTCTACGATTAAATCGTATGGTAGAGCATAGTTTGGCTATAAATATGGACATAACAAAAAAAAAATATTTTAAATATAAATGAAATTCTATGAAGTTTATTTTAATTCGCTCAAAAAATAATAAAATCAAAATGTCTAAAGATATTTTTCTCTACCCCCTTTAGATAGATATATATTATTCGAGAGTTATCACATTGTAGTGCTTTAAGAGAGCTCGTGCAGTGTACTCTGCAGGGTGTACCTATACACTTGCCTACGTATCTATACGAGAGTTTTTTCTCTAACTCTACGCAGAAAAATCTATTGTCGACGCTTGGCTTTTGACAGTCAATTAATTTCTTTGATGCTTCAAGCCATTTTCTTTGATTTCAGACATAAGAAGAGAAGCAAGCACAAAAAACCAACTTCCTGCCAAAACAAATAAGAAAAAAATCAAATTAAAAAAAAAGACCAAAAGAAAAAGCAAAAACATGAACTTTCCTATTATTTCTTAATCTTCGCTTTAATTTCCGCCTCAGCCATTCGCTCTTTCAAGTCGACTTCAGAAAAGTTTCTTTTCCCCCCAAGCTAAAGAATAAAAGAGAGGGCTGCTTAATCCTTTGAAATTGATTTTCGCCAAAGCTCTCTCTAACGCACTGTTGCCATCAGTAACAGTCACGGTCAGTTGAATTTTGACGTTCAATAAACAATAAACAATTAATTAATCAATCAATGAAGAAAAAGAGAAAAGAGTAGCACAGCAACAACAACACCAACAACAGCACCAACAAGGACATGAACAATCAATGAGTGAAAATGCCAACAATGAAGGGTGGAGAAGCAATCAATTATGCGCTAAACAAGCTCCTTCCGTATCGACAAAAACAAAAAAAAAAAAAGGGGAAAAACAAAAAATTGAATACCCAAGAGGGGAGGGGAGGAGTAATCAATAATTTCACCATTGATGGATATTGGCCAATCGACAGCCAGTGACGAAGTGCAGTCCGGGGAAATAATAAGGACTTAAAATTGAGCTAAAAAAACGAAATTGTAAACGAAAAAAAGAAAATAAATTAAGGAAAATTTCAAAAGAGAAGGGAAAAAGTAATAAATTAATACAATTTTTAGCTATAGCCCAAAAAAAAAGGGTACACCGAACCGAGCGTCCAAGCGGAACGCCCTCTGTTTTTTAAATAAACAGCGCCGTACGCGAAAAATGACCCTGGCTGCCACGGTTCACTGAAGCACAAAGTTCAAGCGACAATTCGCGCGGCATCCTCGTGTCACAATGTTTCGCTCCCCGACAGTGTTTCGTAAAAGGAGGAGGCACTCAAAAAAAAAAAAATAAAAATAAAAAAAAATTAATAAAAAAAACAAAACCGAAAAGAAACATAATTTTATTTATTATGTCCATGCTGGACGAGAGAAAATTCCATTTGTTGCGAGCGAAGCATGAGAAAACGAAATAATATATAAAATAAAATAAAAACGATGTTCTCCTTCGAATGACAGCTTTGGGGAGATACTCGTACACTGTTTTGAAGTCAAACGAGAAAATTATGAAAACGTATTTACGAGCATCCCATTCGGAGTTATCAAATCGTATTACCTTTTCCTTGAATAAGAGAGAATTTACTCCGTTGCATTTTGAAATTCAACTTTATGCCGCAATATAATAATTTATATATAAAAGTTTCGGTCTCCGAGCGTGTTGCAATACACTGAGAAAAAAAAATAGACAAAATTTTTTCCTTTTTCACTTTCATACCCGGAAATGTGGTTCCTTTAGATACAAGACCTTCTGTCATGGGTAGGTACTATTTTTTTTTTTCGCCCAGCTTAGTTCATTTTGAGGGGTTATTCTGATGTAACCACGTCTAAAAATCGATTTTTGTTTTCTTTCATATTTCGATGGAAAAACTTGTTGAGAATATGCTGTGAAAAAATTAAACCGAAATTTCAAGTATTGAAAGACTTACAGCTCACAATCGCCGATGAGCCCTATGAGCGACTTGTTCTGCTCTTGAAACTTTAAGGGGACCTTCTGGTCTAGAGCACGAAAATTTAGGGTATTTTCATGATTTTTGTTTGGTATTAAGCCAAATAAAAAGCGATTTTCCAAGTATGCAGGCTTATTATATTCTTTATTGACAAAAAATAAAAAATGTTGTAGTAATTTTTTTTTTTTTTGGTATTTTAAAAATGGCGTTGAAGTGGACCCTCTTTAAAAAAGTACCTCCGTGGTGTGAAAGATTTTTGCAGTTCTGGTAATCGAAAAAAAAAACAAAAATATCTTATTAATCAGAATGAATGCGGCTATGGCAGGAACTAGAATAAAAAAAAATTTTTTTAAATTGACAAAATGGCGCAATTTTTTATTTCAACCATCAAAAACTCCCCTTTTTTTGACCATTTTTTTAATGAAAAAATATGAAGTTCTTGAAATAAAAAATTCGATTCTAGTTCGGGCCATAGCCATTGATGTTATGAATAACATATAAAAATTCCAGACAAATCGGTTTGATGGTTTTTTTGTTTTCATTCACACCAGGTCAAAAAAAAGTAGTTTTGAGATAAACGCGTTCAAAGTTGCTTTGATCAAGCGCGCTGCCTGCTGTCTCCACCTACTGAAAAGGCTGTAGCAAAACAAATATTGTCAATATCTTCACGAGACTTTGCCAGCATATTCTTAAAAGTCTATTCTTCCGAAATATATAAAAAAAAAAAAAAAATCAATTTTCAAAAAATTCTAGACCAGAAGGTCCCCTTAAGCTCGAAACATCGTTGTCTAAAACGGTGAACATTAGAGCGGATCAAATTTTAAGTACGTATTCCTATAGCAAAATAGTATTCTGCGAACAATTTTGAACAATAATGCCCAAGAAAGCATAGGGCAAAAGTGAATTTTGTTTCGCCGGATTTGCAAAAATAGGTTTTTATATCGTTTTAAGTAAATTATTGTCGTCTTTATCCATTAAAACCTCTCAAAAGGTAGAAAAACTATCACCCCTATATCTCTTAAAAGTAAAACAAATGAAAACATGCAATATTTTATTGAAGAACCCTTCTAAAATGCATTATTTCTGTTTGTTTTGAAAGCAAACATTTTTGTGCCTAAAAATATGCTAAGATTATCTTAGTAAGATATAAAACCAAATTGCTTTAAAATTTCCCATACTATTTGTAGCATATTTATAGGCATATTTCAGGTCGACCTTCTTTCGAAAATCCGGCGAAACAAACTTCATTTTTGACCTATAGTTGATTGGGCATTCTTGCTTAGAAAAAATCCTAGAATCATGCCTTGCTATAGGATTTGGCACTTTTTTTTTTTGTCGAACAATTTGATCCGCTCTAGTGAACATCCTAAATTTATTGATAATTTTTTTAACGATGTTTTACAAAAAAAAAAAAAAAAAAATCACGATTTTCGACACTTTTTTCCGCAATCCCTCTTTATTTTGTTTTCTATAAAATTGAATAATTCTGGTACGGACGACAACGGCAGGCGTACTTAACATTAATCTATCCGATTTTTATTTTTTATTTTAGACAACCGTACTGCCCAAAAACCTAACTTTTTTTTACCTTTAAATATATTCTTATGGTCCTAAAGAGGGGAAGGGAAAGCACTTGTTTTCTTTTTTTTCAAGAAACCTGCATTTTCTCAAGCGGCCGTGTTGTCCGAAGGACGCGTAGGAATAGTTTTTTTTTTTTTGTAGAATTTTTTTCATTAAATATTTTTAACTCAAAGGACCATTTCTACAGTCCTAATTGTCGTGACTTATAACAGACTACAAACGATTGAGAGATGTTTGGACTTCAATTGCGGGTTTTATGAAAACTTTGAAGAACTTCATTGAAAATGAACATTCATAAATGGCTCTGAATTTTCTCTTTTCTCGAGGGGAGAAATTTTGAAAAAAAGTTTGTTTTTTGTGACCTTTTTTTTTACCGAAAAATTCGATGTAAATGAAAATCGAAAATTGCTGTACTTCATCCTTTTGCCCAATGTCTCGTTGTAAGCCTCATTAGGAGAGGAAATGTGAAAAAAAAAAATTTTTTTTTTTAATGGAATTTTTCTCACTGTGTGTTCGCCATTACTCTTAGGCAAGGTAGCCATTGTTACTTGGTGCTTTCGTTTCGTTCCAACGTTTGATTATTTTTCCCCACTCCGTTCTTTATAGCTCGAGAAACTTGATTTTGCCGAAACTGATATTCATGGTATGTATTAAGTACCTTATGCCTTAATGCTTACTCTGGTATGCATTATTTCGGGGAAGCCATAAGAAATGCACTTTTTTAAAGTTCCATAAATAACGCACGCAGAGCAACGCAACGAAAGGAAAAGGAAACTTCGGCAGCCAGCATGCGAGAGAGAGACTGAGAGACTGAGAGAAGGAGAGAGTGAGGGGAGCAAAAAATGAAGACGAATAAATGCCGAACAGGAGCAAAAAAAAAAAAAAAAGTAGTACTCAGAAAGGATTTATAAATATGTAAGAAGATAAAAGAAGCAGCTTACTAGAACATCGTTGCATTTCTGATGATTTACGTCGGCGATTGAGCGTTTGAGCGCCTGAGCGCGTTGGCTACCAAGCTCATGAAAAATTCAATGCCCAAGCAGATTGTGAATTGCCAAGCACTTTTCGGACATTACGGTATAATTTTTCTCGATAATGGCGGAGAGCGCATTGAAAGAGGTTTTACTTGTAAGCCGTTTACTTGTGTTGCTTTTAATTTATTTTTTATTTATTTTTAAAAATTCTTCCTTTTTTTTTTTGTAAAATTTCCTCTTCTCTATTTTCGGTAATATTCCCTATAAAAGCACCGCGTCGGCTTAATGAGATGAAATGGACGTTCGTTCGTTTCCTCGAAATATTCGCCGATGGAATTTTGTGGACAGCAAAAATTTCGCTGCGTGCCGTTAACATATTTCTCCAGCTTAATTATGATAATAGAGTTCTCTTAATGTTTTGCGTTCCTTACGGCTGAAAGCTCCATAAAAATTCATTTAACTTTAGACTTACTTTTAAATCTGTTTTTTTTTTTGTTTTTTTAATTACCAACCAAATGAATTTTCGAATTTCCCGAAAAAAAATATTGTGCTGTAATGTGCTCAGTTTGTGCTATCATGTGCCGTTGCGAAAAAAAAATTCCTCAACGGAACCCGTTTCTATGAGGAGGTCCTTTTTTCGTGTCAAGTTAGCTTGCACTTTTTCGAATTTCCCAAAAAAAATTATTGTGCTGTAATGTGCACTGGTTTGTGCTATCATGTGCCGTTTCGAAAAAAAAAATTCCTCAAGGGATGCCATTTTTATGAGGAGGTCCTTTTTTTCGTGTCAAGTTAGCTTGCACTTTTTCGAATTTCCCGAAAAAAATTATTGTGCTGTAATGTGCCTAGTTTGTGCTATCATGTGCCGTTTCGAAAAAAAAAATTCCTCAACGGAATGCCATTTTTATGAGGAGGTCCTTTTTTTCGTGTCAAGTTAGCTTGCACTTTTTCGAATTTCCCGAAAAAAATTATTGTGCTGTAGTGTGCCCAGCTTGTGCTATCATGTGCCGTTGCGAAAAAAAAATTGCTCAACGGAACCCGTTTCTATGAGGAGGTCCTTTTTTTTCGTGTCAAGTTAGCATGCACTTTTTCGAATTTCACGAAAAAAAATATTGTGCTGTAATGTGCCCAGTTTGTGCTATCATGTGCCGTTGCGAAAAAAAAATTCCTCAACGGAACCCGTTTCTATGAGGAGGTCCTTTTTTTCGTGTCAAGTTAGCATGCACTTTTTCGAATTTCACGAAAAAAAATATTGTGCTGTAATGTGCCCAGTTTGTGCTATCATGTGCCGTTGCGAAAAAAAAAATTCCTCAACGGAACCCGTTTCTATGAGGAGGTCCTTTTTTTTCGTGTCAAGTTAGCCTGCACTTTTTCGAATTTCCCGAAAAAAAATTATTGTGCTGTAGTGTGCCCAGCTTGTGCTATCATGTGCCGTTGCGAAAAAAAAAATTCCTCAACGGAACCCGTTTCTATGAGGAGGTCCTTTTTTTTCGTGTCAAGTTAGCATGCACTTTTTCGAATTTCACGAAAAAAAAATATTGTGCTGTAATGTGCCCAGTTTGTGCTATCATGTGCCGTTGCGAAAAAAAAAATTCCTCAACGGAACCCGTTTCTATGAGGAGGTCCTTTTTTTTCGTGTCAAGTTAGCTTGCACTTTTTCGAATTTCCCAAAAAAATTATTGTGCTGTAATGTGCCCAGTTTGTGCTATCATCAATTTAGAGATGAGACGTCTGGTAGACCCCATGTCAGTTAAATTGTTAAAATTAGACCACATGAGCCTTCAGAGGGTTAAACTATTTCGTAGAATCGCCAATTTTGGTGACTCGCTACGTACGCAATCAGATTAAAACTCTCTGAATGATTATCTCTTTCTTAATGTAAAGAAATGTGTGCATTTGTCACTTACCTACAAATAAATCGAAAAATATTACACTGTGCAACACAAAAATGACTGGAGTTTCTGAAAGTATTCGGTATATACAGCAACTCCCTATATTTAGTTTAGTCAGATCGTCAAAATTTCATTTTTAAATCGATCTCAAAAAGTGTGGCCGAGAATTAAGTAGCGCACTTACTTATGTCTATATCTTGTAACGCGTTCAATATTTCTCTTTTCGATCAATGAAAAAGTTTTAGCCCAAGACTTAAACAAAAGAGTTATAGTACAAATTGATCCACAAAAAATCCATTTAGTAGCTGAAAATGACAAATATCTCAAAAATGTTACGATTTTTTCATCTCGTTTTGGTTTTTGTGTCTCATAGCTCCCCAAGCTCCCAATAGGAATATTTTGAAATTTTTTTTCATTTAAATCTAGAAAAAAAGTATTTCTGAATAACTTTTTCAAGTGATCGAACTGGATCTGAGCGTTCCTTAATACCGTTTTTCCACTGCAAAGCTGAACAATTTTTAACAAAAATCGGACAAAAAAAACTAAAAATTACCCATTGAATATGCTCGAAATTTTTCATCCAGCTTTAAGAGTTTAGAATCGTGAAATTAATTTTTAATCAGTGTTGCATTGTTTTTTTTTTGTGGAAAATGTTCCAAGTCAAAAAAGGATTCAGGGTTTTTTTCCCTTGACAGATTTGCTTTTGATGGTCAACTGCCTTCTTATTCGAGGATTGATTGTCCAGAGCTTCTCAATCTCATAAATTTCAATGTTCCTACCCACAAGAAAGCTTAGGCATGTGGAGCTTTTTTATGTTGACCTCCAACGAATGAATTATGCTCTAAAGTCTCCATTGAATAGTTCTCTGGCTGCTTATAATAGCATTCACACATTTAGTGACCTAGTCTTCAACTCGGCTCAAGAGCTTCGAAAGCTTTAATTTTCGAATATATTCTGGTTTAACTCAATCAAAAATTTTGCATATAAAATTAATAAGCCCGGTTTAAACTCGACTGAAGGCAATCATTTGAAAGTTTAAACCTTCAAAAAGTTTAAGCTAAACTTTAGTGCTATTGATTTTCTCTGTCTTAAGAATTGCTCAAAAGAATTTTAAATGAATTAATTATGTAAGTTATACATGAAGGTACCTATTGTAATACTCTGAGTACCTACCTACCTTTTGGATCATGCATTGTACTTATATAATACGTGGCCCTCAGAAGTAGTTTGTTCAATCAAATCAAATTTAACAAATGTCTATGATTTGTCTATGGAAAATTCAATTTTAGTCTTAAAGAAGCTATTGCCGCTCTACGCACCAATATCAGTTGTAGTCATCTTCCGCTTGAGCTCTTCGATAAGCTGTGTAGTTTTTAACGCTTCATAGGATCTTCATCTATGATTATATTTGCTTGCGAGAAATTATTTGCTTCCTACTCAAACTACTCAATCGTGTTCAATTTCCATCCATAAAGACACATTTCTAATAAATACGATTCTGGCGAAAATAGAGAATCATTGCTTGAATTCAACGCATCCAGATTCTTGGAATTCAATATGATGCAGGATGCTTCATCGAAGACGAACGGACGGAGAGCTTTGCAATCTGATTCCCCTTCACTTTGGCCAATGTGCAAAATTTTTCTACATCCATTTGTAGTCTACGATTTACAATGTTTCCTATTCATTTTCTCAGAGTTTTAATAATCGCATTTAGTTCTTCCGAGAAAATGTTTCAAGAAAACCCTTACGGATTCTTCATTCTCTAGAGCTTATCTTCTTAAGCTATTATTTGTAAGTAAATAAAAAGAAAATAAAGTAACGCTTCTCTGAATTCAAACAAAGAGATCATTATTAAAAATACTTGGAAATTCAAAACTGAATATTAATTTAATTAGAAAAAGTTACTCTTACGAAGAAGAGGAAGATAAAATTTCTTTATTTTTAAACAAAAATTTAATAAGTTTTATTTAAAAAAAAACAAAAAAAAAAATTGCAAAATTTTCCAGTCACATTTCCAGCGAAAATAAGGTTGGACAAAGCGCATTCGCAATTGAAGAAAATCAGGATAAAAGTTTCTTTTGCTCAGTGCGGCTTACCACTCCTCATCCGTAAAGAATTCATTGTTTGAATTCTTCGTGAACAAGAAGTCCACTTGTCATCAAATGTAGTAAAATGAGAGAAAGTTTCAACATTTTCCTTAAGTGGAAGATAGTTTGAATGCTCCTTGTAGTCCGTTATTCTAGGAAAATGACTACAAAGATGGGATGGATGCTTGAGCTCGATTAGAAAATGAGTTGAAGTGGAAAAATGTTCGAAATTCCAAGTGAGAATAAAGAAGCTTGCCTACTCTATTGTTGTGAGGAAAGTTTTAGTCCTTACTTTTTAAACGATCAAATGAATTATACATTAGGATAGGCGAATCTATTTCCTTCACTATTCTTACAATTTTTATTAGGCTAATATTAAGAATTACATAATTTAACGACTGTTTATGAAAGTTCTCATTGAGTATAACAACTCCTCATACTCAGTTTTGTCTAATCATCTCTACTTTTTTTTAAAATAGACTTCAAAAAGTGGGGCCGAGAATTAAATTACTCACATACTTATGGTTATATCTCGCAAGCCGTTCAATATTTTAATTTCCTATCTATCACAATTTATAAGCTCTGAACTCATTTGAAATAGTTTTACTACAAACCGACCCAAAAAAACTCCATCTAATAGGTGCAAATTGCGAAAATTCCTAAAATTTGACGTGTTTTTTATCATATTTTATTTTGTATCGCCTATAGCTCCCAAGGCAATAAAGATTTTTTCAAAATTTTTTAATGCAATTATAGAAAGACTATAACTAAACAACTTCTGAATATAGCATTACTTATAACCGTTTTGATACATAATTATGTAAGTTCAAATATCTTAAGAAAATTTCTTTTAGTAAGCCCTTTTTCAATATTTTATAACTCGAAAACTAATTGCGATAGAAAGATGAAATAAATGGCAGCCGGTAGGTAATAACAAGGAATCTAAAAAAGTTTTGTTTAAATTTTACACTGAAAAAACAAGCACCAGCAAGCGGCAATACTCTTAGCTTTATGAAAGAGTATTACGCTGGGCAGCACTGCCCAGTGGGAAATATCCCCCGTCACATCATCGATGAAGTCAGGGTGACTTTGGAGCCGGAACGCAGGGGATTTTATAGGACATTTCTTATCAAATTTGTACAGGAGTTGGACCAGTGAATTCACCGGTGACATGTCATCGTAGGATTAGAATATGTCACTGGTGACTCCTTGCACGACATGTCATGCTTGGGGTGCGATGGCGAAAAAAGTATTTGAGAGCAGCACATTCTCTTATCTCTTTAAATGTCAATTGACAGAAACCAGTTGAAAACTCACTTCTTTGTCTTCTTTTTCAATAATTCGTAAATTTTTATAAATATTTTTTAAAAAATCAGTGGCGTAACGAAACATTTCGGCCGCCCGGAGCACAATGGGAGCACATGCAGGAAATGCCGCCAACTCCAATCGGCCTCAATAAAAATCTTCATAAAAATTGAAATATGATTTGGCGGCGCCCGGGGCGACTGCCCCCTTCGTACCCCTCTCACTACGCTACAGAAAAAAAATGTTTGTTCGCCTCAGCCAGGGATCGAACCCGCAATCTTCGGATCCTGAGTCGAGCACTCATCATCTGACGCCACTTCATGCTAACGTTCAACTTAAACGCTTAAACCATATTTAAATTTCAGTATCCAATGAGATTGAAGCACATAAACAGCACCCCTCTACGATGACATTTCCCCCAAAGTGTCATGCATGACAATGTCACCTATATGTCACCGATGACATCACTGACGCCTTTGTCATGCGGGAGAAAATTTCCCGCTGGGTGGTTTGAATTGATAAATCTAAAGTCAGAAATAGATTTCTTATACTTATGGAATTTGTCGAAATATTTATATGCATACTTTTAGGTGTTCAATAAAAAAATTTTTTCTTTCCCTGCCTTTTAATTAGAAAAAAAAAACAAAACGAATATGAAGAATATTTCAAAAAAAGGAATTTTCAAATTGAACATACATACATACATACATACATCCATCGGTTTATGTATGAGTTTTGCGACTCACATGGGAAATTCCTTAATTAAAAGCACAATTCACACTGAGTCTCCGGATACTTAAAAATTCGAGCGCCCTCCCTCGTACATGAGGAATTTCATAAGCGATTTCGCCTGCAAGCACGAAGCTTCCAGGTGATATGAAGAGCACTTCGCAATGGCACGTCTGTGCATTAAAATGTTATGGTTGAGTTGCACTCGCGCTTAGGCGGAGGCCAACAAAAAACAAGTTAAACTAAAATCTTCGAAATCGTACATAATCTACCGTCTAAACGATAACTCACATCAATTGGTAAGCACTTCGCCGAGGACTTCGCTTCGGTTAGGCAAATTTGGCGTGTGTCTGCTTTGGAAGTGCGAATTTACGTTTTCGGAAAGTAAATTTGCCAAAATACATTTTATTGCCTCGAGCATCTGCATAAACAGCACAAACGTGTGGAACGTGCCAACTTCTACCAAATCTCGAGCATTCAAGTTGAAGGTGTAGCTATCAACGCGACTCGCACGTACACGTCTGTATGTATGTACGTTGTATGGAGGAAGTGTTACTTATACGTCTGGCGCGGCATTCTTGTTTTGATTTTCCCCTTCCCCTTCTCTTTCTCTTTCTCTTTTTTTTTTGTTTTTGTTTTTGTTTTTGTTTCTAAGTCAATGAGTGAGTGTATTTGTGCATTTATAGTCACTTGAGATTACGGCACTTAAAATGGATTTTCACTCTTTTCCGACCGACACAGCCGACTGTCACCGACCTGAGGCGTAAAGTGTGCTTAACCGACCTTAGAATCTTTGAAATGGAGATAAGACAAAAAACTTGTACATACATACATACATACATACATTCATCCACACTTTTTCGCATAAAAAAAATTCATTAATGTTTTCACGATATGTCAAGGGAAAGTTAGAGTACTTCTAAATTCTAATGACATTGTCATCGAGAAAAGGTGTTATAATCGCAATTCCAATGACATGTCATCGAAAAAAGATGTTGTTCATCGTAATTCGAATGGGATATCCCATGACAAAAAACAAAACAAAACAACGTGTTTCATTTTCATTTCGTATCACTCGAACGATGACATTTTCTTGCGAACAGGAGTATCCACTCCAATTTCGATGACCAACTGGTGACATGTCCTCTCATGACGGCCAATGCCGCTTGTGTGTAAATTTCATTAGAAAGTTGGTGTAGAAACAGGAGGAGTCGCGGCTCTTATGTCATGCTGAAATCATTGATGGTTTCACCGGGACTTTTCCTGCTGGGTTTATACATACATACATACATAAATAAACATACTGCAATTATAAGTAATTTAAGTACATATACATAGGTACATATGTAGGTATACCCAGCGGCGAATGTTCCGCTAACATCATCGATGAAGTCAGGGTGACTTTGGATCCGGTATGCATGACAATTCATATGACACTTTGTATGAAATTTGTACAGGAGTTCGACAGTGAATGAATTCACCGGTGACAATGTCATGCTAGTTCGCCTCAGCCATGGATCGAACCCTCGATCTTCGGATTCTAAACCGAGCACTCATCATCTACGCCACTTCGTTCTAACATTTAACTGACGCTAAAACCTTATTTAAATTTCAATAGCCAATGAGATTCAAGCACGTGAACAGCATCCCTCCACGATGACATGTCCCCTCCAAGATGTCATGCATGACAATGTCACCTATATGTCATCGATGACATCACTGGCTGACATTTTCATGCAGGAGATAATTTTCCGCTGGGTATGTAATAGCAATTCCAGTCTAATTGAGTCTGACAGTGTCGTGAAAGGCTAAGAAATCAACGAAATGCTTCAAAGGAGCCATGGGAAGAGTCCTTTGAGTTATGTTAGTAAAAGTTCCGCGTGGTTATTAGAATGATATTATGGAACTAATAATTTAGCAAAATCAAGCTAAAAGGTATTCGCATAAATTACAAATTTCCTCAAAAGTTGTCTGCAACATTTTCGTCGGGTCTTTTTGCGCTGAAATTAGCTTTATGAGCTTTCATTAAAAACTTTCTTGATTTATAATCATCGAAAATTAGTTATGAGTTTCCCCCGAGTGCTTTTACCACAAAGAAAAAATAAATTCCGCCCCCCTTTAGCTCTTATCGATGCTCTAACCGATGCTGCGTAATTTATTATCGCAATGTTCAAAGAAGGCACCAAATTGAACGGGTGTAGGACATATGGAAAAGATTCGGTTGTCAATTGTTTTATAGCTTAGGGTCTAATTCTAACAACGGACGACAAATAAAATTTTTTTGTATTTACCGCCTAAAAGTATACTTTATAAATTTGTTTTCATAACTAAATGGTTTTTGACAGAGGAATTCAATTATCGTTGCTCGAGATGTCTTCAAATGGATAAACCCATAACATAGAATAGATTTCTCACTATTGGAAAGATTTTAAATATTTATGTGCATATTTTTAGGTGTTGAATTTAAATATTTTTTTTTTTTTTACTGTAACCAGGGCAACCAAAAATATTTGAATTGAGCCCTAAAAGCATTCACGTCAATATTTAGCAAACAATAAATGAAATTATGCATGTTTGTCTGTAGAATTTATTTCCAGATTTTACGTTATCCTTAAAATTTCCGAATATCCTTTTGGAGGTGTGTATAAATAAGCGTATTTCAAAAAAAAATCGAAGTCTGAGAATTGGAAATATTTCAAAATACTGACATGTATATTTTTAGGCGTAAATTTAAAATATTTGTGCTTGCCTAGATGTATGCTCGCGAATATGTCAAAACCATATACATAAGTAGTTACATAGACCATATATGGAATTATAATTTTAAGGCTTTGCCAATGGAGCTTAATTAAGGCTGGCCATGAAGATTAATACAACTCTTTAAAACCTTGCTCATGACCAGGGCTCGGATTTTGTTGCATTTAAAAATTCAAGGCCTACTTTATGGTGTAATATTTTTTCTTACCAACATTTTGCGAATAAGTTAAGTGAAGTATGAACTTCACACTGCTTTTCTAAATTGAGAAAAATTCATATTGAATTTAAAAAATCGATTCGAATCTTCAATTTTTGTGAGTTGAACCAAATTTTTACTCCATAAAGTATGCTTTGAATTTATAAAAGCAACAAAATCCGAGCCCTGCTCATGACATTCTTAATTGGACAAAGCCAAATGAGAAAGCAGATATCTAACTGCCCGAAATATTCTTTATATTTATAAGCATACTTTTAGGTGACGAATTTCGAATATTTTCTGTTTTCCCAATTATAAGAAACGATCAATTTCAAGGCCTTTGAACGCTTTACGTGTGATTTACTTATTTATACGAAATGAGTTTCTTTTTAGGCTTCAAAAAATATTAGAAGAAAATCCAGTCGCGAATATACAATATCCTAAGGATTAAGAAAAGGATCCTCATGATCAACATTTGGGTGAAATTTCGACTTGGTAAAAGAGGGGCAACCCAAAACGCGAGAGCTGAACTCGAAATTGCGGCCGAAGCGTGATGTTAAGACGACAAAATTAGATGAAATCCATGGTCAATGTTATGGATATTGATCTCCATCATAAATCGAAAAGAAAAATTTCTATTTTTCTCATTTGAATCTCTCCTGCGTGAGCTCCTGTCTTCCTGTGCTTGCTCTCCTAACAACCCCATTTAGCGAGAGAATCGAATCATTCATAAACGAATCGAATCAGCCATCGATATGTTCCATTGTCCTCCGACTATGCTTCGCAAGAAAAACGATTTGCTTTATCATAAATTGCCCAAAGGACTGTAAGCACAATCCCTTCGATCTCATACAGTGTATACAATACTGGATATTGTACATTTTACGTTGAATAATGCTGAGATAATTAGTTTTCTAATTATATATCTCAAGTACGGAATTCTCGTCCCTGTGCGTACGTCAATCAGCTCGGCTCGGCTCGGCTTGGCTCATCTGTTATTGTCATTTCGAACGATTCGCCCACACTCGAAGACATGCTGATACTTGAAATTATTGATTGCCTTTTGCAAGGGAAAACGCATTACATATAGGGTTGGATGGATGGATGACCGCAGAAATGGCTGCAATGTGTAATCGCACGTTCCGTAAGCACGTGGTAAATCGTGTTTCCAATTATGTATTTAAATGAAAGCCAAATCGATGCCCAAGCGACCAGTGGCTCCTCTAAGGAGCGGTTGAATTTTTTTTTTGAAATTCTTTTTCGAATGCCATAATTGCCCATCTTCAGTCGTGGGAGATGTCAACAAAAAAAAAAAAAAAAAAAAAAAACCGAAAAAGGACCAAAAATTCTCGACCTTCATCATCGCGATTCTCAGTGGAAACCCAGCCGGAAATTTTCTAATAAAGGAACAATTCATTAATTTTTTCACCAAGGATGTCAAGGGGAAATTTTGAGTACTTCTCAATTTCAATGGCATTGCCATCGAGAGGAAATGTTATTCATTGCAACTCCAATGGCATTGTCATCGATAGAGGTATCGATACGACGGAGAAGATCTACTCCACTTTCGATGATCAACTCGTGACATATGCTCTTATGACTGCCAATGCCGCTTGTGTGTAAATTTCATTAGAAAAATGGTGTATAATCAGGAGGAGTCGCGGCTCTAATGTCATGCTCAAATCATTGATTGTTTCACCGGGACATTTCCGGCTGGGAAGGCAATGAAAGGAAATTAAAAGAATATGTATTTATATAAGTACAAATAAATCTACACAGAGAAAAAAAATCACCCGGAAAAGTGGTTAAATCAAAAGGAAAAACATACAAAACGGCTTCGGCTTCAACAAGGAATATTTTTAATTTAACAATTTTTCTTGTTGAAAAAATAAAGATTTTCCTTTTGAATCAACCATGTTTCAGGTTGAATTGAAATGATAATTTTCAAAAATGGATTTAAATTTAAATTGTTGAACTAACCACGGACATGATTGAAATGACAAGATAATTTTTAAAATAAAAAAAAAAATTTTCTAAAATACCTATACAAGGAGAAACGTCATAACAAATTCATTCAACGTTCAAAGCAAATGGCCACAGAGTCCTCTGCTGAACATAACCCCACAAAAATAGCCATCGGATGGACTTCATCCGATTTTGTCACTCCGTTGTCCTGACTGCTTTCGCAATGCTTAAAAAGTTCTATTATGAATGAATATTTTATATTTCATCAATTATAAACCAAATGAGAATTATACCGAACGAAAAGAAATGTAATTAAACATATTTCCTTTTAAATCAACCGAAAATTTTGTTGACTCAACAATTTTTTTTTTTTTGAAATTTTTGTTCTGCTCGAAAATCAAAAGGACTGTGGATAACAATGCGCCCTTTTAAAAAAATCATCGTTAATTTCGCTGAGTGTATATACCGAGTATGTGTATACACTTGCAAAGTGAGAAAGAGAAAGTTGCCCTTTTAAAAAAAAATAATGGTTCAGTTCGCTCAGTGTACTTAAATAGGTGTATTTCTATTATTATTCCTAAGTACTTTACCAGTGAACTAAGATTCCGAAGATTTTATCCTCGCCAGTCTGTTGCTGCAGGTTATTGTGGTTATGTTGGCCGAGGACGAAAATTGTTGAGACTCTTAATCCGGAAGCGACCAGAGCAACGGTAGCGGAGACTAGCAGCAGCCACTTTGATGGAAAATGTGTGATTGCATTTGTTTTCGCTTAACGTGTCCTTATTTCGCAAGGACCGAGCGATAATGAAAACGTGTACGATTTCGAGGTTTGGTTTTTCTCTCAATTTCTAGTCTTTTTTTTTTGTTTTTGCGTTGACTTTAACCGTGGCTGTAGGTCGTTGAAACGCGTTAAAGGATAACGGATAGAACAGCCGGACTAACATGGAATAATGCACACGGACGAAAATGTTATTCTTGTTGTCGTTGTTGTTGTCGCAGTTATTTTCTCGTTATTGCAATTGGAATGCATTTCGAGCGTTAGCCCTCTGCTCTCCTCCGCTTCGCTCCGTATGCTTATGCGGTTTGCCCGTGAGGCACAAGTAGGCACTCGTGACGCACCGCTCTGACCAGAGCGCAACATATGGTCAAAATCGACTTTGTGCCCTCGCATTGTTGTTGTGCTGCACTCCCGTCTCGTCTCGTTTCGTTTCGTTTCGGTTTCGTTTGTGTTTACGCAAGGACGATGTGCCGCCGTGCCAACGTTTAAGCGTACCTAGCGTACATCTGGCTAGTGTAAAGTATCCTTTTTTCTTTTCTTCCTTTCATCCTATTTTAAATGTTGTATATTGTGCCGTGTCTCGTGTGTCGCGTGCCATGTGTGGTGTGCTGCTAACCGTGAAAGTCACAAATTACACGATCGCATTCCATGATAGCGGCAATTTGGCAAAAAAAAAAAAAAAAAAAAAAAAAAAAAAAACACAGGGGGATTCCACGGGATAATAAGAGCTACACTGCGAGAAATTACTACCGTATGTAATATGAAGAAATTTTTTCTCAATAATTCTGTTCGCTTTGATGTCCTCCTCCTCCTCATGTGGGTCGTAGATTGTTGCACGATAATTCTTTCAGTGTTTTCTTTCAGGTCGAAATTTTTTCTCTGTGTGTGTGTGAGAAAAATGACTTGAGAGTCCGTTTTTTTTAATGAGAGTGTAGAGTGTAGATGAGTAGTAGCCCTCTCAACCCCTAAAAAAAGTCAAGTCGACTCGCGTGCCATGAGTTAAAAGCTGATGATCCTTCAGCTACTGATATGTTAATGATGATCCTTAAAATGAAATTATTTTTTCCTTTAAAAAATTTTATTTTTTTTTTTTTTTTTTTTTTTTTGAGGCATTTCGATCGAATTCGCTTCGTGGTCAACAGTTGGGCAAAAATATTCATTTTTTTTTATATTTTTATTTCTAGAATTTCCTTGAAATTCTCCCGTTCTTTGCTTAGGGGTTGATGATAGGCTCATCATTAACGATCTCGCGTGGCGTTCGCGTGCCATTTGGCCTGAAGAACTGAAGAAGAACATTTGGGTGAAAATTCGACTCGGTAAAAAAAGAGGGGCATCCGAGAGCTGAACTCGAAATTGCGGCCGAAGCGTGTTGCACAGTCCCGTAAAAGACACCGCAGAGTGTGGTTCGGAGAATTAAGTTCCAGTCCAAGTCGAAGTTGAAGTTGAAGTTGAAGTTTTGTGTGTGTTTTTTTTTTTTTTTTAAGTTCACATCGAAGTGCGGTCGTGGCGGCCTGAAGGAAATGAGCCTGAGCGAGCAGAAATTCTACTATGCGGCACAAATTAATTCCACTCAGAATGCAGCATCGCTTACGGACTTTGCATATTCATCCGAGGAGGATAATAGCTCAACCTATCTTGGCAGTCCGACGTATCAATTCTCGCTTGTTAGCATCGATAGTTCAGCGTCGTCGTCGGCAACTAGTGCGAGGACATCATACAACAACGGCAATTGTGGGCCATTGAACAACAACAACAACAACAACAACTGGACATTAAGCCCTTATCAAAATCGGGCAGATGCTGAAAATTCAATAGCAACGGCGACGCATACCAACGAAAATGGCCATTTCTTTACACAGTACGGAGCGTATGGAGGCGAGCTGGAAATTTTAAACGCAATGCACGTTCAAAACAATCCGACGACGGCGGTGACAACGACGGCGGAAGCGACGACAATGACGACGACGACGGATCAAATGAAAGGCAAGGCGAAAAAATCAAAGCCAACGATGGCATGCATAGGATTAGCTAGCAAGTTAAAGGACAATGAAGGCAGCACCAGCAGCAGCAGCAGCAGCAGTACAAATAAGCGAAATAGTAAACGCAAGAACGCATCTCCATCGTCCGCCGTGGTGGTGGCAAAGAGTGTCGGCTCGACGACAATTGGCAGCGATGGCATCAACCGCAGCAACGTGAAAGCGACAACGATGTACTCCACCTCATTCAAATCGAATTTGAATCCGTCCATCATCCATCATCATCCGCCCAGTCCCAGTGTGCTCCGTCGGAGACGGCAGGCGGCGAACGCACGCGAACGTAAGCGCATGAATGGCCTCAACGAGGCTTTCGATCGTCTGCGCGAGGTTGTTCCAGCGCCAGCCATCGATCAAAAGCTCTCGAAATTCGAGACGCTACAAATGGCGCAGACCTATATACTGGCGCTTTGTGATATGCTCGAAAAGGGCACCACACCTGATGCGTCCCGGTACACGCTCTTCGAATTGACGTCGCCGAGAGAGTCGACCGGCATTGGCATCGGCATCGGTATCGGCAATTTCAATTTCGCTGCATTAAATACGAATGATATTGGCCTGCAGTGCAGTGATCCTATTTACAGTGACGACTTAGAGTTGCCATGACACGAACACCAACAAAATGAACAGCACTAACAAAATATTCCGCTCCAGAACCGCCCGCAACCCGCCCAGCTAGAATATCAGCATTGATTTCATTATGCCTTTTTGTCGTCGTCGCTCGCCGTCGCCGCCAGCAGCGATGCAGGTGGACTCCAGTCGTGCGTGGTTCTGCGTGTTCAGCTTGGTTACGTGTCAACGTGGAATTCCGTAGATTTTTGTGATTCAAATACTTTTAAGTGAGTGTACATTGTAAAGTTGATGGCAAATAAGTCGTCGCACTGCTTCGTAAATCTGAGTTAAGACGGCCCGCATTTTGGTGTTTTATACCAGCGGCTTTTTCTCGAATAAATTGAAGGATTTTTTTTGTTTTTTTGTTTCTGTGGTGACGAGGAGGAGCAGGAGGAGAAAAAAAGTCGAGTGTCGCCCAAGGATATCGTCCTTGAAAGAAGAATATTTTTTGCAAACCACAAATTTTTTTAGAAGTTCATTTAGGGAATTCCCCTGCTTAGTTTATTTTCATTAATGAAAAAGGAAGTATTTAAATTCAGCACCCTAAAAGTATGTGTATAAATAACTAAGAACATTTTTAATATTGAGAATCTATGTATTTATTTAATTGAATTTCTACTGATCTCCAGTTAGGATTTCTTGAGTTCTTCGGTGACCTTTTTTGAAGTCTTTTAACCCTCTAATTCCTGGCGCCTTTTTTCGAACAAATTAATAAAAAAAAAAAAACTAATAATTATAATTTAATATGACTGTTTTTCTACCCAAAATTAGTCATATCTAAGCATTTCATTGGAAAAAAACAATTATGGCATTAGAGGGTTAACTAAGCTCGATTGATAAGAGCTTGAATTTAGCCAAATATACTCCCAGAGGTTCGAAAAAGGAGTATAAAAGGACTTCAAACTCTTCGAAGTCAAAAGACTTGAGAAAAAAAAAAAACATCACTTTGCAGCATTTACGAAGACTAAGGCTAATGGGGCTGTCTTATATAGACACATTTGGCCTTAGATCCATTGTAATACTAAGGAAGACTAAAGCAGTCTTTTTGTTTTTTTTTTTTTTTAATTTATAGCTGAAAAAGAGAGTCTACACACACTCTTTTTGGATCATCTAAACAGCATTCTAGGACGCATGAAAATAATTTTTTAGATCCCAAAGGATCCACCTGTTCCCTGCTCTTTTCTCCGCAACAAAAAAAACGATAATTTCAAGCTCCTGTCTGAACATCTTTAGAAGTGCACTGCGAACTTCTTTAGCTGGTTGGGTGAAAATAATTTTTTAAAAATTCTATTGCATATTTTTTGGTGCAGAATATTTTCCCTATTTTTCCTTAACTTTCATGTATTTTTTCCGTACAATTAATGTTCTTTTTGGCATAGTTTTTTACACGATTTTTTTCTGGAATATATTTATCATGTGAAAAAAGAATTCAGTATACTTAAGCTACTATCAGTCGTAAGCTCATTTAATGTTCCGATAGAGATAATTAAGCTTATAAAAATATATATAATATATCTATAGTACGTTGTCTGTACTTGAGCAATAAAAATGTCTTGTTATCCTTGAAGTACAAAATAGTTTGAATGGGGTACCAGTTTTTGTGTGGCTCTGGGATATCGTAGGGGATGCGTGCTATGCTCTTGATCCCAGGGTCCGAGGTTCGATTCCCGGCACAGGCGAAACGGTGTGTCATGTTTCAAGCCTTAGCACTGGTTTTTCAAAAATCGCATGTTAGGGGCGCACACTACATAAAAAGACCTACACTAACGCAAACAAAAGAAAACCTCCTTGGTATCACAATGGGCCTATTAACGGCCTAAGTGGCAGCCACTTCAACCTAAGTACCTACCTACCTACCAGTTTTTGTCTTTTATTTTTCGTTTTTTTGAGATTGAAATAGAAACCTTTTTTTTTTTTGTCATCCACTGAGAGAAAAAGGTAAATATATTAACTGAAAAAGCAGGTTAAAATAACCGAGTTCACCGTTAATTGTTAACTTATGTGTAGTAGCGGTCAACTCAACAGTACAAACACAGTCAATAAGGATATAACTACCTGATGGTTGATATAACTGTCTCGCGGTTAAATCAAATGTCACCAGCGACTGGGCAAAAATAATTTATTTTTTGCTTTGACTTTTTTTTTATCTTCTTTTATTAATATTTTTTTTTTTAATTAAATTATTATATTTTTTCTTTATTTTTTTTTCTATTTAAATCTTTTTCTCTTTCATCTCTTTAAATTTTCTCGCCTCGGCCGAGCCTTGAACCGCTGACCTCCCACTTCGCTGGGCGAACGTCAACATTACCTACACGAATTTAATTGTTGGTCAAAATGCTCACTTGAGTTTATGGTTGCTCAAGTTTTGGGGAACGTGCTCAAGGAATTGTTTCACTCCCAAAATTAAAAAATTAAAAAAAAATAAAATAAAATAAAACCTTAAAAATTTAGGAGAAATTTTTTGTCTTCCAAAACAACTACACTCTGAACAAAAAAAAAAACTGTAATTTAAAAAAAAAATTCAGAAAAATTCCCGCCGCCAGCAGGGATAGAACCCCGAAGCTCACGACTGTCGAGTCACAGTTTCAAGCACTGAGCTATCGAAACCTCCGGAGACGGTTGATCAGAATGCGAACTTATACGTCTAAGTGAACGAAAGGAATTTGAACATAAAAAGTAACTGTTTTTCATCTGTTCATTTGACTGCCTTTTTCAGTGCATTTAACGCGGAATACAGTTTATTTGACCACTCTTACTTTAACTGTTCTAAGTAGTTGATTTAACTGTTGTTATTTCTCTCGGTGTGTCATTTCATCCAATTAAAAGCCCCACAATCGATGTAATAATGTTTGAAAATGTTCATTCGATCCCTTGGAATTTTGAAAAACATTTTCCTTCATTTTAATTTAAGCAAAAAATTCACTTCTCAATCGAATCGGGAGAAATGTGAAAGAATTTTCTTGGCATTTGTGTTGATTTAATTTATTTTTTTTCTGAAGATAGTTTCATTCTTCTGGACATTGATGATGATATGCTGATGATGATTTCATATTTCCATTCTTCTCGATGGAGAAGAACACGAATTTAATAAACCGCAATAGCAACAGGAATGGAATGGAACTCTACGCAAAAGGCAAAAGGCAAAAGGAGCTAAAAGCTTAAAAGGCACTGGGGTACAATTCAATGTCCTATTTCCGTTTTATTTTGTTCAAGCAGAAGGGGTAAAATGAAATGTTTTGTGAGAAAGCAAAAAAAAAAACAAAAAAAAATCCCGACGTGTTACAGCGAAACACGTTGAAGAAGAAGAAGAAGAAGAACAAGAAGAAGGCGAAGAGAATGAGAAGAAAAAATAAAGAAATAAAAGAACAGAAAATAGAAAACATTTGAATAAAAGAAACATTCGGTAAGGACCAACATGGGACTACTTTTCAGTTGGTTGCATTGCATAAACATAACGTAAGTGGGAATCGAGTCGAATCGTGCCGTGCCGTGCAGAGCAGAGCAGAGTAGAGTCGAACGGAGACGAGCAATTGTACTCCACTTTCGCTTTTCAGGCTTTGCCAATTCATATGTATTCTCGAAATTATGAAAGCATCAGTGGTCGGTCGCATCTAAACGCATGTTTGTGCCTGTGCGCTTGCGATGGGAATTTCCCTTCAAACATGAAATAGTAAATATTTGCAAAAGGTTTTTTCTTGCTCTTTTATTTATTTATTTAATATTTCTTTTCTTTTTTTTCTTTCTTTTTTTTTGGTTCTTACTTGGTTCATTTTCGTTTGGCTTTGTTCGGGATTGGGGTCTTTTACACGAGCATAACTTGAGTGAATATGCCCCAACATAAGGAAATGAAGGTATACAGTCAAAAATTTGCATATAAATGATTCTTTCTATAATTGGCTATTTCAAATATGGGCCAACAGAAGCCGTAAATTTTAATTTTTATTACACTTAAAAATGGAAGAAATAATAATTTTTTTTTCTCTCACTTTTTTTTTTTTGAAGTGCCCTTAAATGGACTGTTCTTTACTATTAAAAAAAAAAAAAAATTAGAAAAAAACATTTTTTGCTTTCATCATGAAGTCAACAAGCTCCATTGAAAGTCCTTTTTATTTTGTTTTTTTTTTTTTTTTGCTGCCCTGTAAGAGTAAATTAAATATAATTTTAAGGGTTGATTGATATAAAAGAAAATAGCAATTCATTTTTTCACGATTGACCTTTGTGTTGAAAATTTCAATTTTAAAGTATCAAACTCTGAGGCATATACGGTGTTTTCTCTCTTTGGCGGACACCTACGGGACTGAAAAAAATATCTATCCTTAAGAGGAAACTATTTGAGAAGCAGTGAGGAGCACTAGAGCATTCCCAAAAAGTGTCCGCTTAAGAGGAGGGAGTACACTGTACGCAATAAACTAAAAGGATTTTGAAAAAGCTTATAATAAGCTTACAAGCACAAGTCTCTGCGCTTTAGATTAGAAAACTGTTGCGACTACTATTGTGAAAGGATTATTAAAAATTATTCAAAAAAGAAAATTGAACCCTTGTTGTAAGCTTTTGAAAGTGATGGTAGAATAAAATTAAAGGGGAAAATAGTTTTCTAAGCATGTGTTAAGCTTAGTATCGTAACCGTAAGTATTATAGGCATAATAAGGAAATAGTTTTGAACTTACCCAGCAAACATATTTATTTGGAGTGCGCAGAAATATGGAACTGAAATAAACAGAAAATAAGAGAAATTAAATAAAATTCAATTTGACTTTAAAGTTAATAAATTTCAAGTTTAAACTTATTAAAGATTTGAAAAAAAGGTTGTCGATGGGTGACCACATCACTAGAAAGCAAGAGTTCCGATGCTCAAATCCCACTCAGAAATAATTTAGATAAAAAGATGAAACAAACGGTGACTTATTGTTAATAAACAAGGTATTTTTTTTTATAACATTCGAAAGGTTATACAAAAACTGAAGTACACTGAAAAAAATTGTGAAATTTTTGATTTCTTTTTTTGCAAAAATTTTTCTCAGTGTAAAATTCAAAAATAAATTTTCTATATTCCCTGTTTTATTAACAATAAGTCACCGTTTGTTTCATCTTTTTATCTTGATTATTTCTGGAGATATTAAATTTTTATAAACATGCCATATGAGTAATGTGTTTTGTATCATTTTCGCACATTTGTACTGGATATTAGTACTAGAGCATCTATGTGCACTTGAAATTTTTTTCAATCTCACTGTTGCGCCATTTAATTTGAATGAAATTTTCTTTTAAATGAAAGCAAATACTTAGAGGTATTTTTAAAAAAAATTCGTAGAGTGGCATCCAACTGGGAATACACTGAAAAAATTGTTAAAATTTTCTTTTTAGTTCTGTGGGAAAATTTTTCTCAGTGTAAAAAATTAAAAAATTTTTTTTTTGGATTTCCTGTTATATTAGCAATCAACCAACGTTTGTTTCATCTTCTTATCTTAATTTGTTTTTGAGATATAAAATTTTGAAAAAAGGCTTATTAAAAAAGGATTTTCAAGGATTTTTCAAAGACCGTTCATAATAAAAATCTAAAAAGTAGTTTTCACAGTGTTTTTAGATGGGACCTATCGAAAAATCAACAGCCTTTGCTTAAAACGCCAGACCCTTTAAGGCTTATCACAAAAATACGTTGCATACTTTAAGGATTGAAATTGTAATTTTCTTTTTTTTACATTGTGTTTTGTCCACTGTTCGAGGTTCGATTCCCGGCACAGGCGAAACGGAATGTAATCTAGTTATCGATATTTTAGAGGCGGATGAAAGAAAAAATTTGATGAATTTTCTGTAAAAATGTGTTTTCTCCTTAAAGGTTCAAAGGTCTATAGAAAATTATTGTCTTGACCGACTTCAAGACAGTGTAAGGCAAAGTCTCAGAGGGTTCATTTTCTTCAATTTTAGGGATGGTTTGTTCAAATCGGATGATGCATTGCCCAGCTCTACACGAAAAAGCTGCAATACCCCCTTCACATTTTTTCTCGAAAATTGATTTATTAAAAACGATGCCATAAATGGTTTTAAGATTATTTTTGAAAATATAATGAGACGCCCCCCAATTATCTGTAAACTAGTGCTATTGACAAAAGAAAAAAATAATAATTCATACTCTCCAAGCCATAGAGTATGATTGCTGATTGTCCTTCAAACATTGTTTCGAGGCGAAAGAGAGAAATTTCAAAGTCCACTTGAAAAGAAAAAAAAAAAACAAAGATTCCACTAAAATAAAAGTCCATAAAGTATTTACGGCTTTTCCTTTTATTGCTGTCATTTTTATCTCCTTTTGTGAATGCACACAGGAAGTCTGATCCTTAGAGAGAAAAGAGAATGTATTCAATGGATCTTCTTCTTCTTCACAGTGCCAAACTATTTCTATGGCAGCAAAGTTTTCAAAAGAACTTTATTCCTTCGATTTTCTTTAATGCTTTTCAAAACACTTGATGCAAATATATAAATGAAAAGCTTTATGATATGACTGCAAACTTACCTACACATACATACGGTCGTACATACATACATACATACTTGCATGCAAGAACAAGGACTGACCGAGGATGCTCAGCGTCAAGCAAGGTACAACCGTGAAGCGAGCGACGAGCGCAACGCGACGAGGCAAAAGAGCCGAGAGAAACGAGATTATTGAAAACATTTTCATTGTTTATCGCTTGACTTGAACATCTTCTTTTCTTTTATGGCAAGCCCGTTCATGGGCAATATTTTATGTTCTTACTTTACTTAAGGAAATTCTATGCGCCCGCCTCTAGTGCCCCAACAGTCCTTTGTGCTTCAACAATAAAATGATATGACAGAGAAAGTATGGAGAGTATGCAGAATATGTGGAATATTTGCAATATTTACAGCATGTGAAATATGGAAAATATTCGCTCTCAAGTATTATTATAATTTTTTTTTTTTTGTTTTTTGCCTTCAACTCGTCAGCAAAAGCATCAGCGTCGACAACATGATCATCATTCTCGCCGCCCTCATGAGCAGACAGACAGACAGACAGACAGACAGACACGCACGCACGGGTTGTCTAGGACCGACGACGATGGACGATTATGGAAAAGGGTATTTGATTTGTTTTCAAGTAAGGCGTTATTATCGATTCCAGTTCGTATCGCTTGACATTTTGTTACCGTTGCCGTTACTCGTTTGCCAGCATTATTGAAGCGTGTCATCCGTTTTACCCATTCTGCATGTTGCTAGCGCCCAAACACGCTCACACATACATACATATGCATATAATTTTGAATTTTATTTTATTTCATTTGATTTCATTTCATTTCGTTTTATTTCGATTTATTTCGTTTTAGTTTTGTTCGCATATTGCGAGGCATGAACAGAGCGCAGTGATGTCAGATTGAGGGATTTTTCCCATTTCGAGGGATTTTTCCGATTTTATTTTTAACCAAAAATCACTTCAAATATTCGAATTGGATTTTGTTTATTTTTATAGAAAATAGAAGAAAAGGGATTTTTTTTAAATATCGAGGGAAAATTTGTTCTCAGATACTGGCATCACTGGATTGCTGTCGGCGGTGGCGGAAGGAGGACGTTACATATGAAACGGTTCCGCATTTATTTGTACATATCATTATTATTCGATTGGTATTTGTGTATATTTTTATAGAAAATTGTTTTTTTTTCGCAATATGCGAGGAGAAAATTTGTTCCCAGTACTGGCAAAATGAGCAATAAGGTCGATTAATTTGATTCCGAATGTCATTCATGACGTTCGAGATTTGGTTGTTTGATATGAAATTTTTCTCTTCAGCAATAGAAAAATGAATATTTTCACCGAAGCATAAATGATTTGTTCAATACATGACATTGTGGCTTCGACTAATGTCGTTATGAAGTTGCTTGTCGCATTGTCAATGATGGAAAAGATGAAATTACAACACTGATTTGTGAAGCCTTTTATCGATATATGAGATATGTTTTGATTAATGAGAGAAGTTGTTTCGATTTTGAATGATGAGAAAAAGATTTACGAAAATGATTTGAGAAAGTTAGAGAGAAAAGAGAGAAATGAGAGAGAGAAGAAGAAGAGAGAGAGAGAAGAGAGAGAAGAGAGAAGAGAGAAAGAGAAGAAAAGAGAGAGAGAGAGAGAGAGAGAAGAGAGAAAGAGAGAGAGAGAGAGAGAGAGAGAGAGAAAGAGAGAGAGAAAGAGAGAGAGAGAAAGAGAGAGAGAAGAGAGAGAGAGAGAGAGAAAGAGAGAGAGAAAGAGAGAGAGACAGAGAGAGAGAAGAGAGAGAAGAGAGAGAAGAGAGAGAGAGAGAGAAAGAGAGAAAGAGAGAGAGAGAGAGAGAGAAGAGAAGAGAGAGAGAGAGAAGAGAAAGAGAGAGAGAGAGAGAGAAGAGAGAAGAGAGAGAGAGAGAGAGAAGAGAGAGAGAAGAGAGAGAGAGAGAGAGAAGAAAGAGAGAGAAAGAGAGAGAGAAGAGAGAAGAGAGAGAGAGAGAAGAGAGAGAGAGAAAAGAGAGAGAGAAAGAGAGAGAGAGAAAGAGAGAGAGAGAGAAAGAGAGAAGAGAGAGAGAGAGAAAGAGAGAGAGAGAGAGAGAGAGAAAGAGAGAGAGAGAGAGAGAGGAAAGAGAGAGAAGAAGAGAGAGAGAGGAAAGAGAGAGAGAGAGCAAGAGAGAGAGAGAGAAGAGAGAAACAGAGAGAAAGCGAGAGAGAAAGCGAGAGAGAGAGCGAGAGAGAGAAACAGAGAGAAAGCGAGAGAGAGAGCGAGAGAGAGAAAAAAGAGTTGAAAGTTTATGACGGCTGGGTTTAAAAAGAAGGTCAAGGTATAAAGAAAAAAAGGGTGCTTGCACCAAATTTTTCGAAGATATTTCAAAGACACTACGAAATAGGAACCTAATGAAGATTTTTAGGTATTATCTTTCCGAAAATTAATGAAATTTACAAATCCTTTCTACTGCCCGATTGACTTCCTGATCGAGGCAAATATCCTTTATTAGATCATAAACCTTTTCGAATCGCTTAAACATATTTTGAATCGATTGATCAGTAAAAGCACGAACTGCTCATTTAACAACCATTAGTTGAAAACAATCGTTATGTTTCCTGATTCTAAAAGTATACAACAATATTTGAAAAGACAACTGACTTTATTCCCAGCCAACCAAAGGAGTCCACACGGCACGTCTAAAGACTCCATTCTCGGAGCGCAAATGCTCCAAAAGGTTCCGCGACAGGAGTTTCAAATGACCGTTTTTTCGGGTGAAAGGAGCCTAATATGGAAAAATGGTTCCTTACGGGATGTCACACTTTATTTTTCTCCAGTCCTAGAATGCTCCTTTTGATAATCCAAAAAGCTTCTGTGTGGACTTTCTTTTTCATAAAAAAAAAAATAGATTCCTAAACGCTCCAAGAAGGTGTTTTTTTCTAAGGCCTTTGCAAAAAGGCTCCGTAAATACTACTTTGAAGAGTTAGGCGTCCTTTCACACTTATTTCTCGAATCACTCTGATTATATTTTTTATTTTTTTGGCTTTCTTTCTCTGCTCTCTTCCATTAATAGATATCCATGAAAATAAGAATAATCGGCAGAAAGCCGGGCTATTAAAAAACCATTTTCACATAAAGTTTTACAAGGATAAATAGGGTTACAACGAACTGTTAAAAGTCATCAGAATGAGTATATCAGGATTAGCTCCTTTTCATTCACATAAATTTTCATAATGCATCTTTGTTTTGGCGATAAATTCATCGCGTTAACGGATAAAGAAAGTACAAAAGAAAATAATGATAATTATGAATAAAAAAGGGTGTTCAAGTCAGGAGAATCTGACAAAACAATACTCGATACAGGCAAAGGGTTCTCTATACAAGTTGGAATATTTTTTTAAAACAATCATTAAGAGAGCGAACATTAGGACAAAGCGTTCGGGAGATTTTCAAGACAACAACGGCCACATTTGACGAAGTTTCTTTTATGAAAATCATCCTTTTTCCAACTTTTGAAAGTCTCGGAAATTTCATCGGATGTGGTAATATAAGCTGAAATTGAAAAGGGTCTGGCAAAGGGTTAAGCAAAGGCATGCGGCATCATGAAAGGAATTTTTAAATTTTGTTGATTTTTCGATTGGCGCCATCTAAAAACACTTTGGAGACTACTTTTTAGATTTTTATTTTTAACGGTTCTTGAGATATCCTTGAAAATCTTTTTTAATAAGCCTTTTTTCAAAATTTTATATCTCAAAAACTAATTTAGATAAGAAGATGAAACAAACGTTGGTTGATTGCTAATATAACAGGAAATCCAAAAAAATTTTTTTTTAATTTTTACACTGAGAAAAATTTTCCCACAGAACTAAAAAGAAAATTTGAACAATTTTTTCAGTGTATTCCCAGTTGGATGCCACTCTACAAATTTTTTTTAAAAATACCTCTAAGTATTTGCTTTCATTTAAAAGAAAATTTCATTCAAATTAAATGGCGCAACAGTGAGATATTCAAAAAATTTCAAGTGCACATAGATGCTCTAGTACTAATATCCAGTACAAATGTACGAAAATGATACAAAACACATTAATCATATGGCATGTTTATAAAAATTTAATATCTCCAGAAATAATTGAGATACAAAGATGAAACAAACGGTGACTTATTGTTAATAAAAACGGAAATATAGAAAAATTATTTTTAAATTTTACACTGAGAAAAGTTTTCCCACAAAAAAGAAAAAAAAATTTCAAAATTTTTTTCAGTGTATTTCAGTTTTTGTAAAACGTTTTAAAAAAAATTCCTTGAAATAACTCGAGAAAATCTGATTTGTTTTTACTCATATCCCCGTGGACACGCATACCAAATTTCGTCAAGATGGGGCAACTCCTTCGATAAGAAAACTGTATACAGACGGACAGACGACAGACGGACATGGCTAAATCGAACCTCCTTCTGGCGCTGATCATTTCTATATATATTTTTTGTATGGTCTATCTCGACTGGTTCTGGCAGTTACGAACGGACGCACAAACCTAATATATTCTCGATACAGAGTGTGCCGGTTATAAAAAAAAAAGAAATATATCGTAAAATGGATCTGCAAGAGAATTATCAAGGCAACATTTTAATGAAGGCAAGAAAGAGAAACAAGAAAAGAATGCAAGAAGACAAAAAAAAGTAGGTGTCAACAAACACTTCAAAGTTAATGTCGATATCCTTTGTCAGCGCAGATGTGCCCATTTCTCCTTATTGAATTTCCCAGCCAAGTCCTAGCATTCCGTTCATTCCGTTTCGATCTAAATTCACATTTTTATACGCGTACACAGAGAAATAAATGTCTTGTATTTTGTTGTTGTTCTATTTTCTTACTTAATTTTAACATTTCATTCATTAACTTTGTCTTCGTCTTCGTCGTCTTCTTCGTCTTTGTCGTCTTCGTCTCCTTGGAGGAGTGTCGAGATGCCCGAGTTTGATTATGTCTTCACGGCACATCGAACAGTTTCCGAGCGTATTTAGCTGCTCGAGGCAACCCCGCCGATTCAATGCGCTCAATGCATTCAGAGGACATGTACTGTAATACTTCTTCTCCTTTGTTGCATGGTGCAATTTTGTATGGATTCTTTGTTCTTGTTGTTCTTGTTGTTGTTGCCTCAAACGCTGCTCCCTTTGGTTGTTGCTGGTGGTTGTTGCTGTTGCTTATTGTGCCCCGTTGTTGTTATCCTGCCTTGTCCATAAATGACTTTGAGTTTTACACACTTTATTCGCATTCACATTGCGGCGCTCCATTCAGTTCGCTTCGCTGCAAAGTGCTCGCACAGTGCTCTTGGTTCCATTCATTTTGTTATTTTCCCTTTCGATTCTATGCCGTTGTGTTCTCTTCTTCTCTTGTTCTGTGCTGCCTTTGTTTTTGTTCCCTTTTCTTTTACGGAACCGTAATTACGGTTCTTAATTTAGATCCTTTTCTAAGCGTACACAAAACAACTTCGCACAGGCCGAATCCTGACTTGCGTCCATGACTGCCTCATTGCCTCGTTGCCCCGACTGACTGGCTGACTGGTTGACTGGCTGACCGACCGACTGGTGGACTAGCTGAATGTATATTCCTTGTTTCTTTGCTGATCTTTATCGATTTTCATTTTATGCACATTCATTTTTCTCCACTTACAAGTCGTATTTCAATTTGCGCTTGATTCCCCCCGCCGTGCCACAATAACTCCATCGCTTGAACACTTTTAATCCGCTTCAATGTGCGGAGAGTGTTTGTGTTTTGTGTCTTAACTGACCCCCATTCCCTTTTGGTTGCATGAAATGGCTTTAACTATGTCCCCGTGGCCCGTGGTCGTCCCTCTCCATTTCTTCTTTTTTCTCATCCTGAATTTTCGATTTCTTTTCATATGTACTTTTGCTTTGACCAATGCCCGTCTGTGTCCACGAAAAGTAATCGTAGATAAAACATTTCGTTCGGTGGGTTCCTGGGCCATTCAACTAACATAATTGTGGCGTGTGGAAGAGCGATATCAAAGAGTTTACACGATAATACAAAAACCGATCCAGATATGTATTAATAAACGGTCGTTCAAAGATAAATCGGAACATTAACGGGAAATTTTCTAATTGGAGGAATTGGAAAATTTTCGATAAAAAGAGACGTAAAATAGATGGTCAAGATGATCATGATGAATAAGCTTTCTTCTAGGATATACATATTCAAGGGATATGAAAGGAGGACTGGTTATGAAAAAAAAAAAAAAAAAAAAAAAAAAAATCAGGTGACTAGGGTAATAGGAAATATTTCAGTTCAGCCTCCAAAAATAGGGATATAAATTAGTGGTGGTGAAACAATCGATAGCACTATCGATCGTCTCGTTTTAGCACAATAGATTCATTATGGGTCGCGGTGCGCACAGAGCCCCCCATCTAATAATAATAATCGATCGTCTCAAACTATCGAAAGCATCGATGATTTTTTGACGAATATAGTTTTGATTCATGGAATTTTACTTCAGCTTTGAAAAGTTGGTGCTGGCGGTGATGGAGATGGCTTTTTTAAAATAGACAAACTGCTAAAGATGTCCACTTTCGATTATAAAAGTTATCGATTATTGAAATAACCGATCATTAAAATGATTATTGAAAATATCGATTCTTGAAATGATCGATTATCAAAATTATCGATTCTTGAAATTATCGATTATCAAATTTATCGATTCTTGATATTATCGATTACCAAAATTATCGATTCTTGAAATGATCGATTATGAAAATTATCGTTTGCTATCGAACTTACCGATTGTCGAAACTATCGATAGATCTCAAGCTCTAACGAGAAAAATCCATAAACAAGACATACCTACACATCACTTCACGTCGTGCAAAAATTTACAGAAACTCTGCGAGTCTTATGTGTCGCATTTTATGAACGAAATGAGAATTATACATATATGGCGTCATACAAAACAGTGTATGCTATGGTTAAATAGTATTGACATATTCCTGAAAATTAACCAAGAAAGGTTTTAAAATTCGCCTCCTTGTGTTGGGTTGAAAATTTCCGTGCATACCCAAAGGGTGATTTTGAGTTTTTCCTTCCGATTTTAAATAAAAATTGTGCAACTTTGCAGCGGCACAACGGTATCAAGTAGTGGTCGGATGCAGTTCGTGTATATGAAGAAGTTGTTAAGTTATAATATATTTTTTTATATCTTTCTATATCTTTCTATATTTGCATCAAAAAATTTTGATAAAATGTTTATTGCCTTGGAAGCTATAGGCCATACAAAATATAATATGATAAAAAACATGTCAAATTTGAGGAATTTTTGCAATTTGAACCTACTAGATAGAGTTTTTTCGGGTCGGTTTGTACTAAAACTATTTAAAATGAGTTTAGAGCTATGAATTGTGATAGATAAGAAATTGAATTTTTGAAAGGATTGCGAGATATAGCCATAAGTAAGTGAGTAATTTAATTCTCGGCCCCACTTTTTGAAGTCTATTTGAAAAAAAATGTAGAGGTGACTTGACAAAACTGAGTATGAGGCGTTGTTATACTCACCAAGCACTTTCATAAACAGTCGTTAAATTTTTGTTTACAAAATCGTGTCGCACTGTGTTATGAATAAAATTTTATCGCATTGATTTCTTTGTCAATCAAATTAGTTGAAATTTTAAAACGTAACTTCCGATAGTGCTATCGATACTGTCGATGGTTCAGACTATCTACTATTCAGACTACCGATGATCGCAAATATCGCTGGTTCTCCAGCTCTAATATACTTAAATGAATCTCTCGATAGTGAAATCTTTTTAAAACAAAAATGTTATCCTATAAAAATCTTCTGAAGAATTTTCTCCCCTAACGATCGGAAGTTCCTTTAATTATGGTAATATGGTATGATATGGTGCTTAGCTGGCAACAGTTATACATAGAAAAATGATCATTTATTCAATGATTCACTTTATAATTAGGTAAAAGCCTGAATGTAATTAATGCAGCAATTTCAGCTGGAGGCAAAAGTCGAAGTCATTAACGATTCGCTGTTAATGAAGTGTGCAAAAACCAAAGGTCATAAATTCTCTACTTGAGCCTCTACTGCAATTATAATTTTTAATCGGCTTATTTAAAATTTCAAAGAATGTAGCCACTGACCATTTCTGTTGTTGTTGTTGTTGTTCTTGTTGTTGTTCGAAGCTTACACCATCCACATAAAAAGTCGCTCTGGGCTCTCTGAGTCGTGGTCAGGTGCGTGTAATTGGGGCCCAGCCAACTTTGGAGAATTGATTTAATAAGAACACTCTATTGTCGCTCCATTCCTATATAATAATAAATACGTTATAAAATATATAAATATATATACTATATAGTCAGTGGCGTAGCGAAACATTTCGGCGCCCGGGGCACAATAGGGGCACATGCAGGAAATGCCGTCCCCTCCAATCGGCCTTAATAAAAATACTTTCATACAAATTGAAATATGATTTGGCGCCCGGGGCGACTGTCCCCTTCGGGCCCCCCTCACTACGCTTCTGTATATAGTAATAAAAACGTTCAAGTAAAGAGCTTTGTATATTCTTTTGAGAGGTTTCTGTCATTCCGGTGATAATAACAAAGCTATAATAAATCGTAATTAATTTCTCGTGATTCCTTCTTTTGGATTCCTTGTGATTCGGAGGGTGTTTGAATTACTAAAATTAACCCCCGTGTTCGCCTCTGCCAACGGCTCTGATTCGAGAGTTACACGTGATGCTTTTAAAACTTTTATTATTATATTCATTTAGAATAAAAAAAAAAAAAAAAACAAAAAAAAAAAACTGATAAATAAAATGAATCAAAACAAGGCCACGTGCAGCATGGAAGAGCAGAAAAAGGCATCACACGATGGAAGAATGAATTCAAAATAATTCTCTTTGCAAAAAAGTGCGCATGCTCAATGGAAGTTGTTATCGAAAAATGAACTTAAAGAACGAATTCCCGATGAAGTTCATTGAAGGCTTTTTGAAAACCATATGAAACACTCTATAGTAAATGAGTTTTAGTACTTGAGTTTCATTGAGAGCGGTGTTCATCAGGTTTATTAAGAGGCATCATAACAAATTCTTATAAAGTATAAAAAATTTCAAAAAAAAAAAAAAAAAAAAAATAAGCTCTCATCTCAAATTCTTTTTAGCAATCAATCTCATGCGATTTCTAGGCGAAGGCGAACACAATATTTAAAGGACTTTCCAAAGTTAATTGAGCAGCTTTTAAACGACATTAAAGGGCGCTCGGACTTCGACTGACCTCTCTTTGTAGCTCATTCCCCCCCGTACGTATTCGTGCTGCGACATGTGCTTATATCTTGGCGTTATGGATCACTTGGCTGATGTTGTGGTGGCTTATTGTGCTTGTCGTGCGATTGAGTTGACATTTTGTGCTTTCATGATGCTAAGCCAACAAAAGCGTAGATCCATACTTAAGCAACTGTAATGCAACGATGATGATGGAGCTCTTTCTGATTTACTTTCCGATACCCCCAGTTGGATGACAGTTGTCAGTCAGTTATGATGGCATAAAGCACAAATAGACGCACGAACTAACAAGACAAAACAATGAAAGAAGTCAGTGAATCAGAAATCGCGTTACCATTACTCATGGCTCTTGATGTCCTCTGGCACATATCCCCGTACATGTATCCTTCATTTAACTAGTCATTAAGTAAGTGCGCGTCGCCTCTATGAGGCCAAAAGAAAATGTCAGCAATTTTTTTTTTTTTTGTAAAAGCAAACGATAATAGATCCATCATAGATAGATTAATGGGGATTGAAGTGATGGCGCGAGCCTATCAAGTGACAATTTTATCTCAAGAAAATTTAATGAATTAAACGGTTTTAGCGTTTCTATATAACCTTCATTCAATAAAACTGAGTGTTCAATTTTTTTTTTTGGATCGGATGACTGTTCAAATGTTTTGTTTTTTCTCATGGAATACTCAATCATTTCCTCGATGCTCGATAATGACGGGATGCCTCTTTAAAGATGAGCGTCTCGAAAATGTTTTTTTTTTTTTTTTATTATATGGGCATTTCCACAGAAATGTCAACCACAACTTAAAAATTTAATGTGCTGCTAAGTCAAATTTTTTTATATATTAGAATACTCTTATACATGAAGCTTTAATTCTGAAAGTTTTAATGTCTTACATAATATTTAAACCCAAAAAAACCTTGTCGAAACTTGTGGCGAAATTTTTCGATAATCTTGATATAGTTTTTGTATAAATATTTTATAAGCCTACGGCTGGTTAAAAGGAATGGTATTGGGTAAAATTTTGTCTAATAATTTTGAATGTTAGCCCCACTATGCAAAGAGAGCGCTTGCATATGAAATAACTGTAAATTTTTTATCTTGTTTTTATGTCTATTTTTATGTCGCGTGAGTTACGAATTTATGTAATTTTTGACCAGTGTTTTTAAAAAAAAAATTTTCAGTACAAGATCTTTTGCGGCTAAAGAGAGAATAAGTTTAACAACTAAAAGTGATAAAAAAAAATCCTATATATTTTGTTTACATATCTATTATTTGCTGTTGAAATCTGTCGCGTGAGTTACGGTAAGAGCAAATTCGAATACGAAAGCTTCAATAATATTTAATGTTCTTATATTTTAGGCAAAAAGATGGAAAAGAAAGAAGAAAACAACAAAGTCAAAGAAAAAATGAAGAAGTGGAGATCGAATTTAAGAAAAGATGATGGAAAGTGGAGAGATTATAGGAAGACACAAACGGTCAAAACTCGTAATATTGTGGGAATAAAAAATAATCATTATTTTTCATTTGTCAACAAAAATAGTATTGCAGTCGCCAAAACCTTTTATTCAAAGAAGCATAACATTAAGATATAGACGTGTAGGTAGGTAGGTAGGTAGGTTGAAGTGGCTGCCACTTAGGCCGTTAATCGGCCCATTGTGATACCAAGGAGGTTTTCTTGTGTTTGTGTGAGTGTACGTCTTTTTTATATAGTGTGCCCCTAACATGCGATTTTAAAAAAAACCTTGCTTGGCTTGGAACATTACACTCCATTTCGCCTGTGCCGGGAGTTGGACCTCGGACCCTGGGATCAAGAGCATAGCACGCATCCCCTACGCTATCCCAGAGCCACTATAGACGTGTATGTGTAATATGAACCTTTGATTGATTTTTTTATCTTCTTAAATTTTTGAATTAACTTTTTTTGTTTGTTTTCTGGCATTGAAATACATTTTTGTTATGTTATTTAATATTTAATAAAACAAAACTTTGTTTAAAAGCTAAACTTTTAATATTTGAACACTAATTTTCTTAACGGAAATTTTGTCGCGTGAGTTATGTCGCGTGAGTTACGGCAAGTAATTTTTAAAAGCTCAATATATTATTGAACACCCAAAATTGATTGGCTAAGTGGGTTTATTATAAAATTTCGCAGTTTTCTTATTATTTCAAAATTAAAAAAAGGCAAGTTGTGTACGAAAAATTCGCTAAATTTTCAACTTGTAACTTTGCTTGTAAAACGCACTTCTTTTTTTTGTCGCGTGAGTTACGAAAACATTTAACTTTGCTATTCTTAGTTAGTTGTTGCAAGGACAAGTTTGATAGACCATACCGTTAGTACTTCTACTAAGATATATGTACATTGTAAATTTTTTATACCTTAATTACATAAACTTTCGAGTAAGCAAGCCTTGAAGTCGTACGCCTGTCGCGTGAGTTACGATGGAAATGCCCATATGCCATGTTCCATTTCTATATTAAATTAAATTAATTTAAATAAAATAAAGCCCATAATCAAATATTGCGAGAGCCCGATGCGAGAGTGCGTGACGTCATGAAAATGTTTTGCGTGACGCATTTCAATCTCCAATGAGAGTTTTGCGTCACGCAGATGATAGCATAATTTCGCTTTTAGTAATGCAATATTTGAACCAAGTTACAATCTAACGAGTACCGAGTACTCATAAAGATTAAACGTTATCACTTGAGTTGAAAATTTTAATTCAAAATGTTCAAAAAAAACTTCAAAATGAACCAAAGCGCGCGAAATATTTTAAAATCTCTTTTTCACGGAACAATGAACAGTTTTTGTTTTATTAGTTTAAACGAGTACCCAATAGCGAGTACTCAACAAATAGCTACATCATTAACCTCTCAAATTGCCTCGCAACGAGAAATATTCAATTTTTCTAAATTTTCTCGCTACGAGGTCTCGCAGTGCGATACATTGGAGCTTGAACCATACGATTGAATGTATTGAAGTTTGTGTGCGTCTCGTCTCGCGCTCTCGCATCGGGCTCTCGCAATGTTGGATTTTGGGATTAAAATAAAATAAAATAAAATAAAATAAAATAAAATAAAATAAAATAAAATAAAATAAAATAAAATAAATAAAATAAATATAAATTAAATTAAAATAAAATAAATTAAAATAAATTAAAATAAAATAAAATAAAATAAAATAAAATAAAATAAAATAAAATAAAATCAAAATCAAATCAAATCAAATAAAATAAAATAAAATAAAATAAAATAAAATAAAATAAAATAAAATTAATTAAAATAAAATAAAATGAAATAAAATCAAATAAAATCAAATCAAATCAAATCAAATCAAATCAAATCAAATTAATTTGAATTAAAATCGAATTAAATGAAGTTAAAAAACAACAAAAACCCAAGGCAAGCATAAAAAAAGTGAGATCGACAAAAATTATGTGTTATTCTTTATGGACCTGATCAGCTAAAACTGAGGAAAAAAATCCAGAGCAAGACTTTTCCAGTGGACTGCAAAAAAAAGTGCAATTCTTAGGAAAATCTGGTGAAAAAGGTCCTTCTAGATTGCTAAATAAATAAAACGTTATAGATTCGTCGTTTTAAAATCGTTCTAGATCAACGAGAAGAGACGTTCGCGCGATGAAGCGAAAAAAAATTCCACTTGAAAGGACTCTGAAGATTACTTCTTAATCGTGTTACTTATACCTTGATAATATAATCGAAAAGGACACATCTTCGTTGTCATTCTCACTGGATGGCTGTGCATCGTGGGTACAAATTATTCGGCCAAAATTGTAATTAACGATGAAATCTGTCCAGTTTGCTTGCTTTTTGCCTTGTTTTATAAGAGAACCGACGGGAAGCGAGAAAATCAATTTCACGGTTGCCAGGAAATCACAATTCAAAGAGGATGCCCAAGGAGCAGTCATTGTGCGTGTGAATAGGGATGATTTTTCGAAAGTATGTATTTTCATATAGGCCTGCCCAGCAAGCATTGAGGTTTGAGAATGATATGAGATCAAATGCATTATCAAATGTCAAACGTTTGATGTCAATTTGAGATTCATTTGAGAATGATAGCATTCTCAACAAAATGGGGACTTTGTTCTCAAATTGAAAAATAAAAAATTTTATTCTCAAATCAATCTCAAAATCGAACTCAAATGTTTATATATCAAACAATAGGTCTGCTCCCGTCCTACACTAATATTTCTCGATTTTTAGAATTATATGAGAATCAGATTTGAATTCAAATTTGAGAACAAAAAAATCTCAAACATTTGACTTGTGTTTGCTGGGTTAACAGTGATGAGCTTCAGCTAAATCATCATGATCTCTCGCTCGTCTCTCTCTCTCGCTCACGCTCTCGCTCTCTCATAAGGTCATAGTTCATAACGTGTGAATTCCTTTCGTTTCTGTTGTTTTTTGGAATAAAATATCCAAGGATAATAATAAATTTATATCCGCTTTACTCAATTCAAGTTGAGTTATCACTCAATTAACGCCTTGATTTCCTTTTTCTTTCCTGTTTCCTTTTTTCCTTGATATTGTTGCAAAGAAAATAGTTGAAAAAAAAAACAACTCACACGCAATAAGTAAAAAAAAAAAAAATTTATATTATTACACAGAAAGAAAACGAAAAAATAAATGAAAAGAAATATGGCAAAAGAACACAATGAATCCGAGAATACCGTCAAATATGAAATTTTTGAGCCGTATGTGGTTTGCGTTCATATAATAAAGCTTTTAAGGAAACCTTTCAATACAAAAGGTTTATCATTTCATTGTGTTTCTTGCTTGCCTTTGGCTTTATAAATAAATCGCAGACGAAGCAGGGATAAATTGTTTTCTTTCGTAGAAAAAATAATTTCTCATCCTTCAAGGCACAATGCAATCAAAAGGACAATGAAGTCGATTTAAAATGAGAAAATATGTCCTTTAATAGAATCAGATATTTATTATTGCATTGCTTACACTAGCTTACAGATTTTTTTTTTTTTTGGAGATCTGAATACAATTTTCTTATGGATTTTGGCCTTTTAAACACTATTAAACTTATTCAAATAAGCTCTTATGGGAGGGTTTTTTGAAATGAATTTTTCAAAAAAAAATTTTTTTTTTTAGATTATTGCAGCTTTTTCATCATCGGATTTGAAAAAAATGTTCCCTCAAATTAAAGAATATTAAACACTTTAGGACGTTTTTTGCATTTTCTTATGATCGTTCAAAAAATTAAGATTTTATAGAACTTTAAACCTAAAAAAAAAAAAATTGGTGTCTGTAAAGTCAATTTACGGACGATAGTTTTACGTGATAACGTACTAAGAAAACACTCATTATGTACATAAAATAAAGCATTCAAGTTCACGTACGATATTTTTGACGATTTTTGAAACTCTCTTAGACATATTAATTTAAAAGTTAGAAAATAAGTCTCATTTTATAATTTTTTTTGGCGATTTGTAATATAAGTATAAAATAGAAAATAATAATTATACTTCACTTTTTAAATTAAAATTGCATATTAAAGTTTTCAAAATACATTTCATACATACATATTTATATTTAAGGGGACCTTCTGGTCTAGAGCACGAAAATTTATGGTATTTTCATGATTTTTTTTTGGTATTAAGCCAAATAAAAAACGATTTTCTAAGTATGCAGGCTTATTATATTCTTTATTGACAAAAAATAAAAAATTTTGTTGTAATTTTTTTTTTTTTTTTTGGTATTTTAAAAATGGCGTTGAAGTGGACCCTCTTTGAAAAAGTACCTTCGTGGTGTGAAAGATTTTGGCAGTTCTGGTAATCGAAAAAAAAAAAAACAAAAATATGTTAATAATCAGAATGAATGCGGCTATGGCAGGAACTAGAAAAAAATAAATTTTTTTTTAAATTGACAAAATGGCGCAATTTTTTGTTTCAACCATCAAAAACTCCCCTTGTTTTGACCATTTTTTTGATGAAAAAATATGAAGTTCTTGAAATAAAAATTCGATTCTAGTTCGGGCCATAGCCATTGATGTTATGAATAATATATAAAAATTCCAGACAAATCGGTTCGATGGTTTTTTTGTTTTCCTTCACACCAGGTCAAAAAAAGTAGTTTTGAGATAAACGCGTTCAAAGTTGCTTTGATCAAGCGCGCTGCCTGCTGTCTCCACCTTCTAAAACGGCTGTAGCAAAACAAATATTGTCAATATCTTCACGAAACTTTGCCAGCATATTCTTAAAAGTCTATTCTTCCGAAATATATAAAAAAAAAAAAATTAATTTTCAAAAAATTCTAGACCAGAAGGTCCCCTTAACGTGCAAAGTGAAAAATTTCAAGAAAATTTTCGGACAACTTTATAACGTCTTATATGTTAATCCGCATAATGCTTTTGAGAATTGTAGGTTGAAGTAATGCAAACGAAGACTGTATAACTACTAAGATGTCCAAGGCTGCAATTATAATGTAGCTAAAGCGTAGGCTGTCATGTGTTTGTTGTAATTTTTTGTTGCAGAAATACAACAAACACATGACAGCTTCACACTAATTGCAGCCTAACGCTCCCCAGCGGGAAATTATCTCCTGCATGACAATGTCATCAGTGATGTCATCGATGACATATAGGTGACATTGTCATGCATGATATCTTAGAAGACATGTCATCGTGAAGGGATGCTCTGTTCATGTGCTTGACTCTCATTGGCTACTGAAATTTAAATATGGTTTTCGCGTCAGTTCAGCGTTAGCATGAAGTGGCGTAGTGGATGAGTGCTCGACTCAGAATCCGAAGATCGCGGGTTCGATCCCTGGCAGAGGCGAACAAAAAAAATGGTTAAAAATAGATTTTTAAAAATTGTGAAATATCCAAAGAGAGGACACAGAAGAGAGAAGTTATCATCAAACTGGTTTCTAGAAATTGACATTTAGAGAGAAAAGAGCAAACGTGCTTTGCTCTCAAATGCTTTTTTCGCCATCGCACCCCCTAGCATGACATTGTCACCGCTGAAGTCCCTGTCAGCTCAGCTCCTGTGTAAATGTCATACAAAGTGTCACCGGAAATATCATGCATTCCGGCTCCGAGTAGTTCACTAGGACATCATCGGGGATGTCCGCGGGACATTTCCCGCTGGGTCATACAAACGAACAGCGACACGCAAATTTTAAAAATTTCGATCGAGTATGCAGGGGGGGTGAAAATATTTTGTTGCTCTGTTATTTTCTTTAAAAATACAGGATTCCGAAATTTGTCTTCGTTTTTCAAATTTCGTTTGTTCACATAATGCTAAAACAGGATATCATGTACTCTTTCGTTGCTTTTAAATATCAAACACTGAAAGCATGAAATCGAGGAAAGATCTTTCGAAAGACAACGTTCTATATGAAGACAACGCACACGCTAGGAATTCTTAGAACAGAACGAGGCAAGAACAAAACAATCAGACTTCTATCTCGCCTCAAAACATTGTATTTTGACGTTTGCATATTTTCGCCTTGTCTGCTTGTGAGAGACGATTGAGACGAATTGCTTTCTCATGAGAGCGAACTCTCTGCTCTAAACCGGTTTGAAATTTTGTGTATTTGAGTGTGTTTGTGTGCACACGCACATTGAGTTTTCTGTCGTCATTTTTTCGCAAATAGAATGTCCTATCATCGATTTAATAGACGTTATCACGTCAAAAAACATCTTATGTTTATCACCGAATTCTTCTTTTCATCGGCCTCTAAGGAACGATCGCAGAAAGAAATGTTTTGTTGTTGTATTTTTTATATAACATTCGTTCCTTACCAAAAATATAAAGATATTCGTTCTCAAAATCTTTGCACAATTGGCAAAGCTATAATTTCACAAGTGAGGGAGTGAAAGCTAAACAAGAAATCAAAAAAAGTCATTGCATACTTTAAGGTTAGAACTTGAAGTGTGTTCATTGCTCTTTTTATATTCTAGGGAAATTATCTTTCAATTTTTGGGCAAATACCTTCTTATGAGAAAATGACTAGCAACGTTATATTGATCCATCCCTTTTCATTCCAGGGATTACAGAATTCTAAAATACTAAAAAGTCTTAAAACGGACAAAAACAAAAGGACTTAAGGTTACATTGATCTTTCATACTTGATCCTTTCGAACTTAATGGAATTTTCCGAATTTAATACAGTCATACTTTCATTATTGTAATAACAATCAACCAAGTGATGTGTTGGATTAGTCGAGATTTCGGGTTAAGAAATTTTCAGCCCCATTCTTAATGAACAGAGCTCGGATTTTGATGACTTTTATAAATTTAAAGCATACTTTATGGGGGGGAAATTTTTGCTTACCAACATATTGCGAATAAGTTTAGCGAAGTTGAACTTCAAACTGATTTCTAACTTCAAACAAATTTATATTGAAGTTGAAAATCGAATTTAATCTTAACTTTGTGTGAGTTGAACCAAATTTTTACTCCATTAAGTATGCTTTAAATTTATAAAAGTCAACAAAATCCGAGCCCTATTAATGAACATTCTCCGGTAATTTTTTCCGTAAGATTTTTTTCCGCGAGAAAAAAGAAATTATTCGAAGCGTCAATAAAAAAGGGAAATTGATAGACCTTTGATAAAAAAAACTTTCGAAGTTTCTTCCCCCTTTATATTCCCTTCACAGCGTGGTTAGAATAGGAGAATTTCTTTCAATTCTGTAGGGGAAAATTCCCTCGCTTTGAGCGCAATTTCCATTCGACTCGCTTGAACTGTACAGTTACGGAGGTTCGATCGTATTTGGGAACCCAAAAAAGTTTTATGCGATAAAAATAAACTTTCTCTCTTTTGGTTTTTTATTTAATGCTAACGACAAGACAGACAGAAATTAAGAAAAATACTTTTTTGAAGAGAGAAACACAAATTCCCTTTGCGGTAATAAAGCCATTTGTCATTGCGAGCGGCACAGGCACAGGCAAAGCAAAAACCAAAAATAGACGTCACCAAGCAGAAGTGGCAGCAGTCGCAGAGATAGAAAGAAGAACCAGAAGGAGCAATATCTGAAGAAACAAACATAAAAATGATAACAATAATAATCACAGCGATAATAATGATCATAAAATTAATGCAATTTAGCTACCAAATCTGTAATTCGAGGAAAATCTGCCACACCGCAACACCAATGCAAACAACTTTGAGCCCAATGTCTAGTCAAGTACAATCTAGGCCTGAAGGGTACACAGGACGCTGGACGCTGGACGCAGGGAACGGGACGCGGAACGAAATAGTACATATTTCATCTCATTAAAATGTCGCTGATGTTTTATTTTTGTGCCCTACATTTATTATTAGTCGCAAACAAATTTACTCGCACATACATTTGGGCGTACCCAGCAGGTTAATATCTTCTGGTGGCCATAGTAAAAGCCTGCTGTTCATGTGGCTGAATTTTTTTTTGGCTCGGTGGCAAAGAGGGTGAGAGAGTCAGAGAGAGAGAATGACTGAGAGACAGAAAGAGAGACTGCGAGAGAGAGAGACAGGCAGGAAGAGAGAGACAGGCAGGAAGAGAGAGACCGGCAGAAAGAGAAGAGAGATACAAAGAGATAGAGAGAGTCAGAGAGAGATAGAGAGAGATAGATGGAGAAAGAGAGAGATTGAGAAAGAGAGAGAGAGAGAAAGATACAGAGAGATAGAGAGAGATAAAGAGAGATAGAGAGAGATGGAGAAAATAGACAGAGTAAGAGATAGGTAGAAAGAGAAAGAGAAAGATAGAGAGAGATAGAGGGAGATAGAGAGAGATTGAGAAAGATAGAGAGAGTAAGAGAGAGAAAGAGAGAGTCAGAGAGAGTTAGAGAGAGATACAGAAAGAAAGAGATATAGAGAGAGAAAGAGCGAGATAGATAGAGAAAGAGAGTGACATCCGGCAATTTGATCAGTCAGTTTGTGTTCAAATGTAGCACAAAGTGTCCTACTAAATGTCATGCATGTCAGATCCAAAGTCGTCCTGACATCATCAGTATGAATTTCTCTGCTGGGGTTATACGTGCTCTGTTCGCATGCTTGTATGCATGTAAATGTGTATACATAAATTCCGCAAAGGCTTTGCCTTAGGTCATCACCTTCTGCCGTCGCAATCACTTAAGCTATTAGGGACTTTCTGATTTTTTTCGCAGCTGAGCGAAAATCGTACGCGAATGCCATAAAATATTTTACAAACATTTGTCAAGATGTCGCTTACAGTCACACCTCGAACGCGTTCTCGACCCAACCGAGCAATGATGGCACGTCTATTAAAATTGTTGTCACTTTGTTGCAATTTATGGTGCTACGGAAACGGAAGTTGAAAACTGGAGTACACTGCCTTCGTTAGGCGTTTATGTGTGTGAAAGCGTGAGCGTGTACGTGTGCGTTCGAGTTTGCACAATTACGGATGAGTGTGTGTAGTGGTTGAGAAAATTAGTTTCATATGCGGCAATTTAACATTTTGCATTTTGGTTAAGCAATAAAATTTTATTTTCAACGTTTATATATATGTAGGTAAATTTTTAAATATAGGTATGTATGTACATATTTTTGCTTTTCTTTTTTATTCTCGTGTATGACATTTGACAATGAAATTTTAAGTGGATTCAAACAATCGTGCCACTTTGAATTACCGATTTCCGGTTGAGAAGATCGAACCGCTCAATTAATTTTCACATGCTATCGAATACGAAGTGAAATAAACAAACAAACAAATTAACAAACAAAGAACTCGAGTGGGGAAAACATTTATGTTACCAAGCATTTTTTTACACATTCGTCTGAAAAGGATTGGAAAATTTTGGATGTGTCTAGAATGAGGCGGCTTAGAAAATTTGTAAGTTGAAACTTTCTTGCTAATAGAGGGTCTATACAAGTAAGTAATAAGTTCGTGATTAAAAATGGGAACATAACTTAGCTAGAACTAAACAAATTAACTTAAACTTAAAAACTAGTGGGAATTAACTTTAGTTACTAACTTATTTTAACTTAACTTAAAAGATTGAAAACTTATTGAATTAACTTAAATAGCGTTTAATAACTTATTAACTTAACTTTCTTAACTAACTTAAGTCTATACTAACTTAACTTAACTTAATTACTTAACTTAACTTAATTAACTTAACTTAACTTAACTTAACTTAACTTAACTTAACTTAACTTAACTTAACTTAACTTAACTTAACTTAACTTAACTTAACTTAACTTAACTTAACTTAACTTAACTTAACTTAACTTAACTTAACTTAACTTAACTTAACTTAACTTAACTTAACTTAACTTAACTTAACTTAACTTAACTTAACTTAACTTAACTTAACTTAACTTAACTTAACTTAACTTAACTTAACTTAACTTAACTTAACTAACTTAACTTAACTTAACTTAACTTAACTTAACTTAACTTAACTTAACTTAACTTAACTTAACTTAACTTAACTTAACTTAACTTAACTTAACTTAACTTAACTTAACTTAACTTAACTTAATAACTAATAACAAAATTAAACTTTTAACTTAACTTAACTTAACTTAACTTAACTTAACTTAACTTAACTTACTTAACTTAATTACTACTTAACTTACTTAACTTAACTTAACTTAACTTAACTTAACTTAATACTTACTAACTTAATTAACTTAATTAACTTAACTTAATAACTTAACTTACTTAACTTAACTTACTTAACTTAACTTAACGTCTAAACTTATGAATTAACTAGATTACTCAGTGTAATTAAATTATGTAAAGTTTGACAGAACCGATGGAACATCACTTGTGATTCAGTTAAGTTATGTTAAGTTAAGCTACGTCAAACTGGCATGAATATACTTTAAGTTTCGATTAAAGCTTGAATCGATTCAACTTAAGATAGTAAAGGTTCAAAAATTGCGTTTTTCACAAAATCCTTAATAAACAAACCAACGCGATACATCCTTTCATCCGACTTTTATGCGACTGGGGTTCTACAAAAAAAAATTCTAAATAAAAATTTGGGCTTTACTCATAAAGCTTTTATGTTGTTTTAAATTTTTTCACGAGTTTTTCCCACTTCCAAAATTAGTTCCTGCACAGATTTGGGTATAATATTTATGGTTTTTAAAATCTCTCACATCTTTACTCGATTCACTTTCCCCTTTTTGCCATACATATACATAAGTAAGTAATGGCCTTTGAGCTTGGAAATATTTCGAAGGGATTTTTTTTCGGTTTTTGTTCTTCGTTTGGGTTTTTCCATTAGTTCCTTTATTTGTTGTTGTTGTTGTGCAATGCTCTAACAATTTTCACAGCACATTTGAAATTGCAATGATTTGTGTAGGTTTTTCCTTCGCGAAGGAATTTTGTGAATATTTAGCCCAAAAAGGTTAAACAGTGCTGACCACAAAAAGTCAAACAAAATAGAAGCCGGATAAATGCTTGAGGGCGATAACCATGAGACGACCACTATCATAAAAGTGAAGCAGCTTTAAGAGCTTTTGTGTTTTTTTTTTTTTTTTTTTTTTTTTTTTTTAAATAATAATGACTTTCATGTGACCGCGAGCGTTTTTATTTGAGATTATGAATACGGTTCGTGAGGATGATTTGAGGTGGCAGGACGATTACAGAAAAAGAGAAGATAGAGAGGTAGAGGTAGGGAGATCTTAATATATTTTCAAATTAAACACACACACACACACACATTGCCCTTTGGATATTTTCGATGTGCTTATGAGGTCTTGTTGTGTTTGGAATTTTTGCGGCGAGATTGGATTTGTTGTGTGCGGAAAGTTTTTCGAAAGTTTTGAATCCGCAACGAGAATAGCTGCCCTCAAGGTGGGTATTATGATATTTAAAAAGAGATAAGTTCTCCTCTCTTATGCCGGGGCGTCGGGAGTAGTTCAAGTGTGCCCGTAAAGCCAAAAAGCCGAAAGCACGCATCTCGATGTCGATGACAGCGGTCCTGTCAGGTGCGAATGCCCATGCTCAGTGATTGAGGCAAAACTTTTGCCAAAGGTGCTCAATTAAGACACGTACCTACATACCTATGCAAATATACATATATGTATAATAAGATATATATGTAAATAGGTATGGGTGTGTTTATTTAATTTAAAGTTATGCCCTGACTGTTTTACATAAACGATCGAACGAAAGTTTCCTTTTAAAAGGCATTTAGAAATCTGCACTTAAGTTATCCTTAAAGCCTTAAGTAGCAGCATAATTTTCTTGTGATTTTTATTGAATTCTTTTCTTTTTCCTTCGTTCTTGGCTTTTTTCTGCTACCGTTTAAATAAATCCGCACACGGATCACAATGGTCCAGTGAGCAGACACTGCATTATTTGCTGACAGCTGCTTTAGAGCATGACTCTTGCGCTGCTGCATTCACGCTGATTTGCAACACAACGACGCGATCTGCTGCCGGCGCGCCGGCAAATAGTCCAGTTCAGTCATGAGTCAACAGAGCAGCAGCTTTTTTTTTCCGGCCCCCTGCATTTCCTCATTTAGTTTCTCGGCTTTTTTTTCTCTCGTTATTTTCTTCTTTATTTTTATTTTTATTTTTTCGTGTTTCCTACCAAAGTGGTCCACGGCACGGATGAGACTCTGAGAGCCCATTTCAAGACCACGTTCAGACGTCGTAAACTTTTCAAGTTTATGTACTTGTAGTGCACTGGACTTTGTCTTCCAGTTGGCACGCGAAATAGAGCGGAGCTGAAAAATACTGTAGCAGCAGGAGCAGCCAAATAATGTTACTATGCTACCGCTGCCATATGCCGCTCCAAGGACGAAAGTTGAATCGCGAAGCTCTGCAGCTTCATTTTGCCATTTTTTTCCCCATTTTTTTTTTCATTTCTTTTCCCCGTTTTTTATGCATTTGGCTTTTCCAATTTCCCTGTTCATGCTGGCGCTAGTGAATGTTGGCAGCGTTTCACTCAATCAAGGCAACGCTCACCTTCAACGCCATCAGCCAGCCAAGCAGCCAAGCAGCCAAGCAGCCGAGCATCCAGCCTCGGCCCACACGCCCACCTTTCACGGCGTACTTAAGTCGCGTTACAAATTATTATTATCATAAATTCTTTTTCCGCTCTGCAATTGTAATGTCCATAAGCCAAGGTATGAGGACTTGTTCGGGCGGACGATGAGCACAGTGCGAGCAAGCTTGTTCAAAAAGTTTTCATTATAAGAAGCCAGCTGAAAACTTTCCCATTGCCACTTTCCACTGTCTTCTTTATAAATGGGTGTGAGAATTTTTCTTCCTTTGTTGTTTTTTTATTGTTTTTTTTTTTGCTTTTAATTTTTACAGACAGTTTTGTGTGAGTTTGTGTTTTCTTGCCTTCCCCAGTAGTCAGTAGGTCGCCCCCGATATTTGTGACATGCCAAAGTGCCAGTCCTTGATGACTAGTCATTTCACCTACCACATGAACCTGAAAGAGTAGATAGGCCTCAGCTCACATTTCCCTATTCGTTGCGTATGATTGTTTTTGCTGTTGTCTGCTTTTACGTCGCATTCTGATCATTTGCCCGTTAAGCGTTCGATAGCGCAGTGGTTTAAACTATGACTCGATAGCCGGGAGGTTCGGGGTTCAATCCCTGCGGGCGGCGAGAATTTTTCCTAAATTTTTTACTTTTTATATAAATTAGTTTTTTTTTTTTTTGTTCATAGTTCAGTTATTTTGGAAGACAAACATTTTCCCCTAAATTTTTAAGGTTTTATTATTATTTTTTTTTAAATGGTTCATTTTCAAGTAAAAAATTTTTGGAGTGAAAAATTTCGTTAAATACGTTTCCCAAAATCTGAGCAACGCTAAACTCAAGTGAGCATTTTGACCAAGAAATTAAATTCGTTCGTTTAGCGTAATAGTTAAGGCGTTCGCCCAGCGATCATCTGGTGGTCAGCGGTTCGAGGCTCGTGGTGGAGGCGAGAAAATTTTAAGAGAAGTAAGATAAAAAAGATTTAAAATAAAAAATAGATAAACAAAAAAAATATAATAATTAATAATATAAATAAATTTAGAAAAAGTCAAAACAAAAAATGAAATTTTTCTTTTTTCTCAGTCGCTGGTGCTAGGCCATTTTCCTGCCCCTTTTCGCTAGCGAAATGACTGGTTACAGGTGGCGCATAAAAGGACGACCTGTCCCCGGCAATGAGATCGTAATGTTAAATTCGCCAGCGTCTTGGATAGGAAAGGGACCGACCCCCGACACCCAGTGACTAGTGAAATCGCTAGTGTTGTGGTGGCTCCGCTGACTACTGGGTCTTGTTTTCATAAATGAATTTTTTGTTTCTTTCTTCTGTATATTCTTCTCCTTTACACTGGATTATCTGTCTGTCACTTAGCAACGGCGCACAGTGGTTAATTGGTGGCAAAAGTCAACTTTTCGACCGATTGATTTCAACAAATTAATAATTCAGTTTTAGAGGATTGCCTGATTAAGAGAAATCCAGCCATTTTTATCAAAGGGTAATATTTTTGCTTGGAAAACCCGTAGGAAGTTACATAAAGATTATAGGGAAATAATTGACTAAGATTTTCATTAAATTCAGAGTTGCATCAATGGAAAAGAAAATCACTCCTGATGCCCTAATGGTTTTTTTTTTTTAGAGTGAAATATAACATTTAGTTATGGATTCACCGAAGGAATCAGTTAGATACAATAAATGGATAGGGGAAAATGTAAATGGCTCTATGAAATGCAAGATTTGATGGGAAGGATCGAATTTCTGTTACGATCTGTTGATTTCTTAATGCGAAAAATCTGAAGTTTGGTGTTTATTCTAACATACTATGGGGAAAAAATGCTCGGCATATATTGGATATTTTTGAAAATCATCGATTTTTGAAAAGAAGTCAAGGGAAATTGCAAAATAAATTTCAAGAAATTTCGATAACATACTTTTAGGGTAAGGGATTCTAATGACTAGAGCTCGGATTTTGAATATTTTGAATTTTTTTTGAATTTTTTTGAATTATTTAATTTATTGAATATTTTGAATTTTTTTGCATTTTTTTGCATTTAACTGTGCTTTTTGAATATTTTATTCACTGAAGTAGGCTTTTTTTGTTAATTTGAAAATTCAAAATTTTAATAGGCATACTAAATCGAACTAATTTCGAATTTTTGACTGTTAATTTTTTGAATATTTTGAATTTTTTGCATTTAAAAAAATTTTTTTTAAATATTTTTTTTTGAATTTTTTTTCATTTTTTTTTTACATATTCAAATTCCGAGGCATACTAATGACAGTCATAAGTGGTGGGCTTGGCCGATTTTGATGAAACTTTCAGGATATTTTTGCTTTTTTGATAGTAAGCTGTGAGAAAAGTTTCAAAACGTTCTGACGTAATAAAAAAAATAAAAAAAAAAAATAAAAAAAAATTAGACAAAATATTGATATTGGATGGTATGGGGAATGCGAGGTGAGCATGACCAATTTTCATGAAACTTCGTGTTTTTCTTGACTCCATTCAAATAAAGGTCATTGCCAAGTTTCATTATCCCAGGAGCGCACCTAATTTTTTGGCCAGGAAATGTATGAAGCCTAACCACTGTGCGGCTCCTTTGAGAGAAAACTCTTGTAACTGGTGATGAGAGAAATTTAATTAATCGCTGATAAATACACAGAGAATAAAAAAAAAATGTTCTTATTTGCTTTCTAAAATGAGTACGCTGGGCGTGAGTGGGTTACTTTGAAATTTTTCTGAAATTTCTAGGCAAAAAAAAAGGGAGTTTTTTGTATGCTTGAATAGCTTTTTCTTTTCTGATCATATTGAAGGGCACTAGGGCCCGGATTGAATAATGCGAAATATCGTTGCGATAGTGCGAGATGTCGCGCAGACCTTTTTACATAACACATGTCAATCTTGAATGAGAGTTTTGCGTTTTTCCCGCAGCAGTTTTTCACATCAAAGAAATTCGATTGAAAAAATCCTCACATAATTGAAAGATAAAAAAGAAAGACGAAAGAAAACGAAAAAGAAATGCACATTCAAATTAGAAAGAAGAATGGCTGCTGATTCTGAGAGCCTAATTTCTTCACTTGTCTAACTGTTTGGCATTCAGAATCATGCCGGTTTGTTGCCAATCACACAACAACGCTGACATGAAAATGAACAAAGAACAAAGAATGATGGACTGCGATGATTCCAAATTTTATTTGCTCAGTCAAAAATGTCCATCGATCTTTCAAAGGAGCGACTCAAATCTTAATACAAAATGTTTGTATAAGTTATTTTGGCTTTGTGATTGGCAGCAAGTGTAGGGACGGTAATATTTTATTTTTCGCAACGATCTCTCACAATTTTCGGACTTTTCACGTCATGTGGAAGGAATTTTAAGGAAAAATAAATGGTCTTGCCGGTTCTTGTGAATTGTAATGAAAGATTTCTTCGAAGTATTTTTTATTTAAATAGCAAGAAAGTGGCGTGTACACGGCAATTCACTGGGGGAAAAATTAATTTTAAATTTCAATTTTGTGCAAAAAATTTTCTCAGTGTAAAATTCAAAGTTGTTTTTTTCTAGTTTTCTTGTTTTATTAACTATCTATCGGCTTTTTTTTTTCTTTTCATCTACATATATTAGTTTTTGATATCTATGAGGAACGCAAAAAAAAAAAAGTATGGGATAGATGTCTCACCTCTTGATTGGTACAGACCAGTGCTTCCCAACACAACACAATGACCACTTGCACAATTTTTCCGATTTTTCACACGCCCATGAGCGAGTCATATGCACTGAAAAAACTATTTGAAGCGTAAACAGCAATAAACTATCAGTCCTATTCTAAATGAATATTCCCCGGGAATTTCCTTCCTAGGTATTTTTTTCTCCACGGAAGAAGGGAATATTCTAAGCGTCAATTTTTTTGTCTTTTATTTGGTCTCATATGAAGCATTGAGTTTGGAAATACAGTACACTCGGGATAACGTCAACTTATTAAAACCGCGAGTGTTGACGTTTACCAGATTGTTGACGTTTATGATTGTCCTCATTTTAGACCAAAATAAAGTTGGAATTATAGTTTTAAACGTTATTTTAGTATTCATACTAAAACCAACAATAATCTGATTCAAACAAATTTTTATGTATTTGGAAAAATTGAAAAAAATATTTTATATGAGATCATGCCACTTTCGGTTTTTTAGAGATCATTTTATACGCGCAACGTCAACAAGTTCGAAAACACAACTGAACAAAGAGAGCAAAAACTACATTGTGCGACGCACAAAGGGAGATTACCGGAATTCTGAGAATTCGTATCCTACAGGGTGTCCCGTTGGGAATTACATTCCTTAAAAAGGGTGGTAGGGTAGTCCAGGATGAACAAAAAATCGTATGTGAGGGTGCACCCCTGAGGAGTTATGTGGCATTAAAGTTTTTTGACACTAAGTCCAGAAAAACAATTCTCCCACGCCAATGGTTAATTGTAGAAAAAAAATTTTTAATGTAGTTTGAAAGCAATTGTATGTGCTTTTAGGCAAAATTAAATTAATGGTAAAAATTTGACCCATTGAGGGAAAAATAAACGGTCAAAATGAAAAATTCGGAAAAAACGTTCAATTTTTTTTTTTACTTTGGAAGCCATTTTGGTATGAAAAGTGTCCAATTAACACCAAATTTTTTATTTTATTCAAAATGCTGGATCGATTACCTTTAATTTGGTACCCCATATGTCAACGGGACACCCTGTATATGTAATTCCAGCTAAAATTTTCTATTAAGCAGAGTTTACCTTTTGGAGCTTTTAGGTTTTGTTGACGTTTTAGAATAGTCAATGTAAATAAAAAAGTGTTGACGTTTTGTGGTGTTGACGAATAGGGGGTTGACGTTATCCCGAGTGTACTGTATATTTTTCAGAGGCCTGAATATGCAGCTGGCATTTAAAATAAAACTTTCCCACGAAAATCATTCGAAGTGCTTGCTGTAAAATTTTTTGTTGAAAAACCCCAAAAAAAAAATTAATGTTTTTAGTCGTACGCATATTTTGGCAAACATTTTTGTTAACATGACATATACATATGTTGGGATCGGATTTTACATATTTCAAAAAAATTTTAAAAATATGTAAAATATGTTTTTTTTTAATATTTTAAATATTCTTCAAATTTGAAAAAATATTTAAAAATATGTAAAATATATGTTAAAAAATACGTCTAATATTTTGATGTTAACATCATATTTCTGACTTATGTACTTTGGACTCATATTTCTGAGCTGCATATTTTTTAAAAATTGCGGACTCATTTTGGACTCATAAATATAAACACTCCTGAAATGTTTGATGGTTGTTTTCAAAATATTTAAATTGATTTTTTTTTTTTAAATCTAGTTAGTGTGGAGAAACTGACGTTTTGGTCAAACATGAAAAATGTGATGAAAATGTTTTTGAATTCGGACAGTTGGTGTGTGAAATTTATTGTTAAATGCAAACGCCTACTGCGCTCATATTTCGATGTTAATTTTTGAAAATGTTAAGAAATATGTAAAAATATTTTTAAAAATATTTCGTATGCAAATTATGTTAATTATTTTAAAAAATAAAATATATTTTAAATATGTAAAATCCGATCCCTATACATATGTATGCTAGCCTACACTGTTGATTAACATTTGAACTTTCGGAGAAATTTAATGGCAAAGGACAATTAAAAATGCTTTGAAAACAGCTGTCAAAATTTTTAAACTAAAAATAACATACCTGACCAAAATCTATCTTTAATAAAAATATTTTCTGCATAGCAAAAACAGATCGTGGGCTACGTATGAGAAACAAAAACAAATAAGCAACATTGGGCAGCCTCTCGTCTATATGGAAGAGTATTACGCTGGGCAGCACTGGTATAGACGTTAAGCCAGAATTGTCAAAAAAACGTTGCCTTCTTTTAGGCGTTTTTCTTTCTTCTAAAGTCATAATTGTTTTCGTTGACCATAAGTTTTGAGAGAGCAATAAATATATTTTATTAAAATCCCACACACCTCACATTCAAAAGGGGCACAACTAAAAAAAAAAAAAAAAGTCTTCCAAGTTGAATTTCGAATTTCCATTGCTGGGAGAGAGAGAGACGTCGGGCCATTGAAATTGAATAAATTTGTTTCAAATTAGTTTAGTTCATTATATTATGAGTGCCGAAATAAATGATTGTTCGATGATGATATCTCCTGAATGTTTGTTGAACGTAGAGAAGAGTTTTTTTTTTCTCCTGAAGAGCAAATTTAGAGTTGTGTTCCTTTTTGCAGCGCGAGCATGGGAAACGTAGACACCATCGTTAGGAATTGTTTTTGTTTTTTGTTTTTTTTTTATGGAATTTTACATCTCAAATTATTGATAATATCGCAAATAACGAATTCGTCTCGATTTGTTCCGCCGAACTCCGGTGTCTTGCAACATCGTTCGAGCATTGAGGCGAGCAGCTCCTTCCATAGCAAATGGGCGCATTCGGTATTCCCCAGATGCGATAATAGATCGACGCAAGCGCGCACAATCCCGTACGGACTCAATGTGCGTGTATTACTGATCGATAGTTTCGTCTGAAGCGGCTTAAACACGGCGTGCGTCCGGCTCATTTCCATTGCGCTGAATAGACTCGCGCCACCGCAAACGGCACTGGCTATTGACGTTAGGAACGTTCCGTAGCGATCGCCCGCACAGATAACATCGAACATTTGCGGACACTCCACCAAAGCGGCGCTCATCATGCCGACACTCATTTTCTCCAATTTGATGTGCGGATATTTATTTTGCTGCAGTTCGTATGCGATCCTCATGTACATGCCGTCGGTGCGCGGCAATGCCGACACTTTATGCGGCATCGTGATCTTCTTCCGACAATTCTTCTCGGTGTAATCGAAAACGAATTCGAGATACTGTCGTATATTACGCTCTTCGGTAATGCATAGCGTTTCGACGACGCCCGGAACGGGCTCGTATTCCAATTTGGTCAGATCGCCGGTATTATTCTGCAATAGCATTAGCATATCCAGTTCGGGGAAACGGCAATTGAAGCCCTCGAAGCAATGCAATTTAACGACCGTCGCGAACAGATTCAAATCGTTGTTAATGCGTCGGTTCATCGATTTCCTAACGGGGTCGTGTCGCGCGTCAATGTGTATCGCCGTTCGATTGCGCAAAACCGATATGATGTACTCATTCTCGTATTCCTCGTCATCTTGGACGGCAATATGCTCGAAATGGACGCCGGCCACAGCCATTAGGGACTCAACGTATTCGGCGCCTTTCTTGCCCACAGCCGAGTCACCGGTCAGCAGTGTTACGGTCTTTTGACCGCCATATTGTGACTTGGGCAGCAGCGGAATATCCGATGGCGGTGTAAAATCCTTAATGGCCTCCGACGGCCCGTACGCCTCGATTCGTTGCGAGCCCCTTAACGACTCATATTGCGGATTTCGTTTGGACCTGAGAAGAGCCACCGACGATGGGCTGGACGAAGAGGAGGATAACGGCGGCGACTGCGGCGACGAGGAACGAATCCATGAATTTCGCGAAATCACTTGCAATGCTGGCCGTGTCGATAAAACGGACTTTCTTCTTTGACACTGTAACGAATGTTGCAATGCAATTTTGAACATTCTACGAAAAATTTCAGATAATTTCGTTTAATGCGATTTTATAAAAATATTTTTTTTTTGAGAAACTAAAAAAAAAATATACAAATATACTTTTTTTTGTATTTATTCCGACGGCGCTCGATGTGAAAAACAAAAATATATGAGAGCTACAAATGCAAGGCAAGTTTGAATGAAACCGATCGATTTCTGAGACCCCATGTTCCACGTTCAGTTTTTCGGTTTTGAAATTTTCTCAATTAAAAATTTTTTATCCATTTTTTTTTTTCAATCGTCGTTATTTTTTAACTGTCTTCTCGAATTTTCTCAGAATTTTCTTTAAAGGGTCTTGCCTGCTCAGGACGTCAATCGTCCGTCTAAAAAGAATTTAAAAGTTTTGCTGATTTTTGGATAGGTTGGTACGACCGAAAAGCACTGTACAAAGACGGGATTTACACAGTAATGCTATGTTCAGACGGCAACCTAAATTAAGTAATTCGGCGCCCATTCGTAATTCACAGTCGAATCACGTTGTGAATCACTGTTAGTACCTACGCCATACAAAATTTGACAAGCCGAATTACCTCATTCGAACGTAATTCAGTTTGAATAACGATCCGAATTACGATAAAATCAGTGCCTTCCCTAATTTTTATCGATCGGAATTTATCGAAACCAGAAGAAGGAATCAGCAAGAAAATAAATACTCCCAGCCGGAATTTATTGCATTCATGACATAAGAGATCAATTAGTGCTCTTTCCAATGTCGTTCTAGTAAAACTATCATGAAAACAAGAGCTGGCTACAAGAGACCCTTCTTCAAAAGAAATTTTCATGGTCAACAGAATTTTTTATTTAAGTATTGAGACAGTTTCATTACGTTGGAATTGGTGAAATTTCCGACTGGGTTGTTGCTTTTCAAACAAAACGTCAAAAACGAATTACGAATCTCTCATCTAAACGGGTTCATTCGGATTTGTAATTCTTGGAGCTAATTACTTCATTCATAATGCCGTCTGAACATGACATAAAAGACCCTTCGATAATAAAACCTTGTTTTGTGGCCCAGGGGCGCATGGGAAAATGAAATGCGAGGGGGTTTTTTTTTCTTTCTGTTCCCCGTGCCTCTCTTGTCAAAAACAAAACAAAAAATGTTTTACTATCGAAACATCTTACAGTGTGTTTAGAGCGAAAAACAAAGCTTTAGGTTCCTATTGCCCAATGTCCTTGAAATGTCATTGAAGACTCGTTTTTGGTAAGCCATTTTTCAAAATTTTATATCTCATAAATTACTTAAGATAGAAAGACGAAACAATTGGCCACTGATAGGCATTACAACAAGGAGTTTGAAATAATTTTTTTTTTATATTTTGCACTGAGAAAAATTTTTTGCACAAAAAAGAAAATTTAAGTTAAATAACTTCTTTTTGTTGCCACAATGAAAGGACGATGTGAATAACCCTTTCAATTTAAAGATACGCAGTCTTTCTAAGAACTAGAACTAATTTTCTCAGTGTATTTAAGTTTTCGTGCCACTGTCTGATTATTTGAATATCACTTTTCGCAATAAATTTTTTTTTTTACATTTTAAGCCCAAAATCCAATATTACGCAAGCCCGATGCGAGAGTGTGTGACGTCACGAAAATGTTTTGCGTGACGCATTTCAATCTCCAATGAGAGTTTTGCGTCACGCAGATGATAGCATAATTTCGCTTCTAGTAATGCAAAATTTGAACCAAGTACCAATCTAACGAGTACCGAGTACTCATAAAAATTAAACGCTTTCACTTGAGTTGAAAATTTTAAATCAAAATTTTCAAAAAATTTTCAAAATGAACCAAAGCGCGCGAAATATTTTAAAAGCTCTTTTTCACGGTACAGTGAACAGTTTTTGTTTTATTAGTTTAAACGAGTACCCAATAGCGAGTACTCAACAAATAGCTACATCATTAACTTGTCAAATTGCCTCGCAACGAGAAATATTCAATTTTTCGAAATTTTCTCGCTACGAGGTCTAGCAGTGCGATACATTGGAGCTTGAACCATACGATTGAATGTATTGAAATTTGTGTGCGTCTCGTCACGCGCTCTCGCATCGGGATCTCGCAATGAGGGATTTTCGGCTTCACACTGAGATTTTTCATTAATTCAAAATCAACAAAAAAAACCTCAAAAATTTTTAATTTAATTCATTAAATTTGGTTTATTCGCTAACCGCCGCCAACCAATTCCCCTCCTCAATTTCCTTTGAATGCCTTGACTTCCAAATATGGTTCGCCGTTAATGCTTTCAATTCAAGTGATTTCACCTAATCGCATGGACTGCGCTTTGAATCAATGAAGCAAGTCGTTGCCGGTTAATTTCCCAAATAGATTTGATTTTGATAATCTTGTTTCCGTGGCTGCCCGCGAGAGGATCGAGGAGTGTCCTTCTAATTGTGCCATTATTTCAATTTAAAGCGAAATATTCACAAGAAATTAAAGTGCTTATAGAATTTCCAGCGGAATGGATATTATTGAAGATTAATATTTTAGTATAAAGCGTAAATGGATATATGTCCATCTATCTGAAATCTTAATGCAATGACAAGTCTCCAAAAGTTATAAGGAGTGGAGTGTCTAAGTGAGACAAATCAAGAGCAAATGAAAGGAATGCGTTGAGTTCTTTGCAAAACCATAAAGAACCGAACAAATTGCGAAGCGCCATTTCCGTGGAGGGGCTACATCGGTTCGCTTTTGAGACTTCGTTTCAGCCGTTTGACCATTACTTTATTTTGTCTCAAATTTCAAATAAATAAGAGGAGTCTTAGGAAGCGATGTTATCCTTAAAGATGTTCTAAGTGAAAAATTCCTGTCAAGAAATTCCATTAAAAGTTAAAAGATTAATTTCTTACAAAGATAGCCATTTAGAAACATCGAAGGATAATGAACGAAAAACTGCGTCTCAATTATCATTTTGCAGATAAAAATTTCTCGTGGTGTCCAATGAAAAAAAGACAAAAAAAAAAACAAAAACTCCCGATTAGACATGTCCGTGGACAGGCTCTTTTACTTTTCACTTGGGACGGTCATTTGAGCCTGACTCAGTTGTGTCGCAAATTTCCATAGAACCTTTACATGAACGGACGAATACTAGAGTCGAGAATTTTTTCGATTCCGTACAAGGAAAAATCCTGAATGTTTCGTCCCAAATAACTTGTTCACATCGTTCCCTATTTATAGAGATAAGTGGTTAGTAATATTCTAGGCCACGGCGAGGACATTTTATGTGATGGCATTTACATCCATCATCATATAACGCACATGAAACTTAAATACCCAGTAGTCAGCGGAGCCACCACAACACTAGCGATTTCACTAGTCACTGGGTGTCGGGGATCGGTCCCTTTCCTATCCAAGACGCTGGCGAATTGAACATTGCGATCTCATTGCCGGGGACAGGTCGTCGTTTTATGCGCCACCTTTAACCAGTCATTTCGCTAGCGAAAAGGGGCAGGAAAATGGCCTAGCACCAGCGACTTAGAAAAAAGAAAAATTTCATTTTTGGTTTGACTTTTTTTTAATTTATTTATCTTATTAATTATTATATTTTTTTGTTTATTTATTTTTTATTTTAAATCTTTTTTATCTTACTTCTCTTAAAATTTTCTCGCCTCCACCGAGCCACGAACCGCTGACCACCAGATCGCTGGGCGAACGCCTTAACCATTACGCTAAACGAACGAATTTAATTTCTTGGTCAAAATGCTCACTTGAGTTTAGCGTTGCTCAGATTTTGGGAAACGTATTTAACGAATTTTTTCACTCCAAAAATTGTTTACTTGAAAATGAACCATTTAAAAAAAAAATAATAATAAAACCTTAAAAATTTAGGGGAAAATGTTTGTCTTCCAAAATAACTGAACTATGAACAAAAAAAAAAAAAAACTCTAATTTATATAAAAAGTAAAAAATTTAGGAAAAATCCTCGCCGCCCGCAGGGATTGAACCCCGAACCTCCCGGCTATCGAGTCATAGTTTGAACCACTGCGCTATCGAACGCTTGACGGACAAATGATCAGAATGCGTGCTAAAAGCAGACAACAGCAAAAACAATCATACGCAGCGAATAGGGAAATGTGAACTGAGGCCTATCTACTCTTTCAGGTTCATGTGGTAGGTGAAATGACTAGTCATCAAGGACTGGCACATTGGCATGTCACAAATATCGGGGGCGACCTACTGACTACTGGGTACATACAAACATTCACACTCAAAGTCACACACACACACATACATACGTCATAAATAAGGCGTTAGGAGAAAGAAATGAGGTCTTTTTCTGTGTCGGGTCAACGCTTGTTTTCTGCTTCATCAAAAGAGTCTGAGCTTTCAATGAACGCTTTGAACGCTTCAATGTATCAAAATTTATGTCGAAAAGATGATTAACATAAAAGATTATATTGCAATTTGATTGCCTAAAGAAGCCGCAATCATGCTCAATTTTTTTTTAAGGTCTTCGACCAACGTTTGCCAAGTTTTCTGTTGATTTTGAGATAGCAAAAACTGGTCTCTCTCTTTTTTTTTTTTTATATAATTAGTAAGTACTTAAGTTTGTCACACAAGAGATAATTACTTATTGCTTTTATCAACACAACCGCAGACCGCAAGATTCCTTCGAAAGAAAGAGGAGAGGGAATAAAAAGCCGTTGGAAAAATATTAAAATGTCACATGGTAAGTGGAAGATCCATAAATTATGCTTAACTGCGTTCGTTTTCACTTCATTATGTCGTAATCCGAGCGCAAGACACACTCCCACACAAGGCACAAAAAACAAAAAAATAAAAATAAAAATAAAAAAACCAAAAGAAACCTTTTTTCGAAAAAGAAGCTATCAACGAAATCTTAAGGAGCCGAGAAAATTTCTTTAAATTAATTTTGAAGTTTTTCCTTCATTCTTTCTTAAGTTTTTTTTTTTTGCATTTGTTTTTTTTGCATTTGTTTTTTTTGTGTTCTGTGGCAAAACTTTGCCATGTTCAGATAAAAGTACCCACATCACAGGGAAAACGTGAAAAATTTTGTTTTTTTTTTTTTTTGGAATTTTTTGTAAGCATTTCGCATGAGTGCTCCTTCATATTTCATGGTGAAAACTTGCAAATTTTCTTCTTATTTTGTTTTTTTTTCCCTTGAGCGCATTTAAAGCGCCATCAATTTCACATTTTGCAGATTAACCCACATTAAATTCGCATAAACCGTACAAAAATCAAAGACATGCGAATGAAGGAAAAAACTTCCATCGACGACTTTCCCAATCTCAGGGCCGCCGAATCGAGAGCAGTCGAATCGAGTCGAATCGAGGTTTCAATCGTAAATCAAAATCATATGACATCTCAGGCACATGAGTCAAATGAGGCCGGGGTAAAGAGGAATTGGACACGGACCTGTTGGCGGAGAAGGCGCGCGAGAGGCAGAGGAAATCGAGAGTGAAGCTCACGAAATGATCCAAGAATGGCAAAAGAACTTTCGATGCTTTGCAGGCGCCTAAAAGTACACTCAATAAGCTGCACCGCATGTCTTCAAAAAAACTTCTCGAAGAGCAAAGAAACGAAAAAAAAAAAAAATGGAGTGGAATGGCATGGAATGGAAGTCTCATTGCTCATACCAGAAAAACATTAAATAGCAATTTATAAGCCAAGAACCTCGACAGTGTTTTCTTTACTTTTTTTATTTTTTAATTTTTTTTATTTCCCTTTTTCGTTTTTACTTTCGTTCACTTAACTTTTTTGTGTGTCGTTTTTCTATTTTTTTTTTTTTTTTTTTTGTGTCTCATCCATTCATTCTGAGGTACAATAAATTTCATTTCGACTACTCGTGCAGCATAACAAATCATAGCAAGTGTCCAGAGAGTGTAAACAATTTTTAGACATTTCTATTTAATTTCAAATCTACTGCAACACTTGTAGGTTCGTGTATTAAGCTTAGCCGCGCGGCGAGTCGCGGCTAAGGGCTAACGAGACTTGAAATATAATATATATATATAGCTTAACTTGGGGAAAGTGTCACGGCAATCTTTTTTTATAAGTACTTATTACATTCTTTTCTTTCTTTTACTCAATTCTTTTTTTTCCTTCTTTCCGTTCCCCCTTTTCGGTTTCCTGTGAAAACATTTTATACAGTTTTTGTGGTTTTTGCGGTGAATGGAAGACGATTTTTCTTTATTTTGAAACACTTTTAATATACAATTCTAATAGGATTACGAAAAACGTGAGAAAGTGGAATTGGGAAAGTTTGCGTTGGACTGTGAGATCTGTTTTTATGCGGAAATTGTTTTGGGAAATGAGAATAAAACAATGAAATAGATGCCTTAACTTTTTCAATTAAATCAAAATTCGGAGGTTTTCCAATGATTTCTCTCGAGGATCAGTCTCGAGTTATCGCACTGCGGCGCTAAATAAAGCCATTAATGGGTCATTACTTATGTGGCCTCTACTTACAGATACGATGTGAATACTTTGTACATTCAAGGCAAGTTGGACCGAAATTGTTTTTTTTTTTAGCGTTGATCTTGATTCAAGGAATGTTTTAATATCTTTTATGTGAAAAAAACCATAATTTTTTTTTTATTATTATTTTTTATATAATAGATATCATTTTACAATATTAAAAAATATAAAAAACAAAATAAAGGGGGACTGTGGAAAAAAGTGTCGAAAATCGTGAAATAATTAAGATAAAAAGACGAAACAAACGTTGACTTACAGTTAATAAAACAAGGTATTCTTTTAAAATATTCAAAAGGTTTTACACAAACTGAAATACACTGAAAAATAAAAAGTTAAATTTTTGTTTTCTTTTTTGTGTAAAAATTTTTCTCAGTGTAAAATGAAATAAAAATGAATTTTCTATATTCCTTGTCTTATTAGCAATACGTCACCATTTGTTTCATCTTTTTATCTCAATTAGTTCTGGAGATATTAAATTTTTAAAAACATGCCGTATGAGTAATGTGTTTTGTATCATTTTCGCACATTTGTACTGGATATTAGTACTAGAGAATCTATGTGGACTTGTAATTTTTTGCATATCTCACTGTTGCTCAATTTAATTTGAATGAAAACTTTTTTTTAAATGAAAGCAAATACTTAGAGGTATTTTTTTTAATTTGTAAAGCTGCGTCAAACTGGGAATACACTGAAAAAAATTGATAAAATTGTCTTTTTAGTTTTGTGGACAAAATTTTTCTCAGTGTAAATATTTAAAAAAAATTTTTTTGAATTTGTAAAGCGGCGTCAAACTGGGAATACACTGAAAAAAATTGTTAAAATTGTCTTTTTAGTTTTGTGGAAAAATTTTTCTCAATGTAAAAATTAAATTTTTTTTAAATTTGTAAAGCGGCGTCAAACTGGGAATGTACTGAAAAAAATTGTTAAAATTGGCTTTTTAGTTTTGTGGAAAAATTTTTCTCAGTGTAAAAATAAGAAAAATTTTTTTTTTTAATTTGTAAAGTGGCGTCAAACTGGGAATACACTGAAAAAAATTGTTAAAATTGTCTTTTTAGTTTTGTGTAAAAATTTTTCTCAATGTAAAAATTAAATTTTTTTTAAATTTGTAAAGCGGCGTCAAACTGGGAATGTACTGAAAAAAATTGTTAAAATTGTCTTTTTAGTTTTGTGGAAAAATTTTTCTCAGTGTAAAAATTAAAAAGATTTTTTTTTAATTTGTAAAGTGGCGTCAAACTGGGAATACACTGAAAAAAATTGTTAAAATTATCTTTTTAGTTTTGTTGAAAAATTTTACTCGGTGTAAAAAATAAAATTTTTTTTTTATTTCCTATTATATTAGCAATCAACCAACGTTTGTTTCATCTTCTTATCTTAATTAGTTTTTGAGATATAAAATTTTGAAAAAAGGCTTATTAAAAAAGGATTTTCAAGGATATTTCAAGGACCGTTCATAATAAAAATCTTAAAACTAGTCTCCACAGTGTTTTTAGATGGCACCTATCGAAAAATCAACAAAATTTAAAAATTCTTTTCATGTTGCCGCATGCCTTTCCTAAACCCACCAGACCCCTTGTCATTTACGCATAGATTTTGAAACCTTTATTTTATTTTGTTTATTTAGGAAGCAGTTTTAAATAAAAAATTTCAAATTAGGTTTTCGATCGATATTTTTGGTGCCGATGAAAGAAAATCAATTTCAAGAATATTCTCTAGAAATATAGTTTTCTGAAAGTTTAAAGCTCTGCAAATCTTACTTTTTTTGGCCAACCTTCAAATTATGTAAGGAAAGCTCTAAGAGGGTTTAATTTTCTTTAATTTGAGAGATAATTGGTGCAAATCGGATAATCCATTGTGGGGTTCCGCTCGAAAAAGTTGCCCTTAAATTTTTTTTAAAAAATCAATAAAAAAAAAAAAAGTATCCATAAAGAATTTTTAGAATAATTTTTTCATGTTGAGACGACCAAGTTCCATGGAATAAATGCATTAAGGTCTCGTGAGAAATTCAAAATTATGTAAGTATTTGTAAGCAAGTGTAATCTACGATGATGCACTTCATTTCCCTTGAAAAAGGGCCATTCAAAATGAGCAGCCCGAAAATATGTATTTAAATTTTAAAACGAGACTAAAATTTCGGGACCACATCGGTAGGAAGCTAACGGTATTTCATGGGATAGCCTGAATTGGATACTTTTCCCTCGAAAAAGTTTTTGAGACATGACAACTGTTATGAAGACAAAAACAAACTCGCTGCCCAGTGGCGACGAAAACAAAACCAACCTACTGAACAAAATATGCCGATGCAGCAGTACGTCATGGTCACGACGTTGGGCTATTGACTTCACTTAAATTTGCTGAAACTGATGAAGTTGTTTAAATGCTTTCTTTTAATTTAATTTGTCAATTTTTCATTTATTTAATTTCCAAATTTCTGTGATCTGGCACTTTTATTTTAAACCAATTTTGTATTGATAAACAAATTATTAGTATATAAGAAATCAATTTAATAAAGAATTTTTAGTGGCTTTCACAATCAACAACTGTAAAGTCATTGCAAACGGAATTTCTTGATATAATATCAGAAATTTGTACAACGCAGACTGCAAGTTTTATTCAGGTCTAAACCGAATCAAACACCAAACGCAGTTCTAAACATTTGGTGACCCCGACGTGATCCTCCAATCAACGAGACGAATAGCAAGGACGATGGAGTCATTCACGGATTTGGTAAAATCGCAAAACAACGTTGGAGAAGAAATCCAACAAATCATACGGAACTTCAAAAAGGATGCAAAGGATCGAAAGACGGCTGCGTACTATCGGGAAAGACTCGAAAGGTTAAACAACGCTTGGACAAAGTTTGAAGCGACCGATCTGCAGATTAGATCATCAGTTGATGTAGACCGCAACCACTCTTATTTCGCTGAAGATTATTTTGGAAAAATTGAAGAGATAGCAAACGATTACCGCTCCATTTTTGAAGATGGCATGATAAACACTCCAGGACTACCCAATCCTGATGGAGAGGGTACCTCAAAGCAGCCAGTGGCACCATCAGTCACAATCGAAAATAATCAACCTGACCCAACATTAAGAACAAACGCCGATAGCAACATCGGAGCAGTACGAAAGGTAGCGGCTTTAATGGAAGCACTCAACAGACAGCTGAAAGCCATTGAAAGCTACCAAGGACAAAAAACACGTCAATATGCTACCGTTAAAATCAACACAATAAATGAAGCATGGAAAACCCTGGAAACAACCAGTTTGTCCTTATGGGAGGTTCTGGATGATCCGGCTGATTCAGGGTTCGATTTGGGAAAGTACATTGATCTTGAAACACGGATACAACAAGCCCTTATCGAATTAGAACCGTATCGACAAGAAGCAGTCCTGCCAACAGGAATGAGATCCAACGTTCCTACTTCGGACATACCATTGCCAAAAGTAAATCTTCCAAAATTTTCTGGAGATTATACCAAATGGCATCAGTTTCACGACTTATTTTGTCAAATCATCCATAACCAGCCCATTTCAAACGCTCAGAAGATGTGGTACTTGAAGTCGAATCTGGAAGGTGAAGCAGAAAGAATCATTTTACATCTGGCAGTGTCAAACAACAATTATGACACGGCATGGAATTTATTAAAAAATCGGTATGAAAATAAGCGAGTGATAGCAGACAACTTGGTACATCGTTTGATAGACCAACCACAAACAGCATCAACATCAGCAGCAATGAAAGAATTTCATGATACCACTCAGGAGTGTTTGCAGGCACTTAAAAATTTGGAGCTCAACATAGGCGCATGGGATGCTTTGCTGATGCCAATTTTGATCAGAAAATTGGACCGTCAAAACAGATTCATGTATGAAACATTCATTTCAAATCCAAGAGAAATTCAGAATTTAGACGATTTTTTACATTTTTTGGAAACCAGATTCCAATCACTGGACGCTGTTGGATCAAAGGAGAAATCCAACTCAAGCAAGGCTCTTACTACAACAGTGGAAAGCACATGCAAATGTTGTAAACAATCAAACCATCCTTTGTATTCTTGCTCGAAATTTAAGCAAACACCAGTGAAGGAGCGAGTCAGTTTTGTGATTAAAAATGGAATATGCATCAATTGTTTAAAATCAGGACATCGAGCTAACACATGTTCTATGCGCAGTTGCACCAAGTGCTCAAAAAGGCACAATACGTTGCTTCACATCAACACTGAGGAGTCAAAGAAGGACAGCACAAGTTTAAAGCCACAGCCACAACCTTCATCGCAACAAAATCCACCAAAGACCCAATCGGAACAGTTGCCAAATACTGTATCATTGATGTCTACTGGCAACTCAAATAATGCATATGTTTTATTGGGTACAGCAGTCATTAACATTATGAATCAACAGGGAAAAAGAGTGGAATGCCGAGCGTTATTGGATTCTGGATCACAAATAAACTTAATAACAGAAGGACTTGCAAGAAAATTACAATTACAATTCCAACCAGCATCAATCAAAATAGAGGGAATCGGTAAAGGCAGCAAAGGTTCACAATTTTTCATTCAAACACAACTCCAGTCAAAATTGTCAGATTTTTCAGCGCCTCTTACCGCGTATGTCCTACCACATATTACATCAAAACAGCCATCTCAAACAATGGACGTTTCGAAATGGTCGCTGCCATCAGATATCCGGCTTGCAGACCCACAATTTGGTCGCCCCAGTAATGTAGATGTTCTGCTCGGTGCAGAATTTTTCTATCACTTACTAAAACCCCAACAACGAAGATTGGCACCTCATTTGCCAATTTTACAAGACACAGTTCTGGGATGGATTGTTACTGGCAAGATTGCACCCGTCCCACAAACTAAGGCATTTTGTGGAGTTTATACTGAAGAGGACCAGTCAATGGATGACATGCTGACACGGCTCTGGAAAATGGACGAACTTGATTCTGAAAATCAAACATTATCGGTTGCAGAGCAACAATGTGAAAATCAATTTTGTCAAACAGTACAACGCTCAAGAGAAGGACGCTTCATTGTTCAACTACCATATCAGGAAGAAGCAACAGTCTTAGGGCAGTCGCTACAAATGGCCACAAACCGATTTCTCGCCCTAGAACGAAGGTTAGCTAGAAACCCAGAAGTACAGAAGCAATACGTGGACTTCATGATGGAATATGAAAGGCTTGGACACATGAGCGAAATTGACTCAGAGGATGTACTAACACCACATTACTTTATTCCGCATCACTGTGTTCTACGTCCGGAAAGCAGTTCCACCAAGTTGCGAGTGGTGTTTGACGCATCAGCAAAAACATCATCACAAATCTCATTGAATGACATTTTGTTAAAGGGACCAACGGTACAAAGCACACTATTTTCAATTCTATTGCGATTTAGAATGCCGCGCTTTGTATTTACAACGGATATAGAGAAAATGTACCGCCAGATTCAAGTCCACCCAAAGGATCAGCAACTCCAGTTGATTGTATGGCGGCATGAACCCACTCAAAATATTAAATGCTACAGACTTCAGACTGTCACTTACGGTACAAGATCAGCACCATACCTTGCAACAAGATGTCTTAAGCAATTGGCAGTTGAGAACCAGTCTAACTTTCCTCTTGGATCAAAGGCACTCGAGAGGGATTTCTACGTAGATGATGCGTTATGCGGCTCTGATAGTTTGGTCGAAGCTCGTGAGATCCAACAACAGCTCCAAACTATTCTTGGCGACGCAGGCTTTAAGCTACGAAAATGGTGTGCCAATCACCCACAACTTTTGTGTGAAATCCCCCAAGAAGACAAGGAGATAAATTTGGAACTTTCATCCGACATCGAAAAATCAGCTAAAACATTAGGACTGGTCTGGACTCCAAAAACAGACAGCATTCGTATCAGAACAAACATTCCCGGCGCTCAAAGCATATCAAAAAGAGCAGTGGCATCCGATCTGGCAAAAATATATGATCCACTTGGGTTAGTAAGTCCAGTAGTAGTCAAAGCAAAAATATTCGTTCAACAGCTCTGGACCTTAAAACTCGGTTGGGATGATCAACTATCACCGCAGCATCAGCAAGAATGGGCAGGGTTTCGAAAGGATATTGAATCATTAAACGACACTTCAATACCAAGGCACGTATTCAACAAAAATATTCCCAAAGAAGTTCAAGTTCATTGTTTTACTGACGCTTCGGAGAAGGCATATGGTGCTGCTATATACATCCGATCAGTAAATAAGGATGGTACGATAAGCATAAATTTGCTATGTTCCAAATCAAGAGTGGCTCCCATCAAAACCCAGACAATTCCAAGGCTTGAATTATTAGCAGCGCAAATTGGAGCACAATTGACAAATCAAGTACAAAAGGATTTGAATTTCAAAGGACATATCTTTTTCTGGACCGACTCCCAAATTGTACTATGTTGGATCAACTCACACGCATCAGCCTTTCAAACCTTTGTATCTCATCGAGTGGCCAACATACAACGTTTGACCTGTCCTGAACAATGGCGATATGTCAACACCAAGGACAATCCAGCGGACGTACTCTCTCGTGGTTTGATGCCGAAAGAGCTTCTAAAATGCAATATATGGTTCTATGGTCCACTATTTTTATATAGTAAGGAGACAACCTGGCCAAAGGCAGTTATCAAAGGTCACCTTATTCATACTGACACTGAGAGAAAGGCTGAGAAAGCCACCTTAACCACAACTGTTATCACAACAACAATGGAATCATTCATCTACGAATTAAATACAAGAAATTCATTTTATCGAATGCAACGAGTGCTTGGGTACATTGTGCGCTTCATCAACAAATGCCGGCGCAAGTCTCGAGAAGATCCAAATTCAAGCGAAAGTGCTGTTCTAAGTCCCAACGAACTAGAAGACTCTCTGGCAATAATCATCAAAGCTATACAACATGCAGCATTCAAGGTGGAAATATCTAAACTTAGAGTTGAAAGGTCATTACCGAATTCACACTCGTTGAGCAGCTTAACCCCTTTTCTAGACGAGGAAGGCATTTTGAGAGTTGGAGGGCGATTATCAAATTCAAGTCTCCCGTATGAAACAAAACATCAAATTCTTCTTCCATACAACGACGTTCTTGTGAAGTTACTTCTGACGGAAATGCATATTAAGAATAAACACTGCGGGCCTCAAGCGCTGCTTTATCAATCAAGACAACGGTTTTGGATAATCAAAGGTATCGCAATGGCTAAGTCTGCAGTCAATCATTGTGTACGCTGCACAAGAACCAGGCCTACTCTATATCAACAAGTCATGGGAAATTTACCGCTCCCGAGAGTGCAAGCAGCTCGACCATTTATAAATGCTGGCGTGGACTTCTGTGGACCACTCACTGTGCACTATAAAATTAGAGGAAAACGTCCGACAAAGGTGTACATTGCGATATATTGCTGCTTTGCAACCAAAGCAGTACACTTGGAGCTCGTAGGTGATCTAACAACGGAAGCATTCATCGGATCATTGAAACGATTCATTGCAAAGCGGGGTACCTGCGAAAATTTATATTGCGACAATGCTACAAATTTTGTGGGTGCAAGAAATCGATTACCGGAACTCAAGGACATAATATACTCAGACAAGGCACAAAAAAGAATTGGACAACAGTGCAGCAGCTCTGGAATAAATTTCAGTTTTATACCACCTCGAGCACCGCATTTTGGAGGCCTCTGGGAGGCTGCTGTGAAATCGGCAAAACATCTACTAATTAGAAGTGTTGGTGCCACTTCACTGACCTTTGAGGAATTAAACACGGTCATACATGAAATTGAGGCCATCTTAAATTCGAGGCCTATTACTCCAATGTCCAGCAACCCTAATGACCTCATCGCCCTTACACCAGGACACTTCCTCATCGGACAACCTCTCACGTCAATGCCAGAACATACAAGCAGTACACAGCAACCCAATTTACTAACAAGATGGGAACAAGTGTCATATATTAAAGGACAATTTTGGAAGAGATGGAGCTCCGAATACCTATCAGGGCTTCAACAGAGACATAAATGGAAACAACCAAACCGAAATGTGGACGTCGGAACATTGGTCATCCTTAAAGAGGATAACAGCCCACCATTAAAATGGCCATTGGGCCGCATCGTCAAGGTATATGAAGGCGATGATCAAAGAGTCAGAGTTGTGGATGTAAAAACAAATACAGGAGTATGCAAGAGAGCAATACATCGACTTGCACCACTGTTTCCAGAGGAAGAGTCATCACCGACCGTCAATTCAGACAAAATGTCAACGGAGGTACCTGCAAAAAGGAGACGCACGTCTGTGAGTTCGAATTTACTAACACTCATCGTATCATTATTGATACTTCCAATAATTCTGGGAGCACAGATTGAAAATACGGTATTTGGATCAAAATTAGGCGTTCACTTTGAAAATATTGGGATTACGACGATTTCGGCTACAGAATGGAATCTCCTAATTTACTATGACTTGGAGGCGTTTTGGAATGAGCTTTCAATGCTCTCCAATGGAACAAAGGCGTTAAAGCATTTATGTGATGAAATGACACTAAAAAACGCTTGCGATACGCTCATATTACATTTCGAACACATTGAAGATGAATTAAAAATGTAATATGAGCGTATCGCAAGCGTTTTTTAGTGTCATTTCATCACATAAATGCTTTAACGCCTTTGTTCCATTGGAGAGCATACATGAAATTGAGGCCATCTTAAATTCGAGGCCTATTACTCCAATGTCCAGCAACCCTAATGACCTCATCGCCCTTACACCAGGACACTTCCTCATCGGACAACCTCTCACGTCAATGCCAGAACATACAAGCAGTACACAGCAACCCAATTTACTAACAAGATGGGAACAAGTGTCATATATTAAAGGACAATTTTGGAAGAGATGGAGCTCCGAATACCTATCAGGGCTTCAACAGAGACATAAATGGAAACAACCAAACCGAAATGTGGACGTCGGAACATTGGTCATCCTTAAAGAGGATAACAGCCCACCATTAAAATGGCCATTGGGCCGCATCGTCAAGGTATATGAAGGCGATGATCAAAGAGTCAGAGTTGTGGATGTAAAAACAAATACAGGAGTATGCAAGAGAGCAATACATCGACTTGCACCACTGTTTCCAGAGGAAGAGTCATCACCGACCGTCAATTCAGACAAAATGTCAACGGAGGTACCTGCAAAAAGGAGACGCACGTCTGTGAGTTCGAATTTACTAACACTCATCGTATCATTATTGATACTTCCAATAATTCTGGGAGCACAGATTGAAAATACGGTATTTGGATCAAAATTAGGCGTTCACTTTGAAAATATTGGGATTACGACGATTTCGGCTACAGAATGGAATCTCCTAATTTACTATGACTTGGAGGCGTTTTGGAATGAGCTTTCAATGCTCTCCAATGGAACAAAGGCGTTAAAGCATTTATGTGATGAAATGACACTAAAAAACGCTTGCGATACGCTCATATTACATTTCGAACACATTGAAGATGAATTAAAAATGGAAAGTGTACTTCTAGCCAGGCGGAGATCCCGACGAGGAGCGATTAATATGGTTGGCAACGTTGCGAATTCACTTTTTGGAATACTTGACTCCGAATACGCAGAAAATATGAGCCACACCATTGCTCAAGTAAAGGAAAATGAGAATCACTTAATCCATTTGTTAAAAAATCAAACCTCGATAGTTGACTCCACTATCAATATACTAAAACATGATCAAACGGCGGTTAAGACGAAATTCGATCAACTAGACAATCAAATTCAGTTAATTCTCAACAGCGTACGAAGCAACGATGAAGAGCGATACCAAGAGAAGATGTACCACACCTTTACTACATTGGCTATGCAGCTTACAATTATTGCAACGAATTTGCAGCGAATGCAATCATCAATGTTGGACGTACTCACGGACGCTCATCATGGAAAAATAAGCCCGCTGCTCCTTTCACCCAATCAGCTGCAACAGGAGGTTGCTAAAGTTAAAATGCACTTGCCTAGTTCGCTTGAGTTACCTGTAAATCAAGACGAATTATTAAAACTGTACACAATCATGAGTGTCAAAGGAGGACTGACAAAAGACAAGGTCGTCTTCAGCATAACTTTACCCTTAGTGAGTCATGAGCGCTTTGAGCTTTTTCATCTCATTTCAATTCCAATCTGGACCAACAACACGATGATAGCGATTGACATTTGCTCTCAATACTTAGCGATCAACAATCACATCGACCAGTATTTTCCAATGAGCAGCTCCGAACTTAAATCCTGTATCATCATCAAAGACGGAAGTTACATGTGTTCCAAGCTTCAAGTTAGATATAACCATGGCTCCACAGTATGCAAATGCGAGCTTAACCTCTTTAATAACTTCACCCAGTCCGAATGCCACTTGCGACGAATGTCTGAAGAATTCACGTGGATTTCACTGCAGCACAGAAATCAATGGATCTACGCAACGAAAAAGGAATCACGCGCAACAGTTGTATGTGGCAGAGAAATTACACAAATCATTTTAAAAAACTCCGGGATACTTACTCTTCAACCAGAATGTATGGTCAAGCACAATTTCATGGCCATTCAAGCTCATCAACAAGTGTCCAGCACCCTTATGGCATCCTATACCAGCCTAGGAAATTTAACTGAAGTATCGCGTATTGAACAATTGAAACCAATAGTAATGGAGGCAAATCCAAATAAGTACACGCCACAAATTGCTAATCTCAGTTTGTTGCAGTCTTCATTAGCAACAGAAGAATTACTTCAACTACCAAATAAAATGGAAAATCAGAATTATCACCACATCGCAGTTGGTTACACTGCACTATTTGCAGCTCTACTTATCTTGATGTATCTCAAGTGCAAAAGAAAACAAAATTTTCTTCCAACTCCACGGCCTCGTCAACAGCAAAACGAAACTGATTTCACTGTTCACATTTAGAAACATCAAACAGCTTACAAATCCCGAATCAGCAAATAATTCAACGGCTAAGTTGAGGAATGCTCAACGGGGGGAGTATGTTATGAAGACAAAAACAAACTCGCTGCCCAGTGGCGACGAAAACAAAACCAACCTACTGAACAAAATATGCCGATGCAGCAGTACGTCATGGTCACGACGTTGGGCTATTGACTTCACTTAAATTTGCTGAAACTGATGAAGTTGTTTAAATGCTTTCTTTTAATTTAATTTGTCAATTTTTCATTTATTTAATTTCCAAATTTCTGTGATCTGGCACTTTTATTTTAAACCAATTTTGTATTGATAAACAAATTATTAGTATATAAGAAATCAATTTAATAAAGAATTTTTAGTGGCTTTCACAATCAACAACTGTAAAGTCATTGCAAACGGAATTTCTTGATATAATATCAGAAATTTGTACAACGCAGACTGCAAGTTTTATTCAGGTCTAAACCGAATCAAACACCAAACGCAGTTCTAAACAACAACAATGATCAACAATGTGTGGAAAAATTTCAAGCTCGTAAGGCCTCCTAAATTAATGGCTTGCATTTTATGCTGATCGAAGTAAAGGAAAATAAAAACGCCACTTAATGGGCTTATTTCCAACCGAAATATAGGCAATGAAATTGTCTGACCTTTGAGTTCGCTTTAAAAAAGCCAGTTGGCTATTTATTGTCGTGCCTCCAAATTCCATTCATTCACTCCTGGGATATCGAATTAAGAATATATACCATTTTCCTACCCCATCTTTTTTTATTTATTTATTTTTTTTTTTGCCAAGACTCCCAATTTTTATTGTGTCCATAAATTATGGCATTTTATTATAGCATGCTATATAAATATTTAAAGATCTCCATGCGTGCTAGCAATCGCAGAAATATTGCTAATAACTCTTTGAAATGTCGGCACTTGATTCGATGAAAGTAATAAAAATATTTTGCTTACAGAAAGTCAAAATAAATAAATTTTACTTCGCCAATGTATTTATTATTAAACCCTTGCTTTTGAGGAAATTCTCCTAGTAAGGTGTACATACATATTTCCAAAGAATATTTTCACAGGCGCCGAACATTTTTACGCATTTTCTCCGGACACACGCCATTAAAATGGTTATCAAAAAAAAAAAAAAAAAAAAAAAAAAAAAATCCTTTTACAAAACATGTTGAGGCAAGTTCCTCGTATTTTGAACGATTGTGTGGATGTTAAAGAATCATTTCGGCCTATCAAATCAAAAACACATTAGTTGGCCTTTTAGCACTTAAATTTTTATACTAAAAGGGATTGAATGATATTTTATATTAAGGAATAACGGCATTTACGAGTAATTTTTGGTAAGCCGAACGTTCATAACATAAATGCGATGGAAATGTAAAGATTTTGCATTGACCAAGAAAGACCCTCTTTGAGTGTTGATTATTGGCGATAGCATCAAATGTTTCTAGCAACTTCATCGAGGTCTTCAGCTTATTGAATAATAGGTCCTGATAGAACAGTAACGCAGGAAGACCAGCATTTACATCAAATCATTGCTGGATAAATGAAAGGATCTCCACTGTTTTGTAAGGAGATAATATGGATGATTGTGGGTGGGCAGTAGTTGTGGCAGTTTCTCGGCATCTAAGCTATTTTGATGGTCTTTGATGAGTTTCAACGTTCTATGATCATCGGAAAAATAAAAGATTTTGACGACTTTTTCGGGAATTTTCCGGTTGCGGTGGCATCGTTTCTCGACGTCCTCTGATTGAAAGTCTATTTTCTACATAAATGAATTTTTTATATAGCTCGTGAAATGCTTCCCATTGGCACTGGTATTGTGCCGTGTGTTTGATTTGGACACTGAAAAACAGCAATGGCAGGTAGCTATGTACAATATATGTACGTAGCGCATGCTTGCATTATTGCACACATTCTTGGCCCGATTTCTTGGCTCACTTTGCATGATATGTAGTGCAGACAGTTAACCGGCTTGTTGGAGAAGTTCAAAGCTGTTTTCCTAAGTCGATTGGGGGTAAATGAAGAGAATTTTGGTTTTTTTTTTTTCATGACTGCGGTACTTAGTTTTTTAATAAGCCTTGCGCGTAAACTTGATCAAAGAAACATGGTACGCTGGATTTATTTATTTTTTGTTTTTTTTTTTTTGATTTTTCATCTGCACACAGTAGTGTCGGGCGTACGAGTTTCGAGATTGCGTCAATGACAACTTACATGTATTGGCAAAGCCAAATAGTCACAATCATAGAAGTTGCTACCGTAATTTCGGTCGCTTTGCAATCGGATCTAACGGCACTCAGCGCACTGTATGCCGCGGCCGTTCCATGCCCATACCGTAACATAACGTAACGTGCTCAAAACGCGTCGAATTGTATTTTACCGTTGCGTGTTGTTGCGCTTTTTTTTTTTTTGCAACAAATGCAAAAACCGGCCACAGCCAAACAACTAATCTTGTTGCAAGTTATTTCGAAATTGCGAAATCTGCCAGTTTGTCTGTTTTCCAGCTTATCAGTCTCTCATTTTTGCTCTTTGGATCAATGGTTTGTTTTTTCGGCGTTTTCGCGTCGCTTTTGCTGTAGATTCTCGCTTCAGAAACACTACAATATCGGCATAGATAAAAAGCGATTATTCATTTCGGAGCGTTGCATTCGAAGTTGGCTTTTCGTCTTTTGTTTCAATCGCTAACTAGCATTAGTTTCATTTTCGATTTCTAGCACAGCAAAAGTTATATTCGATTTTCGCGGAAAATCTCATTGATTGTGAAACGTCGAAATTCGGGGGAAAAAGTCCAACAAAAAGAGCAACCAAAAAAAAAAAAAAAAATGATTTCCCACAGTCGGCTGATAATATTTATTTTAACAAGCTTCATCGTTAGAAATGATGCCTCATCACCATCATCATCATCGATTGATGCGCCGTATCTGACCGATTCGCGTAAGTCATAGTAAAGAATATTTTCAAAAACAAAAGTATATCGCTAACTAATAACCAAACCGGGGCAAATTAAAAATTTTTCAAATCCTTTTTTTTTATGTTTGACTACATTCGTCTGCAGGAAACCCAACGTTTCCTCTTAAAGGGACACCCCTGTTAAACGGTCATATTTTTCGGTCCGGTAGGTGTCCGCTTAAGAAAGAGTATACCATACTTTATATATAAATATATATGTATTATGAACTGTCAATAGAACGACCAGAATGATATTTGATGAATGAAAGTCTCAAAAGAGTGAGAAGTGTTTAGTGATGAGTGAAGAAAAGGAAAGAAAGTGTAAAATTTAATTGAAAGAAGCTCATGAAGTAACAAGGTTCTACAGGCTTCAACAATACTTTTCTTAATAGATTTAATCAGAACAATTTTGAAGCGCCTCCATTGAGCAACCAAATACACGGCCTTATGACTAGAGTTCGGATTTTGAATATTTTGAATTTTTTTGAATTTTTTTGAATTTTTTTGAATTTGTTTGAATTTTTTTGAATTATTTTGAATTTTTTTGAATTATTTGAATTTATTGAATATTTTGAATTTTTTTGCATTTAACTGTGCTTTTTGAATATTTTATTCACTGAAGTAGGCTTTTTTTTGTTAATTTGACAATTCAACATTTTAATAGGCATACTAAATCGAACTAATTTGGATTTTTTGACTGTTAATTTTTTGAATATTTTGCATTTTTTTAAATATTTTTTTTTGAATATTTTTTGAATATTTCGAATTTTTTTTTTTGATTTTTTTGAATATTTTTTAAATATTTTTTTAAATTTTTTTTCCCATTTTTTTTTACATATTCAAATTCCGAGGCGTACTTGTGACGGATTGTAAATTTAAATAATTAAACAAAAAGTATTTTCATTATTATAAAAGAAATTTTTTTAACGCCTTCATTTGGGACAGCTTGTTTCAACCGTATTTCACACAATCGTTCAGTATACGCCCGTCTACCCCAGCATTTCAGTATTGAGAGCATCTATTTGTCCTTGCTCTTTTGTAAATATCTCGAAAAGATTCCTTTGAAATATGATAACAATTTTTTTTTTTTTAATAAAAGTTAATACTAAGGGCTATTTTTAAAAAAGAGTCAGAAAGTAGCGCGACAACGGGAATACACTGAAAAAAATTATTCAATTTTTATTTTCTTTTTTGTGAAAAATTTTTTCACAGTGTAATAAAAAAATTTTTTTTTTTTAGATTTCTTGGTTTACTAGCCATCAGTCGCTATTTGTTTCATCGTTCTATCCTTATTAGTTTTTGAGATATAAAATTTTGAAAACGGGCTCATTAAAATGAATTTCTCAAAAATATTCATAAGGGAGATTTCTATGGCACAGTGGGGCATCAGTGGAAAAAATAGGATTTTTCAACTTTTGAATTTTAAAATTTTTATGATTCACTTTTGTAAAGAAATATTTGGATATGAGGAATTCAACATTCTTTTTTTTATGAAAATTGAAATTTCTTATTAAAAATAAATAACAAAAGTCAAGGGAATGTTTTTCAATAAATTTCAGATTAAAATTGTAGTCCAAATAGAGAACATTTTTTTTGTAAAAATCCAAAGTTATTGCCTTTGTTTTATTTTTTGGTGGAAATATAGCAATTACTCTTTCGTGTAAAAAAAAAAAATTATTAAAATTCGAAAAGTAGAATAATTATTATAATTTGCAAGAAATTAGAGTAAAAAATATCAACTTCTCATTTTTTTGTTGGATAAAAACTTTATGTGCTTTGCCTTGCTTAGCCCTCTTTCTATATAAAAATGAAAGGTACGAGTCTATACTTTCAATCTAAATAAAAAAAATTCACCTTCTAATACCTTTTCTGTAAGTAACATCAATTTGAATTTCAAAACTCACTTGCAATATTTCATACAAATGCTCAATAAGACAAAAAATGGGGCATACTTTTAGGGAACATGGAACGATTTACAAATGAAACATTATTTTTGTTTACGAATATGTAGGCATAACGAAATTTACAAGAAACAAAAACATATTAAACATGAATATCTTTCTATGACACACTTCAACTTGGCATGCTTTACTAGAAAAGCTGAATGCATTTGTGAGATATTTTCGGTGATTTCGAAGGATAATATCGTTCGCGGAGTGCTGTTGAGGGTATTATCTTCTTCTGAATGGAGATAAGCAATGTTTAAGCTTTTGGAAAAAATAAAAAATTTTTAATTTATGTGAAAATTCCATATAATGCTAGATAAGAAATAAAAACATGTAAAATATCCAACTTTCGATGGGCGTTAAACCCAAAGTAGGCGTGGCAGCCCCAATATTTTTAGCTCCTTTTTTTGAGGAAAACTCAATTAAGAAGTGACCCGAATTTCAAGTCGCTAGGTCTAAAAATAAAAATTTTGACTTGTGCACTTATATGGGAGATGGGCGTGGCAGTGAGCGGATTTCCAAGATTTTTTCAAAATATCTTAATTTAGCCCACAGAAGTGTTTCTGCAACATTTCAGTCCTTCTATTTTTTTCCAAGAAATATATGGAGTGGCCCCACTGTGCGGCGTGTCGATTTGTTAGAGAGGCCGATCTTCTTGTGAGGATATCTCCATTTGCAGTGCCTTTATAAATATCCTCGAGGGCGAGAGTTTTTAACTCCTCTCTTCCGAGATGAAGTACAGTCTTGTACTCTATTTGTTTCGTGGGAATGCTAAGAGCCTTTTGGCATTTCGATTTGATCCAAAGTGTCCTGGAACCCACCACAGTGCGAATTTGTTGAAGCAGTTGATCTTTTTTTTCAGGAGATCTATGCAGCTGTTCACTTTCATTTGAAACACTCGCGTATGCATATTTCAATTGCGTCATTGATTACTTAAACATATGTACATATCTATGTATATGTTATATCGAAAATGATTTTTTCATATCATTTGCTTCTTTTGAACAGATCAAAATTTATGCAATGTCATTTTTACACTTTTCCACAGCAGATTACATAAAGGAATGCAAGATCGCCGACAAAGAATTTGTGAATTGCTCAACGCGAAGTATACAGCAATTATTCGACAAATTGAATGACGGTGAGTTCAATTCTGTTGGCATATGCCATTCAAAACGATTTAGAATATACCTACATACATACATACAGGGTGTTTCATACTCAATGCATCAAAAAATAGGAGGTGATAGGGGGAACCCATACAAGCAAAAAATTGTATGGAAAGGGGGGTTCATCTTGCACTCGCAAGGAGCTAGAGGCGCGGAAAGAATTCGACTAAATTGGTGAGCATACTTTTTGGCGGATATGTAAAACTAAAACACTATTCAGAAATGTTTAAATATCTTAGATTTTTCTTTTTCTCATGCTGCCTAAAAGTGTGCTCAATAAATTTGATTAAAATAACTTTTCTGGGAGTCAAAAATACAAAATAATTTTTCTCAAACCTTAGTTTTGCATTGATTCTGAAACTTTTTTTTTAGCAGCCATGGTATCAAATTGAAGAGAAAAAGTCAAAGTTTTCGAAAAGAGTAACAAAAAAAGAGGCTCGATCGTATTTCATTTGAATTAAATCACTTTAAAAGCCAAAATTATACTATTTTCGGCTTAGATGGTAGTACCAGAGAAAACGTAGTTGAATTATTTAAAATCGTAGTATGCAGTGTTAACGGAAAACCGCCAAGCTTTTCATATCATATGTGATTTTGAATTTACGGCCTGTAAGTGAGGAGCACCAGTGAAAAAGCCAAAATATTGTTTTTTGCACGTAACTCCTCAGGGGTGCATTTGCGACCCCCCCGCCATACGATTTTTGGTCCGTCTGGACCCCTCCTATCACCTCCTTTTTTTGATCTATTGAGTATGGAACACCCTGTATATGTATATGTATGTATGTCTATATATATTGAATTTTTTTTTTATACAAGGCATACCTGGATTGAATAGTATCAAAAGTTTCGATCCGTTCCATTTGAGTCGCATTAAAATCTCGCAAGGCAATACTCCTGCCATCAATTTGAGAGTGGATCTTTCCGATGTCAAAATCTTTGGTTTCGGTCATACAAATGTCTTAGAGAGTATGTGAGTTAACACATCAATAAGAAATATTCGAAATAGGGGTTAACAAAAAAAAAAAAAAAAAAAAAAAAAATACCCGAAATTTCTTTAGTGTCTATCCGAAGGACTACAGTTGGAAGACCACATTTATGCTGCCGGTCATGAAATTGCAAGGCGACTACGGCCTTTTCGGACGCATTCTATTGATTCCATTGAATGGCAAAGGAAAGATATTCCTCGACGCAGGTGCATTTCAATGATCGATTTTTCGATTTTCGATAAATTATTTTATTAATCGGAATATATTTTTCAGATAATATAACCGTCATAATGCACACGAAGACGCATCTCTATGAGAAGGGAGGATACACGTTTTACAATGTTACGAGCTTGCATGTCGACTTCAAGCTGGATGGACTGCGTTCGCATTTTTCGAACCTTTTTAATGGAAATAAACAATTGGGTAAGGAATACGTGTTTTTTTTTTTTTTTTGGAAGAATTTCATAATATGATCAAATTTTTTCAATCAATGATCGTGTCGATTCGTGTCATTGAAAAATTAATTCAATTAATCGATTTCCAGAGGATAGCACGAATAAATTTTTCAACGACAATTGGCGTATGTTGGCCGACGCACTCTACACTGTCATAACGCAGACAATCGAGGATATTTTACTCGACGTTTTGAGGAAAATTTTCCATTTTATACCGGCAAACTTTTTCATCAGCGATATTCCAACTCCGCAGGAGCTCTACGGCAATACGAAAGCACCGAAATGAAATGCGCTGGATTGAGAATAATATAATCAAAAAAAAAAAATTGTCAAGCTCAGTGATTTCTATGGGATCAAAATTAGAATTATTGAAAAATTTTCAACCCTCAAAGTACCTTTAAGACCAAAAGGTATTTCATAGAAATGATTTTTTATTTGTTTTCTTTTCTTTTTTTTTTTTTTTAGTCAAGGCAAAAATGTAAAGAAATTTCTATAAAATAATCTTGTTGTTTCTGCTTTTATTTATTTGTAAATAAATTTCGGATCCAATGAGGTTTGTATAGCTTCATCACTTCAAATAGACTACAAAGCGCGCTGTTGTATCAATTTCCGTTGAAGAGCCTAACAAGGATTCTCTCGAATGGCATAACTTAACCCTAAATAACCCATGACTACCATATGGTAGCGCTTCGTACTTGTGTTCTGCTTCATAAAAATATTATGTATCTTGGGCTGCCCATGGCAACCATATGGTAACGGAATTTTTTCAAATTTTCGATCAGAAAAACTTTGTGAGCAACCGAGCTAAGGTTTTTTAATGTATGTACCTAGTTTTTTGGCTTTTCTATTTTGTAATCTATTCTCATTTGAATTCGAGTATTTTTCAGCCAACATTCTGACATCTAAACGAATCATACGAGTATATGATTCCTAATTCACAATTGGAGCCCTCATAATGAGTCTGGTAGGAGCTTTTAAAGAGCATGTTTCCCTTTTCGAGAAGGCCGCCCTATAAAAATCAGATTCATTCATCGAAAGAGTCTATTTGACTGTCATATACTTATGAGAGTCATATACTTAAGTACCCTGTAGGAAATGTCAATAGTGAATCTATACTCTTTTTCTACTGACCGCGTCAACGTCACTACTGACCAGTTATACCCGCCCCAAGCCATTTTCTATTGACATTTTATCATTGAGTGGGCATTGCATGTCAACAATTGACCGAAGAAAAATTGACGGACTGTTGACGGACTATTAACGTCGGTACTATTATGTAGACAAAATGAGTACTCTTTCGCTTTATAAGGCGACATGTTGTTGACATGGTCAATAAAGATGAACTATACCTCTTGACAGTACAGTTTTTTTAATGACACCGCCCGTAAATACTGTTGACGTTGGAACTAGTTCTCTTGTCTATATTGACGTCAATTTAGACATGGGGCCATTTGGCGACAGGCTTCCTGCAGGGTACTTAAAGTAATATATAATATTAGTATATGCAAGTATATATATCCACTCAGTTTAGAGGCTTAGGTATATGTACCTTTATATTTCACAGCGTCTTATAATTTTTTTAAAATTCATTTCGCACTGAGACATACAATATTTAATCCTCATATTCCCTCCATATATCGAACTCATTAACGACTCCTACATTGAGCCTCATATTTTTTTCTTACAAGATTTTGGAATCGTTTTGGACTCACAAATATGATAGCTTCAAAAATTTTTGTGAAATCGAATTTTGCGCAACACCAAATTCATATTCATTATTTCATTGCAATGAAAATTATTGCGCTCAATTCCAATGCGATCCAAATCTTGAGTCTTATAAGCAGGGTGACGAGCCGGGAAAATGCCCAGAGTGGCAGTTTTAGAAGCGAAAATTTCACCTACAATTTTGATATACGAAAGCATTACCTCATTACTACCATCATAGTGATGGCAAATATTGTTTTTACTTAGAGTGGTGAAAGAGCTGGATCGGAGGACCCTTCTCATAGGCCCTGAAACATATGAAACGTTCAAGAAAATATCAGAGAATCCTTGAATCAGCATCAAAATGATTTGAACTTTCATTTTTCGAAACTAAATTAATCAGAATTTCCTTTTTTTAATAATATTAAGATGCTTTTGAGAGCCTGTTACGTCAAACATATCTACACTGAGCGAACTTAACCATGATTTTTTTAAAAGGGCGCGCATTGTTATTCACAGTCCTTTTGATTTTCGAGCAGAACGAAAATTTCAAAAGAAAAATGGTTGAGTCAACAACATTTTTGGTTGATTTGAAAGGAAATATGTTTAATTACATTTCTTTACGTTCGGTATAATTCTCATTTGCTTTATAAAATAGGACATATAAGATATTGAATCATCTTAGAACTTTTTAAGCATTGCGAAAGCAGTCACGAGAACGGAGTGATAAAATCGGATGATGTCCATCCGATGGCTATTTTTGGGGTTATGTTCAGCAGAAGGCTCTGTGGCCATTCGCTTCGAACGTTAAGTAAATTTGTTTTGACATTTATTCTTGTATAGGTATTATTAAATTATCTTGTCATTTCAATTATGTCCGTGGTTAGTTCCACAATTTAAATATGGAAAATCTAAAGGAAAATCTTTATTTTTTCCAACAAGAAAATTTTTTAAAATAAAAATATTCCTTATTGAAGCCGTTTTGTATGTTTCTCCTTTTGATTTAACTAGTTTTCTGGTTGATTTTTTTCTCTGTGTAGCTGTCCATCAACAGACACGTACGCAGGAGGTAATTTTTTGAGTTCAAATCCCTTCCGAAATTGAAATAATTGAACAGAAGAAAGAGAAAATAGTCCCCCATCAATGCTAATATTCTTCCGAAATCGAAAATTTAAGTTCAGCTAGAATAAATCATTTTTGAATTGAGCTCAAAAATCAACTTGGTAAATTGACTTTACCATTTAATGATGTTCGCATAGCCAAGAATTATGGGGCTGAGAAATTTAAAATTTGGCACATTTGTTTCCTTTTGTCTTCGAAATTCTGTAGAGGCAGGAATCTAGGACCATCGAGAGAGAGAGCGAGAGAGAGAGAGAGAGAGAGAGAGAGAGAGAGAGAGGGAGGGACCAAGGGCGATGCTTGCTAACACGCTGCAGCAATGCAAAGCCAGTTTATTTAAAATAATGTTGACAAATCCAATCAGCAGCAATAATGCCGCGCGGCAAAGTCAAATTAATCAAATCCGAATCCATGGTGCCATTACGAAGTGAAAAAGGAAATGAAAACAATGTGCAGATGGAGAGAGACACGAGAAAAACGCCAATAAACGTAGGCATGTCCTTTTTACAGCACAAAACCAAAACCAAAAACAAAACATGTTGCTGCTTTTAGACAATCAAAATGTTGCTACGTATAACGTGTTGCAAAGGATTTAATTTAGTTTTACTATTGGTTCTCTTGTTTTTTTTTCTCGAATTAATGTCATTGGATTCGATAAAATATAAAAACTTTTCACACGAATTAAAGTTACAATTTAAGTTGTTTTTTTTTTTTCTTTGTTTTTGCATCAATCGCAGTCGCTCTTGCATCGGTATTGACGAAAAAAGCGAACGAAAAAATAAATACTTATAAAAGGAGATTGAAACATTTTTGAACGCGATTTTTTTTTTTTTTTTTTTTTTTTTTTGGTTACAGAGTAGCTGCAGTTCATTTGGTCATCGGACATAAGTGAAAGGAAAAAAGTGCTTTGTGAAAAAATGCTAACTATGAAGCAAATGGAAAAAGAAGAGTTATGTGAATTAAATTTTTTTGAAATTGATCCATTCACTACAGGGAAAACTCTCAATGACTGACGAAGGAAAAGGACGAAGTGCGAATTTTATGATCGAACTTTCGTTAACCGTTGCGCTCGCACAAACGAGCATTCACTGTAAATTTAAGTAAAAAAAAAAAACCCAACGGAACGGGTAAGCGATGGAGCGAAAACACAGGAAATAAAACGGATTTTAATAAACTATGAGGATGTTCATGAATGTAAAAGATTCCGTATTTTTTTTTTGGTCGTATTTTAAGAGGTTTTACCTCGAGCATTTAATATAAAATTTGTTGATTTTTCTATTTCTTTTTTCTCATTTTGATAGAATTCAAATGACTGCAATATTCATTGGCTTAAATTTCATATGGGTCAACATATTTGAAAAAAAAAACAAAGGCGTTACAGTCAGGCAAACATGACAAGAGCCGACATAAACCATTGGACGAAAATGTCGAAAGGGAATGAGTGAGAGAATGAGAGACAGTGAGAGAGAGTGAGAGAGAGACGAGAGAGATGAGAGAGAGAGAGTGAGAGAGAGTGAGAGAGAGTGAGAGAGAGAGAGATGAGAGAGAGAGAGAGAGTGAGAGTGAGAGGAGGAGAGAGATGAGGAGAGAGAAGTGAGAGAGAGTGAGAGAGAGTGAGAGAGAGTGAGAGAGAGTGAGAGAGAGTGAGAGAGAGAGAGAGAGAGTGAGAGAGAGATGAGAGAGAGATGAGAGAGAGAGAGAGAGAGAGTGAGAGAGAGTGAGAGAGAGTGAGAGAGAAGGTGAGAGAGAGAGAGAGAGAGAGAGAGTGAAGAGAGAGAGAGAGAGAGAGTGAGAGTAAGAGAGAGAACAACACGATCCTGAAGTGTTCTCTAAAAAAAGTTTCAAATATCTTTCACGAATGTTTCTGGACACTTCACTCAGACGAACAAACGAATTGCACGTATTCTCGACATAAGGATGGTAGGAAGACAACAAACTGTCATCATCCATCTGCAAACAACAAAATGGACAAAAAAAAATTTTCGTTTGATGTCAACGACAATCACAGCTCTGAAGGCTTCATTTAGAGCACCAAGCTAACGCATCAAATAAAAGTAAAGTGAAAATATATGCGAGAAATACAATAATCTACAAGCCGGGGAGAAATAAAAAAGAAAAAAAAAAAAAAAATTCGAAATTGCTCATAGGTAAAAGTTAAAACTTATCCCTTTGCTATGTGCCAATAAGGAATGTTATTTCCCGGCCGTCAAAGCATACGTATCAACGGAATTTCAGATGTTGCCTTTGTAAGCCAATATCCCAATGCTAGCATGAATAATGGATCTAATTTCTCAGTCCTTCCGTTATTCTTGCGCATAAAAAAAGTCCATCATCTTGAAGCTGAACAAATTGTTAGTGATTAACGGAAATAGCTAAGCAAAGCTGAGGAAGCCCAAAGTTATGGTTTCGAATTTTCCTTTCGCTACAGCAGGAAAAATGTGAACTCATTTCATTGCTTCAAATGTCTGAAAGAAATTTTATGACAGCAGAACTTTAACTTGAACTTCAATTTTAACGTAAGCTGACACTGAACAAACGGATTGAGAGAGATGAAAGAAATCATCTCATTTTGGGCCATCATTACGGGCTGCCCCATATCCTTAGCGCTCTCGTAGCAGTTTTCATTTCCGTTTCCGTTTTCAATTTGAAATTCCATTTTGAATTTGTTAGCCAGCATTAGAAAGCGTGTCGATTGACTTAATTGTACTAATTTGATTTTAATTGCCACACCTCTCATTCCGGCGCATTTTGAATTGTAAGAGAATGTCCTCCTTGGCATTCTTTTAATTGAAATTGCTTCTGTGTGTCGGTCGTTCGGTTAAGGCTTTTCGGTCATGCTGCTGCGCCGCGCCGCGCCGTCTTCTCATAATCTATTTAGCTTTTCATTCAATCGCTCGTGCTTAGCATAAATTGTACGCGGGAATCTCTGCAATTTTAAGATAAGCGCATTAAAGTAATTTCCCGTAATATTCATTACACATTTTGCATATTTCGCCAGCTTCTACGGCTCGGCTCGCCAGTTCGCTCAGCATTCAACGAGGCTCAACAAGTTAAAATTAATGGCAAAAGTTAATGGATTCCGCATGCAAATTTTCCAATTGCGCTTCTTAATAGCGAAGAACATTTTATCAAATTTTTTCCTTCTTCATTACAGTTTAGGTTAACTCGTATATATATATGTATGTATACATTGTACATACATACATACATATTTTTAAATGGATGAGTTAAATTTGTTGTTGACGGGTCGGGAGTGCTAAAAATATGAATAATTTTCAAATTGTCTAATCGGGAGTTTTTTTCCAACGAGAAATTCTTATCTGCAAAATGATAATTGAAACGCAGTTTTTCGTTCATTATCCTTCGATGTTTCTAAATGGCTATCTTTGTAAGAAATTAATCTTTGAATTTTTAATGGAATTTCTTGACAGGAATTTTTTCACTTAGAACATCTTTAAGGATAACATCGCTTCCTAAGACTCCTCTTATTTATTTGAAATTTGAGACAAAATAAAGTAATGGTCAAACGGCTGAAACGAAGTCTCAAAAGCGAACCGATGTAGCCCCTCCACGGACATGGCGCTTCGCAATTTGTTCGGTTCTTTATGGTTTTGCAAAGAACTCAACGTATTCCTTTCATTTTCTTTTGATTTGTCTCACTTAGACACTCCACTCCTTATAACTTTTGGAGCCTTGTCATTACATTAAGATTTCAGATAGATGGACAGATTTCCATTTACGCTTTATACTAAAATATTAATCTTCAATAATATCCATTTCGCTGGAAATTCTATTAGCACTTTAATTTCTTGTGAATATTTCGCTTTAAATTGAAATAATGGCATAATTAGAAGGACACTCCTCGATCCTCTCGCGGGCAGCCACGGAAACAAGATTATCAAAATCAAATCTATTTGGAAAATTAACCGGCAACGACTTGCTTCATTGATTCAAAACGCAGTCCATGCGATTGGGTGAAATCACTTGAATTGAAAGCATTAACGGCGAACCATATTTGAAAGTCAAGTCATTCAAAGGAAATTGAGGAGGGGAATTGGTTGGCGGCGGTTAGCGAATAAACCAAATTTAATGAATTTAATTACAAATTTTTGAGGTTTTTTGTTTTGTTTTTTGAATTAATGAAAAATCTCAGTGTGAAGCCCAAAATCCCTCATTGCGAGATCCCGATGCGAGAGCGCGAGACGAGACGCACACAAATTCATCAATACATTCAATCTAATGGTTCAAGCTCCAATGAATCGCACTGCGATACCTCGTAGCGAGAACATTTTGAAAAATTGAATATTTCTCGTTGCGAGGCAATTTGACAAGTTAATGATGTAGCTATTTGTTGAGTACTCGCTATTGGGTACTCGTTTAAACTAATAAAACAAAAACTGTTCACTGCTCCGTGAAAAAGAGCTTTTAAAATATTTCGCGCGCTTTGGTTTATTTTTAAAATTTTTTGAAAATTTTGAATGAAAATTTTCAACTCAAGTGATAACGTATAATTTTTATGAGTACTCGGTACTCGTTAGATTGGTACTTGGTTCAAATATTGCATTACTAGAAGCGAAATTATGCTATCATCTGCGCGACGCAAAACTCTCATTGGAGATTGAAATGCGTCACGCAAAACATTTTCGTGACGTCACGCACTCTCGCATCGGGCTTGCGTAATATTGGATTTTGGGCTTAAAATGTAAACAAAAATTTAGAGGGAAAAGTGATACTCAAATAATCAGACAGTGGCACAAAAACTTAAATACACTGAGAATAAACGAATAAACCAAATTTAATGAATTTAATTACAAAATTTTGGGTTTTTTTTTGTTTTGTTTTTTGAATTGTGATCCTTTGTAAAATTTCCAAACACCTTCAAAAAAAAAAAAAAAAAGAGAGCATTGAAATGGTTCCAATTAATTCGAAATAAGCCTCGGACTTCTTTTGAGTAACCATTTTTGAGGGCCTTTTATTTTCATTTTTTTTATTTTTCATACATTCGAGAAGCAACATCTAAACACGGTTACCCATATCCTTTTTCTGCAGTTGTTTTTTATTTTTTATTTTTTATTGTTTCTCATGACAAATGCAGGGCTCGTGCGTCAACAAAAAAATTTTCCCTTTTCATAAACTTCTCATTGTGTTATGATCATATCTCGTATTATTGCTTTGTTTGTTTGTTATCTTCGATTTTTTCAAAAGATGTTATTCTTCTTTATTGAATCGGTTTCTACACCGAGAGAAATAAGAACTGTTAAATCAACCACTTAGAACAGTTAAAGTAAGAGTGGTCAAATTAACTGTATTCCCCGTTAAATGCACTGAAAAAGGAAGTCAAATCAACAGTTGAAAAGTAGTCACTTTTTATGTTCAAATTCGCTTTCGTTCACTTAGACGTATAAGTTCGCATTCTGATCAACCGTCTCCGGAGTGTGCAATAGCTCAGTCGTTTAAGCTGTGTGTTGACCGTCGTGAGATACGGGGTTCTATCCCTGCTGGCGGCGGGAATTTTTCTGAATTTTTTTTTTTTAATTACAGTTTTTTTTTTTTTGTTCAGAGTGTAGTTGTTTTTTAAGGCAAAAATTTTCTCCTAAATTTTTAAGATTTTAATTTATTTAATTTTTTTTAATGGTTCATTTTCAAGCAAAAAATTTTGCAACCATAAGCTCAAGTGAGCGTTTTGACCACCAAATTAAATTCGTTCGTTTAGCGTAATGGTTAAGACGTTCGCCCAGCGAAGTGGTGGTCTGCGGTTCAAGGCTCGGCCGAGGCGAGAAAATTTAAAGAGATGAAAGAGAAAAAGATTTAAAAAGAAACAAATAAATAAAGAAAAAAACATAATAATTTAATAAAAAAAAAAAATATTAATAAAAGAAGGTTAAAAAAAAGTCAAAGCAAAAAATAAATTTTTTTTTCCCAGTCGCTGGTGACAGTTGATTTAACCGCGAGACAGTTATATCAACCATCAGGTAGTTATATCCTTATTGACTGTGTTTGTACTGTTGAATCGACCGCTACTACACATAAGCTAAGAATTAACGGTGAACTCGGTTATTTTAACCTGCTTTTTCAGTTAATATAACTACCTTTTTCTCTCGGTGTAGAATCTGAAAGATTTTTCTTCCAAGTGTTTGAATAATTTGTTGACATGGCGGCATGGTACAGCCGCAAACACGTTCGCAAGAGGCAAATTCAAATCTAAATGAAAAGGAAAAGGAAAAAGCAACAAAAAAAAAAAAAAAACCCGAAAAACCCCAAAAAAAAAGAAAACTCAAAAAACCAAAAGTCAACAGCAAGAAACCCAAAAAAAAAAAAAAAAAAAAAAAACCGGAAAAACATATGAGTGGAAAACTCTTTTTGTATGTCCTTCGAGGCTATTGGGCGAAAAATTTCATGCATTTTATTTTCAATTCTATTCGGCCACAACACGGACAAAAAGGACATGGGACAACTATTATATTTTTGCTGGCATAAAATGTTATCAATTTACTGGCAGACAGTCCGTGACAGTCAATGCGGTATGCATATCATATCGCATCATATTAATGCCAAGTAAATGCAAATATTCCATGAAGAATTCCTTAATAGATGTGAACGAAATTCCATATTCAAACACATGTGTGTGTGTGTGTGTGTGCGTGTGTGTGTCTTTGTGTATGTGAGCTTTCATAATTCCTCGTCCTTATGAACTCGCTTTTCATTCCGAGCGCCAACCAACGAATTCCTTCAAGGCACGCGTATTTCATTCCTGTTCTCCTGTTTGCCTGTTTAGGCACTGTCAACGCATATCAATTCTGGCATTCTCGCTTTCATAAAAGAGTGGAAAATGTGACAGGACACGGAGCAATGGGGAAAGGAAAAAATCAAAAAAATTAAAAATAAAATAAAATAGTATTGTTCAAATTCCAGAGAATAGCCGCTAAAAAGTCGTGAGTTTTCTCAGAAAAGAAAGTATATTTCTTTCGCTTATTTGAAAAGAAAATCGCTTTATATACTTAGAAAGGAAAAATTAAAATTAAGAGCAACTTCGGCTTTTTGTCGGCGAAAAATTCGATAGATTTTGTTCTTATCTGTTTACACACGCCATAAATAAGTGTGCAACTTAATTCTCGGCCGCACTTTTTAAGATCGATTTAAGAAAGAAATTTATACAATCTAACTGAACCAAGTATAGAAAGTTGCTTTACTCAACGAGCACTTTCAGAAACTGCAGTGAAATTTTGGTCAACATTCGATGACCTCAAAAAAGTGTCACAGTGTAATTCAAGATAATGAGCAGTAATACGCTACTTATTTATATTCCATAAAGCTCGAAAGCCTATCTCTAAGGACTAAAAAACAAATGTGGGCTTAAGTGCAAAAGAAAATTTCTTAATTTTCACCACCAGTTAAACCTGTCTAAGCTTCTGAATTTGAAGCACATCAGGTTGCATCTGACATTTACCTGTCGAGTATTGCGAAATTCCATTTTTGATCATTTCAAAAAGGGCATTCTGACAGCCGCCTTTCAGTTCCTTCAATCGCAGGAATATGTTTGGTCAGAGTTTTTGACTAACTGGTATTTGATTTTGCAGCTTAAAATATTTTATGTCGGATAGAATCCAAAAAAAAAAAAATAAAAAAAAATTGAGACTCACTGGATGTGACATGAGAACTGGCGTAGGAGTATTGGACATATCGTAGATAATTTTCAAAAAAGACACAACTCTAAACATTTTCATATTCGTTAGCTTTCTCAAATTTTTGATCTTTAAGTGAAAAATCTTTTTAATGATTTTCCGGCGTTTATTCGACCATTTAAAAAAAAAATTTTTTTTTTTTTTTGAGAAAATGATTTTGAAACGTTAATAAATTTTTTTTAGTTTCAATTTTTTAGTTCGGAAACGTTTGAAGAATATGTCTGCCGTTAAAAAAACAAAACAATTTTACATGCGGTCTACCATAATTTCTGCGATTCTTCATTTGAATTGTTTAAATTGCGAAGAAAAAAAATTTGTGTCTCAAGGACCACATATGTAATTTTTCCTCTCAAGAAGGACTTATAAAGCAAAAATTTTCACGAAATTTAAAGCAAAGAAGATTTTCTCGGAAGTGTTACAATGCAAAGCGAATTGGTTCACATTGTAAATGAAAATAAATCATATAAAACAACAAAGTCATACAAGAAAATGTGTCACGATTCGAGAAGCCATAGCTTTTTTTCTTCTAGAAATTGTGAAAATTGTATGGCAACATACATAAATACAATCATAAAATGCTACTTGCACCAATTTCTGTCTTCAACAGCAACAGGGTTAGGCACATGAGAGTTCATGGATGTTAGATTTTGATTTTTCTGCATAAAATCTTCCACATTTGGGACTGATTGAGAATTGAAAATAAAATAAAAAATAAAATTTCATAACATAACATAACATAACATAACATAACATAACATAACATAACATAACATAACATAACATAACATAACATAACATAACATAACATAACATAACATAACATAACATAACATAACATAACATAACATAACATAACATAACATAACATAACATAACATAACATAACATAACATAACATAACATAACATAACATAACATAACATAACATAACATAACATAACATAACATAAAACATAACATAACATAACATAACATAACATAACATAACATAACATAACATAACATAACATAACATAACATAACATAACATAACATAACATAACATAACATAACATAACATAACATAACATAACATAACATAACATAACATAACATAACATAACATAACATAACATAACATAACATAACATAACATAACATAACATAACATAACATAACATAACATAACATAACATAACATAACATAACATAACATAACATAACATAACATAACATAACATAACATAACATAACATAACATAACATAACATAACATAACATAACATAACATAACATAACATAACATAACATAACATAACATAACATAACATAACATAACATAACATAACATAACATAACATAACATAACATAACATAACATAACATAACATAACATAACATAACATAACATAACATAACATAACATAACATAACATAAACATAACATAACATAACATAACATAAATAACATAACATAACATAACATAACATAACATAACATAACATAACATAACATAACATAACATAACATAACATAACATAACATAACATAACATAACATAAACATAACATAACATAACATAACATAACATAACATAACATAACATAACATAAATAACATAACATAACATAACATAACATAACATAACATAAATAACATAAACATAACATAACATAACATAACATAACATAAAACATAACATAAAACATAACATAAAACATAACATAAAACATAACATAAAACATAACATAAAACATAACATAAAACATAACATAAAACATAACATAAAACATAACATAAACATAACATAAACATAACATAAACATAAACATAAACATAACATAACATATTAAAATTTTTAATATTCTGGGGCGTTGCGATATTTTTCGTCATTCTAATTACGCTATGTTATATTATGTTATGTTGTTCTATGCTATGTTACAATTATCTAATATTTAAGCTGAAAGTTTTTGCGTTTCTAAAAAGCTTTGATCGACCCTGTATATGCGTGTATGTATGTATAGTTGTTGTGTTGACGCATAACATATCACAAAGTAGCGTGATAATGGCATTGCATAGCAAGCCATGGCAATGATACATACATCACATAAACAGCATGCTTACTTCAAGCACAAATTGTTTCTAATAAATGGCTGCGTTGAAAAGCTTCCCTCTTCCCCACCCCATCGTCCCCTGCTGCTGCTTCTTCTCTCTGTGACGAAATGTACCCATTTCATTTGATTTCATTTCAATTCATTTGGTTTCGTTTCGTTTCGTTGCAGTCGTAGAAAGTTTTCTCAAAAACCATTTCGTACATGCCTAATGGACGAGTTTTCATCATTGAGTTTCCCTTAGAAGGAAAAACAATCAATTAGAAAAAATCTCGCAAATGTACATACATACATATATGGATGGGGCTTTCTCATTTGTTAGCTCCATCTTAAATTTTAGCAAGAATTCCATGCAATATTTTGCCGTTTCTAGGCTTTTCATGCACACATGCATGCACATTCGTGTCCTTCGACGACGGCTGAAATTTCGAAACGAATAATGAATTTTGCATTCCGAGCATGAATAGAGCATGATATTTGGCTTCCTTTGTTTTCCTCTCTCGTCCTTAGCATTCATTGTGAAGTTGAGCCAATTGTGTCATCATAATGCTTTGCGGAACATTTTTTCTTTTTTGTTTTCGACGTTTCATTTCAACATTTGATTTATCGCTTCGGGCGCGGAAAATTTCCTTTTGATATTTCTATTTTATTTGCATTTCTTTTCGTTATTTATTTATTTATTTTTTTGTTTTTGTGTAATATTTAAAAAAATATTTTTGATAGCTTTTGTTTTTGTTGTGAAATGTATGTACTTCCACAGTTGTCTTTATTAAGACTTTTAAGGGAAATTGGAATATTTTTATGGAATTCTTATCGATTTGAAAAATTTTGAATTTTAATATTACAGTAGAATCTCGCAAAAGTTACCGCTCGAATGAGTTAAACGCTTGGTTAAGTTAATCGAATTTCAGCTCCCACGTAGCATTCTAAAATGTTAATTTTGGCGTTAACTTTTCTGAGCGTAATTTTTTTCTTTTCCTTTTTTTTATTAAATCACCCCTATTTCGTGTGTATTACGTGGAATAGCAAAGAAAAACAAAATAAGATAACGCATATCATAACGGTAACAGTTAAAAGTGACAATTTCGATCGAAGCGTGCAGCCTTATTGTGAAATAGAAGTTGTTAAAAAAAAATTGAGTTAAACTATATCTGTGTAAAACTGATTTAAAATAAAAACTTTAAATAAAATAAGCATGTAATGTTTGCATAAACATATTTTTATGCATGTAGTCTCTATTTCATTAATTTTTTCGATTTTGAAAGACATTTGGAAAAGTTAATAATTCGGAAAAGTTGATTACCCCTGGGACAAATCGATTAACTTTTGCGAGATTCTACTGTATTATGTTATATGAATTCTGTATTCATGGGCTGATAGTCTTCAAACAAGTTGAAACTTTATGATTGTATAAGCTTTCAAATAACAGTCTTCGGGTGAGTTCAAGCTAGGCTTATTAATTTTATATGAAAATTTGTAAAAACTTCGAATAAAGCAAAGGCATTCTATTGAGTTAAACTGGGATGAAGACTAAAAGAATATATTTTAGAATTGAAACTTTCAAAGTTCTTACACCGAAATGAAGACGTCTCGGTCTGTTTTAATTTAACTGAAAATGCAATGAAAACACGAATTTTCCATAGAAACAGGTACCAGATAAAAAGAAACAAGTAAGGGTGTTATAGTCAGGCGAGCCTGACAATAGAATACCCGACACAGACACACATGTTCAAATAAGTTTTTATATCAAGAGGTGTTTAAGGCCATTAGGGGCCCCATATACCGACTTTTGTTAAATTTTCTTATGAAAACCGCCCCTTTTCCATGCCCACTTTTCCAATTTTTTGGAATTCTAATCGGAGGCTTAAATATACGCTCAAGTTCTAAGTTTCAGTGGAATATTTAAAAAAAATCCGATTTTGGGGCAGTTTTGGGATTTTTGTGACAGACCCTAGTACTGGAGGTACCCTTAATAATGGACCGATCAAAAAAATATTTTGGGGAGGATGTTTATGGCTCCAAAGGAAGCATACGTGCCAAATTTAGTTCAAGTCCCATTTGATTTTCGGGTGTAGGAGACAATTTTCGAAAAGCGCCCTTCTGCCACGCCCACTTTTCCAATTTTTGGAAATCATATAACTGGCCTTTAAGTATGATCAAATATCAAATTTCATCAAAATATCTTGAAAAACTTCGATTTTAGAGCAGTTTTTGTGATTTTCGTAACAGACCCTAGTACTGGAGGTACCCCTAAAAATGGTCCGATCGGGTCCATTCTCGAACTTGTTCCCGTGAGCACGCATACCAAATTTTGTCGAGATAGCTCAACTCCTTCGATAAGAAAACTGTATACAAACAGACGGACAGACTGACGGACAGACGGACAGACAGACGGACATGGCTAAATCGAATCTCCTGGTGACGCTGATCATTTCTATATATATTTTGTATGGTCTATCTCGACTGGTTCTGGGTGTTACACACAACCACACAAACGCAATATACCCTCGACACAGAGTGTGTCGGGTATAAAAATCATCGAGTTTGTAAATTAGAATTATTTTTCTTTTTTGATTGAAAAAAAAAAATGCTCAAGAAATCATGGTTATTTTTGACGTCATTTGATAACAATAAAAATAATCTTTTTTTTTTTACTTTCTTAAAATTATTTTTCAAAAAATATGTTTTCATTACATTCCTTTTAAACGACTATGAATGATGAAAATTGTCATCATTTGCTCATTGTTAATTTTTCCAATTAAAATTATATGCGTTGCCTACGAACAATAGCGAATAAGGTCCAATATTACCAAGGATATTTAAAAAATTTGTAAAATTAAAATTAAAATTTTTTTAAAATAAATTTTATTTTCAATATCGTATTTTTTTAAGCATCGAAATATACGGCAGCACCGTCTACTACCAGGGCTGTGAGTACATTTGACAGCTTTGATTAGATCGTTATTTTTAAAAACGGATTCTATAAAGAGCCATTCTAACGATTGTTTCGTACTCCAAAATTGCTGCCTTGTGACTCCAAAGCTTTTGGTCCTGTCTATCGTATTGTGTTATTTCCAAAACTGAATTTGTTTTGAAAATTATTTCTTTGAATTTTTCCGAACAGCTGGTTTTTGAAAATCGAATTCAAATTTGATATCATATTAAAACGCAGTGCCGAGGTGATTTAAAATATTTTTAAAATGTTTCAAAAAAATTAGAATGGTAAAAACCAAAAGTGGATTTTTATTTAAAAAACTTTTTAAATATGCTTGGTAATATTGGCCCTAAGAGAATTTATTGATTAAAATTGTTATCTGAAAAAAAAAAAAATTTTTTTTTTAAGAATAATTATTTACAGTCCAATTAAGACTTTTTTTTTAAACCGTTAATCTCCGCTGTCAGTTAAAATAAATTTTCTTTATTAAATTTTCATTTTCAATTGCCCATTATTTAATTATAGAAAATTATGTTCGGGCTATTAGCACATCCAACAGCTGATAGAATTGAACATTTTTTGAATTTGCTTGTAGGTATGATAAGAATATGCGGGTGCGATAGAGACAGAGAACAGTTTACATGAGTGCGACTGAAAAAGATAGAGTTTTGTCAACGACTGCTGTGGTGAACAGTTCAACAGCCCTGCAGGAAGTATGAGTAGTTAAGCTCTAGCGTTTTACTAGTTCTAATTCCACCAGCACTGGTTCTTCTTTATACCCCTGGTTATGTATTACTCTGTACAAAATTAACATTGCGTGTGGGCTAAAAATCACTAATTGTACACTTGAACTAACGCTTTTTTTTTTTAGTGATTTTGGAACCAATTGGGTAAATTGGGTATAGTAAAACACTAGTTCCTTTGAAAGATTATTGACCATATTTTGTGGTTTTTTGGTTATTTTTGTTCTAAAATTTTTTAGCCTCCAATACGCAATATTTAAAAGACACCGAATTATTTTTCATGTTTGTTTTATTTACAAAAATATTTGTAATATATAAAGATAGATTTTATTTTTGATTTCGGAGCACCAACGCTCTTTGCAACAACTATATAATGGCGACTCTTATTACCGACACGAAAAACCATTTTTCCATGCAATACTAGTCGGAGCTTTATACGAAGCTCTACCCCCCTTTGCACTAGTTCTTTAGTTTTGGTGAAAGTACTAGTTGCATCCGGGCAATATACCTCACGCTTCCTAGAGGGTAATAAGCATTGAGCTCTGCTGTGTTGAAAGTCAGATTGTAATGTCGATGTGTGAGTTCATATGTACACAAATCGTGGTGAAAGTCAGTTTATTTTATGTGAATGTGTTAACTGTGGGCAAAGTCAGATTGTGAATGGGCAAAGTCGGTTTATACAAGCTCCCCTCACCCGTCTTAGTGCTTTTGGGAAGCATATAGAACTATAGCTGCAACTTCGGCCAAAAGCTATTACGTGGTACACCAAACTTTCTATTACGTGGTTTACCACAACACTCGACTTATGGCGTGGTTCACCACAGTTGAACTTTTTCACCAAATCATGCCATTACGCGCCGAAATTTGGCCGAAGTTGCAGCTATAGTTCTGTATGAGAGTGTCGCTTGTAGTATTGTATGGTTATTTTCGATCCCTGTCAAAAAAACTTTCATTTTAAACTTGAGATTAAATTTTCGCCTGAGCTTAGAGAAACTTCAGTTGAAACTGTAACTCATTTAACGGTCCTTAGTTAAATAATAGTTAATTCTGCCGCACGAACTGAGGCAAATTTAACCCATTAGCAGCAATTTATTAAATATTGCTTAAATATTGAATGCAAAAAAATTTCAAAAAAAACAAAACAAATTCCTTTTAATACGATTTTGGACAAAATTGAAAGCATATCTTCTGACTGACCACATTTTTAATTATTTTTTCCGCAAAATTCCCAATAAAGTCTGTTCGGGCACGTTTGTTAATGACTAAAAGCCAAATAGTAATTACCAGAATAGCTCATAAAATTGCGTCTATGTTTTGGCTTGTGTTTTGTGGCACGCTCGCGTCAGTTTCATTTAGAGAAATTATGACAAAACTCGAAAATTTCAAGTCACTTAAATTGACTTCAAAAGCAAATATTTAAATAACACAGAATTTGAGCTAAGGTCGGTCGAAGCCGAATGTGTTTTCCTTTCTCGGCAAATTTTGACACTCATACGGGTATGTATGTGATTGTTTTCCCTTTTCCCGGGAAATAAGTTTCACTCCCAAATTGATGTGATTATTTTCCCTCTACCAAGATTGAGGGGAAATTTTATTTACTCAATTCAGAAAATTCATTTCCCAACCATCATGTCGAGATACATAATTCAAATTATCCAACTATCTTGGTAATGGGAAATAAATCACATCAATTTGAGAGCGGAATTCATTACCCCGGGAAAGGGAAAACAATCACATAACCGATAGATATACTACTCGAATCTTCCGTTTTATCGAATTCTCAATTCAGGACGACAGCCAAACCACATACGGACGGACTGAATAGAGAGAGACGAACAGATAAATAAGTTGACGATCAGGAGTACCAACGAAGCTTAATTGGTGCTGCTGTAACAACATTTTCACTCATCGAATATACCGCGGCCGAATCTGGTTGTAATCACCACTCTAACGGCATGTTGCAGTTGCATGTTGAAAATTTTGCTTTTCATATTTCGCAGTCAACATGAACTGCACATGGGAGTGACCAGCGGTCAACGAAACGCGGTCGACCACATTGTAAATAGAAATATGCTCTAAAATCCTAAAATTATCTGATTTTAAATAAATTTAATGCTATGCTCTTTCCTTTTTCGAACAATTGAACAGAAATTCAATTCGATTTGAATTTCATATTTAAAAAAAAAAAAAAAAAAAAAAATTTGAAATCAATGAAAAGATTTCTCGATTAAAATATTTTTTATTTCTTTTTCTGTCAAATATTCATATTGAATGAAAATAAGTTTAAAATTTTTGAAATTTTTTTAAAGCATGTGTTTAAAGGATTTATTACAACGAATTTTACAACAAGAACAACAAATTTGAATCTACAATGTCAAATTATATGAAAATCAAGGCGTATTTAATTTCTTTGCAACAACAAAGCAATGTGTTTGTTTAAAATTTGTTGTTCTTGTTGTAATATTGATATCACCCTGATGTGTACCCTAAAGCATTTTATGTGAAAAAAAAATATTTTTATGAAACTCAATTACCGCATTTGAAACATAGAAGAAGGGGTTTTTGCCCCTTTACAGCTCCGAATCAATATGTCATACAGTAGTTTCGCTATATAAGAAAAACCCGCCTTTAAGAAACTGTTTACAAAAAGCAAAAACTCTTTTTGTATGGAAAAAATGTATATATATGAAACTTGATTTTTTATCAAAAATTTAACACCCCTATTTTCAAATATCGGTAGTTTATATAAGAAAAAAATTTCTTATAAACGGTTTTTTTGTTTTTTTTATAAGAAAGAATTTTCTTATAAACGGGTTCTTATGTAAGAAAAAACCGGATATAAGAATGAAATTTCTTGGCAAAATCGACTTTCTTATATAGCGAAACTACTGTAGATATAAATTTACTTGGTAAAGATTTGACATGCATTTTATAACAAATGATGATTGAAAAAAATCTAGAAATTGCAGAAATGAAAATGAAAGAGAGAGATAGAGAGATACATATAAAGAGAGATATATAGAGAGATAGAGAATGATAAAGAAAGTTGGAGAGAGATAGAGAGGGAAAGAGAGAGAGAGAGATAGAGAGAAAGATAGAGAGAAAGATAGAGAGAGAGATAGAGAGAGATAGAGAGAGATAGAAAGATATAGAGAGAGATAGAGAGAGAGATAGAGAGAGATGAGAGAGAGAGAGATAGAGAGAGAGCGAGATAGAGAGAGATAGAGAGAGAAAGAGAGAGAGAGATAGAGAGAGATAGAGAGAGATAGAGAGAGATAGAGAGAGATAGAGAGAGATAGAGAGAGATAGAGAGAGATAGAGAGAGATAGAGAGAGATAGAGAGAGATAGAGAGAGAGATAGAGAGAGAGATAGAGAGAGAGAAGAGAGAGAGATAGAGAGAGAGATAGAGAGAGATAGAGAGAGATAGATAGAGAGAGAGTGAGATAGAGAGAGATACAGAGAGAGCGAGATAGAGATAGAATGCACAAACGCGTTGAACGCTCCACAAAAAAAGTTTTACTCTTCCAAAAAGGACAGTAAAAAAATCAAGCTAAGTTTAAGCAGGCCATGAATGAAACTAGAAACTTTTAATAGAAAGCTCAATCTCATTCTCGATTCCGTATAGCATTGCAACTATTTTCAACATTGTTTTTCGTTCTCGAAAATAAAAAAGACTAACTAACCTCCGCGGAATACTAACAATACTTTGAGAACAACGAAAAACAAAAAAAATAAAAATAAAAATAATAATTATAAACTAAACCTGAAAATGCCAGGCAAGAATTCATACAATTGCGACGAAGATTTGCGTAACGAAAAGTTTTCGCCAATAATGTCCGCCCTGTTGCAACAGGGTCGCCAAGCCATGGGCCTGACCCAACGTGATTTGGCAGTGAAAATAAATGAAAAGCAACACATCATCAAGGACTACGAAGCTGGCCGCGGCGTTATTAATATTGCTATTTTGGCAAAGATCGAGCGTGTCATCGGAATAAAGCTTCGTGGCAAAGACATGGGGAAGCCATTGTCCATAAAGCAGTCGAAATGAAACGAAATGAAAACGCAAGAAATTTTCTTTAATTCATTCAATTTCTTCTCCGTATTTCTCTTCTTTCCATTTTCTTTTTTTTTTTTTTTTGTTTGCTTAAAGGCTTTTAATCTATAAGAATAGAAATTGTTTAATTTCTCACTTTTGCATTGGATCTCCTAATAAAATTTTTATGTTAAAATATCGAACGATTTTGAAATCCTTTGTGTAAAAGATAAAATTGCTTGGGCTAACAATCATCGCTAATCAGGCTATTTTTCCCATCCCGGGAGAAGTGGAAAAGGAAAAGGGAAAGGCAAAGAAAGGAAAATGTTAAAAGGGGCCAGGTTCTCGCAGAACTTTCTGGTTTGCTTGAGGTAACCACGATATTGTGTGAGCGATAGAGAGTGGATATTTGCCAAGCTCAATACGTCACGAGCGCACATTCTGATCCTGGTCGTTAAGAAAGCAGGGCAGTAGCAGAGAAAAAGCTTTGTACTGTCCTGATCCTCATGTGTCCCGTTATCAAGACCACAGGATTCTGTAGATCAAATTCTCTTCAGATGAAGGAGGAAGTCAGCGATGTTTTCGTTTGTCTCTTTAACAAAACATTCGGTTGCTCTTCAGGTCAAAACGCTGGATCACCTTTGCTAAATATCACCATATGCCGAAAAACGAAACGCTCGCGTGCTCTTGGCGTTTATACATACATAGCTCCCAGGGCAAGTTTAATATAACTTTGCTCCATAAAGTAGATTTCAAGGCTTATGAGGAACATTTTTAGTTGCCTGCGGATTTTCGAAAGAGGCCTTTTGGGGGGTCATCATCGCATTCCGCAGAGGAATAGCATTGCAGAGAGTAAATTCGAATTTTTCAGTGCGACATGGGTTCCTCAGGCGGGAATGGGATAATGCAACGATGGTAACGCTAAGGTAATATAAATACGTAAAGCCAATAGAAAAAAAGTCAATGAAACCTTATTTCGCTTTCATTTGCGAAAAAAGTCATTTGGAACTCTATCTAATCTTCCCTTTTTCAGAGAAATAAAGCCAACCAAGAAAGAGAAATTAGATCCGTTGGGAAAAAATGAATAAATCGCATGGAGAACGAAAGTGTGAAGCGGAGCAACCTGGGTAAGAAAAGTGGTAATATTGTCCATTTACGCTATTGCGATGAGGGGATTTCGCATACGAAGTGAATTGATTTTATAATTTCCTTTGGAAAAGGACTCGACTCATGGGACTCGACTTGATTTTGAAAAACGTCGAATTAGAAAACCGTAATTGATTTAAAATATTGTCATGAAATCGACTCGGTTTTGCATATTTTCGAGAAAGTTAAAGCCGCAATTCGAAAATATTCAAAAAGAATTTTTTCGCAGTTGAGTTTTGTTTAACGTCATGTCGCTTTAAATCGAAATCGATTGCTTTGACACCCCTGAACATCAATTAAACTTCGTGACCCTTTAGGAAGAGAAATAAGGTCAATTGACTTTATTCCCCTTGACTTCAATACATTGGGACTTTTTATTTCGGACTAATTTTTCCAAAACTCTTTTTTTGGACTCATATATGTATATGAGAATTCCTGAAATGTTTAATGGGCCTTCAACAAACCATAAAGACCCATATTTATGAGACATTCTTAACTCTCTTCCATTAAATTTTAACATTGATTTCCTCAGAACGATTAAGACATAATGCCACCGGTAATTATTTCATTGTTCTCGGTTTGATTAACTGTTTGGTTACCTCCGTCATGACTCATGACTCATGAGTAATTGAGTGAAAATGGCGTCCTACATTTTCAAATATATAATAAAAATTTGAACAAAAAAAAAAAAAAAACTCCAAAGGCTTCTTCTATCAAAAACATTTGTTCCTTTAAATTGTTTTTCCACTCGAGCCGGTCGTGTGCGACCCAATATTTTATTCGCCGCTTTCACCGCTGACCTTTATCAAATTATCTTCTCCAAAGAATACTTCTTCATTTACAAAATGATTTGTTTTTCCTTTAGGTACCGTTTTCGGAAAACTTTATCCTGCTGCGATAATTACATTATCCATTTGGCAGCATTTTAAGCAAACATTACACTTCGTAACTCTCTGTGAGCTGCTTTTCGTTTTGTGCTCTCTCTAAAATTTATGGTCTTATCAATTTCAACTCGTACAGCCGTACGCTACGTGGTAGCCTTTTACCTAGTCGAAAGAGATTTTCAATTCTCATTTCCAACCCGTTCTACAAACCTGCACTTCGAATTGACCCTTTTGCGTTCCGTTGACAAATAAAAAACAAATATTTAAAAAATAGGAAGAAAAAAAATCCTTTTTTTTTTTTTGCTGTGGAAAATCCAATTAATTGACATTGTAAATTCAGGCTTTTTCACGGGTCGTTTTTCTTCTTTGTTTCAATAATTTATTCCCGAATTTTTTCTTTTTCGCTAATTGCTTCTGATTTTTTTCACTGCTTTTGACTGAGCTTAGGCTGGAAACGGTTTGGTTGGCGAAAAGTAATACGCGCTGGTTCATTGTGATACACCACGTGGGAGGCTAGAGTGCACAAAAACACCCACGATTGAACTGGAGCAGTTGAACTCAGGGCTCCCCGCATCGTTAGTTTGCATCTCAATCGACCATGCCATACGAAAAGGCCATCGAACCAGTCAGTGACCAGGTACCCGAAATATCCCTTGCAGAATTTGTGACATTTTTCTCAAAAAACAAATTTGAAGCCGGCAGGATCGCCAAAATTGAAATAGTCTGCCACCAAGTTTTCGCTCAATTTTGGCCATTGACCGGGACGGTTAAGCGATACAGGGCCATACGAAGGCCATCGGACCAGTCAGTGACCAGGTATCCGAAATGTCCCTTGCAGAATTTATTACATTTTTCTTAAAAAACAAATTTGAAGCCAGCAGGATCGCCAAAATTGAAATAGTCTGCTACCAAGTTTTCGTTAAATTTTGGCCATTGACCGGGACGGTTAAGCGATACAGGGCCATACGAAGGCCATCGGACCAGTCAGTGACCAGGTATCCGAAATGTCCCTTGCAGAATTTATTACATTTTTCTTAAAAAACAAATTTGAAGCCAGCAGGATCGCCAAAATTGAAATAGTCTGCTACCAAGTTTTCGTTCATTTTTGGTCACTGACCGGGACGGTTAAGCGATACAGGGCCATACGAAGGCCATCGAACCAGTGAGTGACCAGGTACCCGAAATATCCCTTGAAGAATTTATAACATTTTTCTCAAAAAACAAATTTGAATCCAGCAGGGTCGCCAAAATTGAAATAGTCTGCTACCAAGTTTTCGTTAAATTTTGGCCATTGACCGGGACGGTTAAGCGATACAGGGCCATACGAAGGCCATCGAACCAGTGAGTGACCAGGTATCCGAAATATCCCTTGCAGAATTTATGACATATTTCTCAAAAAACAAATTTGAAGCTGGCAGGATCGCCAAAATTGAAATAGTCTGCTGCCAAGTTTTCGTTAATTTTTGGCCATTGACCGGGACGGTTAAGCGATACAGGGCCATACGAAGGCCATCGGACCAGTCAGTGACCAGGTATCCGAAATGTCCCTTGCAGAATTTATTACATTTTTCTTAAAAAACAAATTTGAAGCCAGCAGGATCGCCAAAATTGAAATAGTCTGCTACCAAGTTTTCGTTAAATTTTGGCCATTGACCGGGACGGTTAAGCGATACAGGGCCATACGAAGGCCATCGGACCAGTCAGTGACCAGGTACCCGAAATATCCCTTGCAGAATTTATTACATTTTTCTCAAAAAACAAATTTGAAGCCAGCAGGGTCGCCAAAATTGAAATAGTCTGCTACCAAGTTTTCGTTAAATTTTGGCCATTGACCGGGACGGTTAAGCGATACAGGGCCATACGAAGGCCATCGAACCAGTGAGTGACCAGGTATCCGAAATATCCCTTGCAGAATTTATGACATTTTTCTCAAAAAACAAATTTGAATCCGGCAGGATCGGCAAAATTGAGATAGTCTGCTACCAAGTTTTCGTTAATTTTTGGTCACTGACTGGGACGGTTAAGCGATACAATGTTCTGGATAGCTGAAGAATTTGAAATTGTAGTCTGAAGCTGTCCATGGTTCAATTATATGGCACGGGAAATAGTTTTCTTACCTTGCCATTTTCACAGTAAATGAACCAGCCTTATCGCAAAAGTAATCCCGGGGCATGTATTTAATTCCATATAAGGGGTCTGATTTTTTGGCGTCTCTATAAAAATTAAGATAATTTTAGAGGAAAACACGCGTAAATGAGCATCTGTGCCAAGGCTCAATAAGTTATGCTGCAATGCAAAGTAAGCGTTTACCTATTTGTTCTGTCAGCTGCATTCCGGCATTGAGCTCGGCAGTCTGCGGCCCGTGAACAGTTCGAATGATGAAGCACATGCAACGGATACGTACCTCCTCGTTTTTTTCTTTTTCGGTTTTTTTTTTTTTTTTTAGTGAAAAAAGAAATAAAAAATTAAATAAAAAGTTTTCTCAAGTTATGAACGCGTCAAAATATGCACACACGCCTTAATACTCGAAGTGTGACTGAGCGAGTGGGTTAACGAAAAGACCGAAAATTTATAACGGATTGAGTTTTTACCAACGACTAGCAGGAGCGCGCACGTTCAAGTGAGGAGAATGATTTGAATGGCTTGAATAAAGTTTTTGCTGCTGTCATGAAGAAAAATGCAATGTTTGCGCCATGCTCAAAGCAAATTGCTCTCGTCCTGTGAAATTGCGAAAATGGGTTAAGGAATAGTGCGAATGCGACTGTGACTGTGACTGCGAGAGCAATTCGCATGCGGATGCGAGCGATGGAGGGGCGCGAACGGATGTTAGGAGCAGAAGTTGGATCAGATTTTTTACTGATGTGTGAATGCATTCGCTTATGCCTCGCGGTGTATATTTTGGCGCGTATTTGTCAACAATTTTCACCTCTTCCATTTACAATTCCCATCGCAATATGTTTGCGTATGCGCGCGGCTTTGTGTGCGTATGTGTGTCTGTCTGCAAGTGTGTGTGAAAGCAATTTTTCTTTACTCCTGAACTCTCGAAGAAATTTTTTGCATTTCTGAAAAGGGTGTTAAACTTGCTTTCACAGCATAAGTTTATTTTACTTAACGTTGAAGGTACTTTTTCTCTTTTTTTTTTTTTTTGGCTTTCGCGTAAAATAGGCTTTGATTAAGGGGAGGAGAGAGCGGATTGGGTCTCTTTTTAAGATCACAATTAATCAAGATTAGATTTATGATTTGATTTTCAAGTTTAATTCGTCTTAAAGTGGGGGGCCATGACGCCAAAATTGAGTGGATACCTGTGTTTAGCGGACATATTTTTTAGTCCCATAGGGTGTCGGCTTAAGAGAGAGAGAGAGAGAGAGAGAGAGAGAGAGAGAGAGAGAGAGAGAGAGAGAGAGAGAGCACACTGTAATATAAAATAATATTTGGTCCCTAGAGCGGTTGTAAAGGCACAATGGTCCTTCCTGTTGCTTCAACGAATTTATTTGAACTGCGGACGGATGATAAACGATGTTAATCGTTTGATTCATACTAAAAAACGGCCTTAAAATCAACATGTTAAGTGGACGTGTATTTTGGATGACATTAATAACTTTTTTCGAGGAATTGGGGAACAGAGAAAGGACCAATTGCACGAGCAATGCGCAAATGTAGCTTAAAATATTCAAATATTCAAATGCACAAATGTTAGCGGATCAATATGATACACACTTTGAGTAGACGTAGGTACCTACGACCAAGTCCACAAGGACATAGAACGAAACCACGGATTTATTGGTCTTCATAACGATTTGATTTTATTTTATATTTTTTTTTTTTTTTTTGTCTAATTTACTGAACATTACATTAAAGCCTGAAATCCACTAAAGAGTTTTTTTTTTACGTAGAGAGAATATTGGAGAGTGTAGAGAATGTACCTTTGTTGTATACACTGAAGACCTTCTTCGTAATTCTAAGGCGCTAAGTAAAGCTGCCGTCGACATATTATATTTAGAGTAGAGCTATACTATATGCTCGACGACTATATACACTGCCAAAGTAATTTTCTCTACTGTAGAGTCTTTTAAAAAACATTATTTTGCAAATTAAAAAACCATGGAGCACATAGAAGTGCTCTACTCTAAAAATGTCAACGGCAGGTCCCACGTGGCACTGTAGAATTGTAGAGAAGGACTTCAGTGTATACAACAATGGTACATTCTCTGCACTCTTCAATATTTTCTGTACGTAAAAAACCCTAAATTGCATTTCAGGCTTAAGATTAAGTACACAAGTACGTACGTATGTATCCCAGGAGCTTAATTCCTTATAAAAATTGTCCGCGCTGATGTTACGATTTTAAAGTTAATAAATAAGATGAAAAAATTAAATATCTACTTAAATGATTATCTATCCGTTTGCTATCAATGAAGTCGAATTTATTAGATTTGATAGAGTAAAACTAATAAGTTCATTTAGATATTTAATTTTCTCATCTTATTTTCAAAAAATTTATTAAACATATGGAGCACCAAACTAAAGGAAATCGATCCAGAATTTTGAATAATATAAGAAATATGGGTGTTAATAGGACCTTTTTTATACCAAAATGGCTCTCAAAGTCAAAAAATGTTTAAAAATTTTTTAAATTTTTACTTTGAAGGCTCAAATACCCTTGAAGCTGCAATAAAGTATAAGATTATTTTATACGCCTAGAAAGGTCTGACAATTTTCTGTCTAACTGCATTAAAATTTGTATCTTGGATTTAAACGTTGAGGCATGAAAATTTTTTTTCTGAAACAACAGCAAATTTCTTTCTTTCCCTTATAACTCCTCAGGGGTGCATTTTGGACCACCTCCCCCGGCCATACGATTTTTTGTTAGTTCTGACCCCCTCTATCAGCTCCCGATCGGTTGACCTTCACAAACGGAACACCCTGTATATATATATGGGCATTTCCATTCATGTCGAACGGGACAATCGTACGCATTTAAACTAGAAAAAAGTCAAAATATAACGGTTTTTCATTTTGACGAGTGGCTTAACTTATAGATCTTTATTAGCCGTATAATTGGTGCCAAGGTTGATTTTGGCCAGATTTCAGTTTTCAGAATAATTGTAGAAAAGCAAGGCATTCGCACGGGACAAAAACATAAGTTTTTTTCGGGGGTAACAATTCAAATGCCGATTTCAGCGAAACCTGAGGCAATATTTTGATGGGATAAATTTTAGAATGTGGGGCATAGATATCCCTTAAAACTGGCTTTGATTTTACTCAAATCCGATTTATACTTTCTTTTAAATTTAGTTTTAATCTCGGTCGCATGGGACATGTCGCACGGGACATTTTTTTCCAGAGTGATATTTTTGCTTTTTTGTTGCTCTTTTTACGAAATTATACATAAATAACATGAGCAAAAATTTTTTTAAATTAAAAAAGAAAAATTCAATGTATTTATTGAAGTGTTTTGTACCATTTAATACAATAATAAAAAAAAATTAAGTGGAAGTGTTATCAGGAATAACAGAAACAGTTTGTTTTTCCGAATAGGCAGTTCTTGCTGCTTTTATATATACACCATCGCAACAAAAGAAGTGCAACTGGGATATCCCTGGAATGCTTCTTACTTCGCGCCATTTTTCGTCAAAATTGTAGGACATTTCTTGCTTTTTGATTTCATCGGATGGCATATAATATATTTGAATCCCATTTATGCTTTGTTGTGCACATTGATTAAAAGAAAATGCATCGGGTATAACAACATTTTTAGATTTTGTTATCTGCCAGACTTTCCTTTTAATTACTGCTCCGACTCCATCGACGGCTCCCTTTCCATGTGAGCTTGCAAAAAAATTCCATTCTTCTGAGGAACATCCTATTTGTTTAATAAAATCATTTATTAATAATTTTTTTTTAATTTCATACTTACGATGTCGCACGGGACAAACTTTAAGTGTTGATTGCGATCTCGAATCTTCTGATTTTGCTGCGATTTTTTAAATGTTTTAATTGTATACTAAGTCGCTGTTTGGAATCAAAATTTGGTGAGCCTACTTCAACTACTTTCGATGCTATGATAACAAGTGTTGTTTTTTCATGTCGCACGGGACATCGAAAAATGCAATAATGAAAATGAAAAATGTACCGTTATTTTCGATTGCATAGTTTCCTATGCATTCTTTTTTGACTCTTTGTACCCGTAGAAAGAATTATGAGGCCAAAAATCAATGCATAATGTCTCCATTTATGAAATTTTATCAAAACTAAACATGCAGTAAAATCTCTAATTAAGAAAATTTTCATTTGCTCGACTTTGCATTCGAATATCTCGAAATGGGATATGAATAAAGGTAAAGTGTTTTTAAATTAGTTAAATATGATTGCTTCCTTATAAAAATTTGGTAAAACAAAATGGTTTCAAGGACTTTTAGTTTTTTTGTGCAGGTGGACCTTGCGGTGGAAATGCCCATATATATTTTTTTAAATCAAATTATATAAGAGCAAAGAACCAGAAAAATAAATTAATTAATTTCATTTGAAAAACTGAATTAAGAAGAAATTTATTTCTATTGAGTTCTTGCCCGTCGTACATCATTTAAGGAAATCACATTAATTGAAAAGAGATTGCAGAAAAAAATAAAATCCGAAAGAGTGAAATAGGAAAAAAATCGAGAAGCAAAAGAAAATTTTCGTTTGAACTGCGACGAAAATTCATTGGAAAAATGTTTTATAAAATGTTCAAATGGAAAATTGTCTAAAACATTTCCGTATGCCTTTGAGGATTTGGTTTTGCAGTGAATCTAGAATTTAATTAAAGCTTATATATATGTATTCTTCTCTGAATGTTATTTGATATGAACCATGTGAGGCAATTATCCAATAAAAAGGCTTTCAAAGAGGAATGCAATATCTATCAATTTCTATGCTGGAAATTACTTATTTGCGTTAAGTCGGGTATATGGCACTTGTGTGCTTATGTGTAATTTCAAGAGTCATTCGAATTGCACCACACAGAATACGTAGAGAAATGATCAGAGTCACTAGGAGATTCAATATAGCCATGTCTGTTTCTCTGTCCGTCAGTATGAATATAGATTTTTTATCAAAAGGAATTGAGGTTTCTATCCGAAGTTGAGTGCGTACCTACCTATATAGATTGGGAGAGACATTAATAAAATCGAGTTCCACAGTGGAATTAACGAAGTCATCTCCCCAGCACTGGGATTTGTTTAATAAAAGTCTGTTTTTTTGGAAAAAGCCTAAAATTTCAAGCGAGAGTCGACTGTATAAAGGGATTTCGTAGGGAATTCGTGATCACTTTGAATTATAGAGAATTTCGAATTATGTCAGGTTTGAATTAACGAGAGTGAGTCGACTGTATTTTGATTTTGGATGTTGTATTGTATATACACCGAGAGAAATAACAACAGTTAAATCAACTACTTAGAACAGTTAAAGTAAGGCAGTCAAATGAACAGATGAAAAACAGTTACTTTTCATGTTCAAATTCGCTTTCGTTCACTTAGACGTATAAGTTCGCATTATGATCAACCGTCGCCGGAGGTTTCGATAGCTCAGTGCTTTAAACTGTGACTCGACAGTCGTGAGCTTCGGGGTTCTATTCTTGCTGGCGGCGGGAATTTTTCTGAATTTTTTTTTTTTAATTACAGTTTTTTTTTTTTGTTCAGATGGTAGTTGTTTTGGAAGACAAAAATTTTCTCCTAAATTTTTAAGGTTTTAATTTATTTAATTTTTTTTTCAATGGTTCATTTTCAAGCAACAAATTTTGGGAGTGAAACAATTCCTTAAGCATGTTCCCCAAAACTTGAGCAACCATAAACTCAACTGAGCATTTTGACCAACAAATTGAATTCGTTCGTTTAGCGTAATGGGTTAAGACGTTCGCCCAGCGAAGTGGAGGTCAGCGGTTCAAGGCGGCTCGGCCGAGGCGAGAAAATTTAAAGAGATGAAAGAGAAAAAGATTTAAATAGAAACAAATAAATAAAGAAAAAAAAAAATAAGTCAACGCAAAAAATAAATTATTTTTTCCCAGTCGCTGGTGACATTTGATTTAACCGCGAGACAGTTATATAAAACATCAGGTAGTTATATCCTTATTGACTGTGTTTGTACTGTTGATTTGACCGCTACTGTACATAAGTTAGCAATTAACGGTGAACTCGGTTATTTTAACCTGTTTTTTCAATTAATATAACTACCTTTTTCTCTCGGTGTACTAACATTTAATGTTTTATGTTTTGTAGTTTTAGTTTATTAATTTTCCACATATGATAATAACAGTTCCGGTTTCTGATTTTCAATGAATTTTTAAATAGTAAATGTCTGTAAGTTTGCCTGCTGTTCGACGCCATTTTCGATTTCAATGAGCTGCAACTTCAATATGCATTACCGAATAGCATTAATCCATTTCAAAAAAATTTTAATTAACCTCGACGCGAAGGCCAGTACATTAAGTGAGCTTCGCGGGCGTTTATTCAATAGTGTGGCCTCGATTGCGGTTTCCTCTGAGCCTTTTTCCAACTGCTTGCCCTTAATAATAAGTGCTATCATGAAATTCCAATTAAATTTCATTTAATTTTTATTTAATTTTAATTTTTATTATATATAGATTTGTTGCAGCTTAAAAAATACTTATGTATCTACTTACTTTCCGATATCATCTATCCAATTAATTGTGTTCGGATAAATGTGCACAAAAATGTTTTCAATTTGTTCCTACAAAGTTTGTAAATTTTTGTGTTTTTTTTTTTTTTTTCACATTTAAAATGAATTCTGAAATCCGAATCCATTTGAAATCCTGCTGTGGAGTATTGTGAAAACTCTTTGGAAATAAAACTGCCACACGAACAAGGATGATAAAATAATTTCTTCAAATATTTGTTGAAATACTTCAGATCAAATTAGAGGAAAATTTTGAATTTGCACGAAACTCTCTCTCTCTCTCTCTCCTAATCGATATGGAGCAATTTTTTTTTTTTTTTTTTATTTAATACAGAATTTCTCGTCTTGGGCAACTTTCCAATCTGTTCAATGGTCTTAATGATGGTCTTAATTAAATTTTACGGTTTCAAGAATGCATTCAATGCAACATGTATTCCTTGCTCTGTACAGTGTAACGAGCAGGAGGGAACAGAATCAAAAAATTCAAATGTCGAAATGAGTAAAAATTCATTCATGCCATTCAAAAGTCAATATACTCCCAAATGAGTAAAGCTTTTAAAGTTACGTGGACTCCTAAGGATGTGCTTCGAAACAAAAGTATTTTTTTTTTGTATATGAAGGAGGCTGTATATTTCTACGAAATTCAATATTCGAAAACTTTTTGAATTCTTCATTCGATTTCGATGAACTTTTTGTAGTTGTAAGTTCAAGGTAGTCGGCCGCCGTGGAAAAGTTGGTTACGATACGAGAGGCTCTGAGTTCAACTCCCAGCTTGGGTGGTGAATGTTAGTTGAGTCGATTGATTCCCATTTTTCGAGTTATCACAACGGGCTCATGTGAGACCTAAGTGTGTTACTCTTGGTGGCAGTCACACTAACCAATCAACTAAGTCCAAGGCAATACTTATTTTGTAAAAGTAAAAAAAAAAAAAAAACTGATTATTTCTTACCGAAATTCGGATAAAAATATAAAATACAATGATTTAATGCCAAAATTTGTATAGGAATGATCATCAGCGTCGTCAGGACATTCGACTCAGCCACGTTCGTCTGTCTGTCGGGAGCAGTTTTCTTATCGAAGGAGTTGAGATATCTGGAACATAGCTGCGAAGAATAAGGTCTTAAATAGTTTTGATCGATTTATATTAACCCTGCTGGTGCCTTAGGACCATTTGGTCCAAAATTCAACTTTTTTGAGGCCAATATCTGGAGATTGATGAAATCTATTTACTTTCAGTCATAACAATTTTCTTGTAATCAGCTCAAATTCTTATTTTGACTAGATATTTTGTATGAAAAATACACCGTGGATCAAATTTCCTAAAGAATTTGGTGCAGCTTTCTTAAGGTAACAGCAGGGTTAAGAGATACCCTGTTCCATCGAATATTTGGCGGCGTTACACTGTGCTCCATGCTCCGAATTGCTCACGGTGAATTTGCAATTCGGAAAAACAAACTTTGCTTTTAGCTTTAAGCTTCTTTTCCATAACGGATAAACTTTTAATGGACGAAATCTTTTTTTTTTTTTTTGTGCTGCAACTAATACTGTTGCTGTTGCTGTTGCTATTGTTACGGCCATTGCTGCTATTGTTTTCGTAATGTTGAAAGTTTCTCTTTTAAAGTGAATAGAGATAAGCAATTTTGCTGCTTATTTGTTTGTTTTCTTGTTAAAATTTTATTGCAAGCAGTAAAACCGAATGCACTTTCGATTTCCTACACAAGAAATGAAAAAGTCTTTTATTCATACACACGTACATTGCTTTAAAATATATACATATTTTTCTTGTTAATGCATATTTCCTGCATGTGGCACGCTCCGTCTTTTAATTTTCCTAGCATAATGGAAAGTCCTTAGTTTACGACGGAAAAACTATGGCAATCCGGTGGCACCACTGGGTATCGAATGGGAATTTCTTTGCTCGTTTACTCTGTCCAAGACATAAGTATAATAAACATAGAATCTTATAATCCTTTAAGGTCCTTATAGCTCCATCTGCTCCACATTTAGCCATACGGCGATGTTCTAGAAATCAACTAATAAATCGTCAAAAATTTAAATTGGTCCAAAGACCATGACGATCTAGTTTTGATCCCGTTTTCTCTTTATCACTTCAGGTTAAGAATACAGTGTAATCTCGCCTTGCGGTCACTCCTCTTAAGCGCACACCACTCTTAAGCGGACACTCTTTTGAAATGCTCTAGTTGTTCTTCAATATCGAATAGTTTCTGCTTAAGCGGACACCTCTATTAAGTGATCATATTTTTCAGAATATAGAAAATTTATTTTTAAATTTTACACTGAGAAAAATTTTTGTACAAAAAATAAAACAAAAATTTAACTATTTTTTTCAGTGTATTTCAGTTTTTGAATGTTTTACAAGAATACCTTGTTTTATTAACAATAAGTCATCTTTTTATCTTAATTATTTCTGGAGATATTAAATTTTTAAAAACATGCCGTATGAGTAATGTGTTTTGTATCATTTTCGCACATTTGTACTGGATATTAGTACTAGAGCATCTATGTGGACTTATAATTTTAAGAGTATCTCACTGTTGCGCCATTTAATTTGAATGAAACTTTTTTTTAATGAAAGCAAATACTTAAAGGTATTTTTTTTTAAATTTGTAAAGTGGCGTCAAACTGGGAATACACTGAAAAAAATTGTTAAAATTGTCTTTTTAGTTTTGTGGACAAAATTTTTCTCAGTGTAAAAATTAAAAAAAAATTTTTTTAATTTGTAAAGTGGCGTCAAACTGAGAATACACTGAAAAAAATTGTTAAAATTGTCTTTTTAGTTTTGTGGACAAAATTTTTCTCAGTGTAAAACTAAAAAAAATTTTTTTTGATTTTCTGTTATATTAGCAATCAACCAACGTTTGTTTCATCTTCTTATATTAATTAGTTTTTGAGATATAAAATTTGGAAAAAGGCTTATTAAAAAAGGATTTTCTAGGACATTTCAAGGACCGTTCAAAATAAAAATCTAAAAAGTAGTCTCCACAGTGCTTTTAGATGGCAACTATCGAAAAATCAATAAAATTTAAAAATTCCTTTCATGATGCCGCAACCCGCCAGACCCTTTAAAATTTTTGACGATATCGATTTCTGTCACATGTCGGAACACCTCAAAAAAGCATCTTCGAGGGCAGTTTTTGGGCTCCTATTTAGGCTAAATTTAAGCCTAGACCTGATGGAGCGGTATAGATCTCAGATTTGGATAAGTAAGTGTAGTGAGACCCCTGGATCTGAGACTTGTTTGTTGGGTCTGTGCTATCGATATTGTAAAAATATCGGCCATTAGAACGCGTAACTCAATAGGTATATATATGAATATTTCCATATGAGAAAAGCTATCAGCAAGATAGGGGCCTGAGAATGTGCGGACTCAGGGGAACTTTAGCCAGTTCTAAAAAGTACGAACAAAAGAAAAAGATCCTACAACAACTCCGGAGAAAATTAATTCAGGTCTCCTTCGGAAAGTTCCAGAGGCCATCATCGAAGGACTCCAGAGGATCGAAGGGAAATCCTCATATTCTGTATAGGTATATCGATGTCGATGATTCGCGTATGATTTATTATTTTTTAAATTGATTTTATGCAGTATGATTTTATAATTTACAAAATTAATTACTTTTTCCCCTTAACAATGACAATCGGTTTTATCGGCAATGGAACATAATCAGTTTTCATAACTGTCATATCGACACGTGGTAATTTCTTCTTTTCACATCTCATCCAGGCTAATAGACCCGTCTTTGTTACGTTCCCATAATGTCCATACAAATCGATTCGTTCTTCGGGCTCGGTCAATTTTGTCTTGTGGGCTTTTACTAATTTCGGTATAATTCGATATGAGATATCGGTTATGGTGGCATAATTATTCATGAACATATCGCCGTCGTTTAGAACGACGCTGCCGGACTTTCCCTTCGCCGCTAAGCGGAACGCTTCAAAGCGAAGTTGATCGGCCGAATCGACGGGGGCCTTTTGTGGGTAATCCGATTTATAGGTGGATTTGTGAGCAACACAATCGCTGCTACCAGTTATCGAGGGTACAATCGCTTTCTTATCAATTTTCGCATCCAAACGACGTTCGAGCCAATTTCCAGTCAAAACATCAGGACTATATAAATTCGGAGCCTGTCTGGGCTTCGATTCTTCCCAATAATATTTCATGGTTCGCAAAAATTTTGAAATATATATTTAAAATTTTATGCGCTAACGCAGTGTGTATTGGCAAAGCAAAAGGAATTTTTTTAAGCAAAACTATGTTTTAAAAAGTTTATTTCAATATAAATTTTGAAGGCAATTTCTGTGCTGTCTATATTTATTTTCATTTTATTTGTTGTTTTTCTTAACGGTCGAGGCACATGACGTAACGGAACGTAACGTAACGTTATTATGTTGCAGTCACTCTAACATTTAGGAGAGTCAAAGCAACGGATGAGGACTGAACGGTCGACGTTTTTACTATTAGGACTATGCGTGCTTTATGTGATTAGATCAATGACCAGGTACCCGGCTATTGAGTTCCTCAGTTTCGCAGGCAGAATTTATTAACTTGTACCCAAGAAATTTTGAATCGATCCGGATCACAAAAATATAATGTAGTTTGATACCCAATTTTTGTGAACTTTTTTTTTTTATAATTTATTATTTTATAAGAATTTCCAACTTTCAAATTTGATTACTTCGTCGTTAAGGGTTTGGTCGCTGACCATACAGCCAAAACCCAAGCGCAACTATTGTAATACCAAAAGATTGAAATTTGTTTATTTAAAGTTTTACTTTCGTCAAGATTAACTGAGGCATCAATCGCAATCACATCACTAAGTAACCTAGATTTAATAAAGGTTAGGTTAGGTAAGTATGGCTGCCAAGGGTGACACACTTAGGCCTTACATGGACCCGTTGTGATATCACGAATAATGGGAAAATAAAGAAAAACAGAAAGAGAAAAAACGACACAAATATCGACACGAGCTTAGCTGGGAATTGGACCCAGAGCTTTACCATATTGCACATTTCTACTGGATATTAGTACTGGGAGCATATAGGTGCACTTGCAATTTTTTGAATATCACACTGCTGCGCCATCTGATTGAAATAGTTTTTTCTTTTAAATGAAAGTAAATACTAAGGGGTGTTTCTGAAAGCAATTTATAGAGTAGCGGGAAACTGGGTATACACTGAAAAAAATATTCAAAATTTTCTTTTTAGTTTTGTGAAAAAAATTTTCTCAGTGTAAAATAAAAAAATTTTTTTTTAGCTTCCTTGTTTTATTATCTAACAGAATCTGCTTAGATCGTCTCTCTATCTCAATTGGTTGTTGAGATATAAAATTTGAAAAAAGCCTTAACAAAAAAGGATTTTCAGGGATATTTCAAGGACCGTTCAACAAAAAAAAAAATCTAAAAAGTAGTATCCACAGTGTTTTTAGATGGCACCTATCGAAAAATCAACAAAATTTAAAAATTCCTTTCATGATGCCGCAACCCGCTAGACCCTTTATAAATAGCATAAATTTAAAGCATGCTTTACGGAGTAAAATTTTTATTCAGCTTACATATAGTTTGGATTCAAATTGATTTTAAAATTAATATGAATTTTTTTGAAGTTCAAAAAGCGGCTTGAAGTTTAAACTTGTTCGCAAAATGTTGGTAAGGAAATTTTTTTTGCCCCATAAAGTATGCTTAAAATTTATAAAAGTCAACAAAATCCGAGCCCTGTTAATAATGTTCTTTACTACGCAGTTACGTCACACTACACTAAAGGAAAATAATAAAAAATATAATAAAAATTTCCTTTGAACAATACATATTTGGTGGTGGCTTTACCCCCCCTCTCGATGGCTTGCTTGAAGAATTGTGATTAGTATAGTATAATTGGTTTAGGCAAGATAATTGCGAAAGAAATAAAACAAATCCCGAAACGAAAACGCTCCCGAGCCGATTCAATCAAACAAAATACACACTAGGTGGGTATGAAGCTGTAACTCAATGAGGTGAACAAATTTCGGGTTCTACATTTGTTAAGCTTATTAGCCTTATTAGATGCAGCCTTATCACTTATTCTCACGCTTTTATGCACAATTTGTTTCAGAAAATTTCTAAATGCCAGCAAATTGGCTTATTTATTCAAAACAAAAACAACAAAAAAAATATATATATATAAAAATAAAAGGACTGGCAACGGAAAAGTTGTTGCCTTCAAAGTCATTGGAGATTTATGTTTGTTACGTCACTTGTCACAGCATTTGCTGCTTGGGGAGCAAGTCATGTATGCATGTATGTTCACGAATATTTTTTGGGATTATTTCCAAGACGCTGAATACATATGTACAAATAAAAATTACCTTCGAAATAACAAATTCGGATATACGAAGGTACCAAAAGAAAAAAAGAAGAAAAAGCAAAACAAAAGAAAGGTACCTACCTACATAATATGTGAGTCGGAATTTCATTCTCGTAAGGCAAAAAGGCAAGAAAGCGGAAAGAAATGTCTTTAAGTCTTAAATTGTGAAATTCTTCAGGACATCCATTTAGCAAGGAGTAAGAATCGAGAGGAAATCTTCAGGTTTTTTGTTGTTTCACATTAAAGTTGAAGACTTTCCTGTTGGTGCATAGATATGTAGGACTTTATTATTCTTTGAAAATTTGTCCTTTCAGTGGCGCCGCCGCTCGCAGCTGAGGTTCAGTTGTTTAAATTTTTTTTTTTTTTTCTTGAGGCTCTGAGTAATACTCCTTCAACTTTAGACCCCGAATTAGGGGAAACAAGATGGGAGAATGTTCAGATCGGCACTGCGAGGGGCAGAAATTCCATATGGATGTTTGAAAACAGTACCCCATTAGTGCTTTCATAGGGGCGATAAATGTTCTTTTGCCTGTTCATCTTACTAATGACTATATCCTGAAAATCTCTAGGGTCTCCATTTTGCGATACTTCTCTCCGTCACATTTTTTTTTTTTGGCGTCACTTAGATGTATGGCACTGCCATTGATTACATCCATAGTTGGGCTTCAAATCTCGGTATGCCGGAATCTCGAAATACCAAGATCTTGCGGTATTTATTGATCCCGAACTATGTGGAGCAACAAATGCGGGATCCTTGGAATTTCCTGAATTTTCTTTAATAATTTATTTATTTATGATTATATATATATTTTTTTTTTTGACTTAGAGTTGCTTCTTGTCTGCTCTAACTTTGGTTAGACTTCATTTGAGAGAACATATGAAATCATTTAACGAGACAAAAAGGATTTATTTGATTATTTTTACTTTTTTTTATTTTTTTCCTGTTTTCGTTCGCTTCTCTTTAATGATTTTGCTAATAAAAATCAAATGAATGTGTGTAAGATTTCGTTGTCTTCATAGCGCAATCTCATCAGAAGTGAATAAAGAATTTAATTTTACGTGCGGAACAAATTTCTTTATGACTTTTTTTTATCGATGCTGCTGCTGTGTGGAGCTGTCAAATGATAACATCAACCAAATACGCTTTATTGTTCGGTTTACAATGTAACAATTTCGTATGGTTTTTATTCGTACAATGTCGTAAGCATTATTTAAGGTCCACTGGAATGTCTTCGCTGCTAGTGAAAATGGAATAACGGTTTAATGGGGTTCACAGAGTTTCTTAAGTGCACAATTGTGACGAGGGAAAATTATTGAAATTTCATTGAAATTCATTCAAGATCGAGCGTGGAACAGTTAGGGCTCTTAAATACGCTGCCAATCAGCAGTGATAGCGTCTATTGAGTTAAGAATTTCAATAGGACTCCTCGTCCTCTCGAAATTTCTGTGATTGATCGATAACCATTTTCACTTAAAATGTCCTTGAAGGAACTTGAATTGCTTATGCTCTGTGTAATTCCAAAATATGATCACAAATTGAACAAATGGCGGCGTTTGAGCCGAATATTCACACGCTATCACTCGGATAAACATAATTAGTTATGCACCTCTGGTCCGCTCAATAACCAGGCACCTGAGTATTCAGTACCTCAGGTTCAAACTAAAAAAATTTTAATAAAATTTTTCTCAAAACAATTAAATATTATCAACTATTAAACATGATACCTCCTTCGTTGAAAGTTTGGTCAATGGACCGTCAAAGCTTTAATCGGAGTCAGTTCCATTCAAAACATTCCCCATTAGAGAGCTCATTTCTGATGAAATTTTATTAATACTTTTATCCAGGAAATACTGTTCATACAATTCCTTTAACTATGGACGAGTGTTAGACATTGGAAAAAAACTTTTTAAAAACTATCTAACTGAAGAATAAAACAGATTCAATTGACAAAAAAAAAAAGAAAAAAATTTATCATGTTCCGCTTTTTAGGTAAAACTGAGACCATCAATATCATTAGCTTCGAGCATTCTTTCTTAAAAGATCACAAAGAACCATTTTTAATGGACTTAAAGTCATTTCACAAAAATAAATTGCCTACTTTAAGGCTTAAAGGGTCTGGCGGGTTGCGGCATCATGAAAGGAATTTTTAAATTTTGTTGTTTTTTCGATAGGTGCCATCTAAAAGCACTGTGGAGACTACTTTCTAGATTTTTATTATGAACGGTCCTTGAAATGTCCTAGAAAGTCCTTGTTTAATAAGCCTTTTTTCAAAATTTTATATCTCAAAAAGTAATAAAGATAAGAAGATGAAACAAACGTTGGTTAATTGCTAATATAACAGGAAATCAAAAAAATTTTTTTTTTTAATTTTACACTGAGAAATATTTTTCCACAAACTTAAAAATAAAATTTTGAATATTTTTTTCAGTGTAGTCCCAGTTTTGCGCCACTCTACAAATTTTTTTAAAAGATATCTCTAAGTATTTGCTTTCATTTAAAACAAATTTCATTCAAATTAAATGGAGATAGAGTGAGATATTCATAAAATTTCAAGTGCACATAGATTCTCTAGTACTAATATCCAGTACAAATGTGCGAAAATGATACAAAACATATTACTCATACGCAGGGATGCCCACCACTACATTGAAAGCTTGCGATAGTGTATGTGCGCATTGCACTGAAGAACGTTTTTCGCCTTTTTCAGTTCTCTCTTTTTGCTTCATCCGACATAGGTCTTGCTCGTTCGCTGCCTGAACAGGTTTCGATTTCTCAGCTTGCTTGTTGCCTTTTGTGTATGTACACAAGCATTCGCTCTCAATGCTCCGAAGCTTGCTCCGCGGGCATCAACGCTCATACGGCATGTTTTTAAAAATGTAATATCTCCAGAAATAATCAAGATAAAATGATGAAACAAACGGTGACTTATTGCAAATAAAACAAGATATTTTTTTTAAACATTCAAAAGGATTACAAAAAAAACTGAATACATTGAAAACAATAGATAAATTTTTGTTTTCTTTTTTGTGCAAAAATTTTTCTCAGTGTAAAATTCAAAAATAAATCTTGTATATTCCTTGTGTTATTAACACAATTAAAATTGTTAAAATTGTCTTTTTAGTTTTGTGGGAAAATTTTTTTCAGTGTAAAAAATTTAAGAAAATTTTTTTTGATTTCCTGTTATATTAGCAATCAACCAACGTTTGTTTCATCTTCTTATCTTAATTAGTTTTTGAGATATAAAATATTGAAAAATGGCTTATTAAAAATGGATTTTCAAGGATATTTCAAGGACTGCTCAAAATAAAAATCTAAAAAGGAGTTTTCATAGTATTTTTAGATGGCACCTATAGAAAAAACAACAAAATATAAAAATTCCTTTCATGATGCCGCATGCCTTTGCTTAACCCGCCAGACCCTTAGTAATTTTCATTTCCTACATTGCCTTAATTCCCTCACATATAGAATTGTAACCAGGCCTCGGATTTTGTTGACTTTTATAAATTTAAAGCATACTTTATTGAGTACAAATATTGTTCCATTCACATAAAGTGACGATTCATATCGATTTTTAACTCCAATATGAATTTTTTTAAGTTCGAAAAGTGGTTTCAAGTTCAAATTCGCTAAACTTATTCGCAAAATGTTGGTGAGAAAAAATTTTTGCTCTATAAAAAATGCTTTAAATTTATAAATGTCATCAGAATTCGAGCCGTGATTAAAACTTTGTTATTTATCCATTTTTTTTTTTTGGGGTAAGGAACTAACTTCAAATAAAAAATGCCAAAAAAATTGTGTTTGTTGATGCCGATTATAAAAATATGAAAAAATTCATGAACTTTATTTAGAAAATATTTGTTTTTTTTAAGTTGAAAGTTCTACAGAATGTTATTTTCGTCACCAATCTAAAACTATGTAAGAAAAAGACAGAGTGAGGGAGATGAGAGAGAGAGAGAGAGAGAGAGAGAGAGGAGAGTTGATTTTCTTTAGTTTGGGGCTTAAATTTCTCTATGCTAATATTTTTGAATATTGAAGCGACTTTTTTCAAAAGGAAACAAATTAATCCGAGACCGCTAACCGAAGCTTTTGTGACAACCTGAGCCACAGCGTCGATGTAATTAATCATAGTTGAATGTATAAAATGCTTAGGCGGCGCAAATTGATTTTGCAAATTGAAGCGGTTTATTCTAAGCCTCGTCCTTAACAGTAAAACCAAGTAAATGTTAGTGCGTTCATATGTGCATATGTATGTTTCGGGCTGCTCTTACGTTACGTACACGTAGCACGCGCACGTTTACATGTTCATTTTTGTACGTACATAGATTAGTTGGATATGCGAATGCATGTGTAGGACAACATGTGTGTGTGAATGCATGCTGCTTATTAGCTGGCTGAAAGCCCTTACGTAGACGCCCTGAATGAAGGCTTAACGTTACCTTAACATGCATAAAAGACAGTCATGCGTGACGAATTATGATGCTTTGGACATGCCGCAACAATTTTGATGAGCTTTTCAAATCAAAAGCATTACTTTCAGGATCATAAATCCCACAGACACGTATCACAGATAAATGTCGGTTCGTATTACACAATTTATATACCTATATTTATATATATACATATATATGTACTTATATATTTTAAAGAAACATACGTTCACGTGTGTGTGTGTGTGTGTGTGCCGCAAAACTACAATAGCTCATTGCACAGCGAGCGCAGCTGTTGCCTACCTTAAGAATTTGCCCACCTATAAAACACTATGTAATCATGTTCGCTCAATCATTTCCTTTCAAGCTTTTTCATATTGGGAAATCGCACCCGACGACCACGACGACGACGACGACGACGACACTGACCGCAGCTATTTAATCTCTTCGTTGTGGTCATATGTAATATCATCAGTATCGAAGCATGTGCGATCGGGAGGGCGGTGAAGGCCAAGGAAGGAAATGAAAAACTGTCGAAGAAGATGTAAGGACCTCGAGTTTTTTGTTTTTCATCGAAATTTGGTGATTTTTTTTTTAAGTTTTTTTATTTTTCAATTTATTTTGGGCATAAATGTTAGATTAGAGTTTTGACATTCTGGAAGCCCGGCAGACACTTTTCACTGCGGAAGGCCAAATCGCGCACGATATTGGGTCATGAAGCTGTGGCTTTTCTGTCTATCACGACTTGGAAACTTTTAAGAATGTTTTCTATCTGGTAAGGATTTATTTGTTTTTTCACTTCTAAGGATTTTTTTAAATACAAAAAAAAAATAATAAAAAAAAATAAAGTTAAGTTAAGGAATTGAAATGTATCGGAATGTCTTGTCTTGTGCTTGAAGTTGGCTGCATTCTTTAAATGAAATATTTATAGATTTTTTTGGTTGGCTCTGAAACTTTTTGACCCAAATTCTGTAATTCTTAGAAGAAAAAGAAAACGGAGCAAAGAAAATTTAAGGCTTTCAAATCTGCTCAAAGCTTTTTTTTTGAACATTTGTGGATGAATTGAATCCTGTTTTTATTTTTGTGTCTTAGGGCGCTGTCCATTAATTGCGTAAAGAAAATTTTTACCTTTTTTAAACCCCAATCCTAAAAGAATATTTAAGCATACACAGACTCCGATGCAAGCGAACTAAGATTTTTCGAACCCCTTTCATGCTAACGTAATTAATGGATGGCCCTTAGTTTTCCGAAAGTAATTTTTCAGGAAAAAATCTGGTCAAGGCTTTCGGTTTCTCCGATTCCAATCAAAATACTTCATCTGCGGGCGTAATCCAGGCAATGGTGAAGAGGGAGGATATGGTTTAGTTTAAACCTAATGAAGATCTAGACTAATGGCTAAGGATGGGCACGGTCCTTGAAATGTTCTCTCGTCGTTCTTTCTTAAGAATTAAAATCAATCAATACCTACAATTATAGAAAAATGAAATTGGGAAACAAGCCGTAGGCTAAGCTGAGAGAAATGGCACGAAAATGATCGCGCGGTGTCTGTTTCCTTTAGCGGGGAGGATGAGAGCAGAAAGTCGACTCAAAAGAAAAGAAAAATGGCAAAAAAATTTTTAGATAAATAAATCAGAACATAAAATCAAAGAAGATTTTACAAAAAAAAAAAAAACGAAACTTCGAAAGTGCTCAATTCACGTACATATTTATCCACATCCATACACATATGTATGTATGTATATTCAAACCGAATTTTCGACATGTAAGCTCCAAAGTGCGGCGAATGTAATTTTAAAGACAAGAATGAGCAACAAGCTGTTCCGCCAGTTTTACTGTCTGTCTGCATAGATTTTATGGGGATTTTTTACACACACATCCCAGCAGGAAGAGGATGCCCATACGCACACGACTTCGCAGCAGAAACGTATGACATTTTAAGGACAACGACCTCACAGGATGACATCATAGTCATCGTGGAGTTACTAAAAAGGGTCTGACCTTTGACAGCCTACATCACACTGTCATGTCATGCAAAATGTTTCAAGAAAACACATTTACATATATATTCACCCGAAGTCCTGTCATCGATGACAGAGCTGATGACTTTATCCTGAAGAAGACATTTTCCGCCGAAGGTGCTCTTAGGTAATGAGTGTATATGTGTTCCTTAGATTGCGAAAAGTTGCCGGGGTCATTCGGTTCTACTACCTAATAAAACGAACTGGTGTTATTTTTATTTTTTCCACATTGACTTTTAGGCGTCGCTACCAGTAAATGAAAAGTTGGAAATCGTATTCTTTTAAGGATTTTTACTAACTAACAAAAATTTAATTATGTGTGTTGGAGCTCGCCATTCGCTTATTTCATCTAAATAAAACACGTGTGTTTTAAAAAAGTTTTTTTGATTTAAGTCTTACAGGTCTTTACTTATAGGTCAAAATTTGAGATAGGCATAAACTTAAAACAGCGTGCCTAAAAATATGTTATGAATTTTATTTGATTTTATTTAAATTTTTGTTCAAAACTCAGCATATTTTGAATGTGACTTAAATAAAGTTTAAAGAATTTTTTTTTTTCGTTGCGTATTTAAAGTTAGTATATTTTTAGGCAGGCAAAATTTTCAAACTTAGAGCCATGGTAGTACCGAATGAAGAGGTAGCCTGGCAACTTTCAAATTAAAGAGCACACAGAAATAAGTACATCTATTGAATATGAATTGATGCTTTGATTGTGAACAAACACATTTGATGCTATGGCCTGGTATATAAAGGGTTAACTGTTTAAGGAATTCGTTGCGGTGTTCTATTTTCTATATTTTGTGCTTCGAAAGCTTTCAATGTTATACGAATGAACTTCGGTTGAACGTATCGGGCATCGTGTGTGCCCGGTGGGGGTGTGAGCGGAATTCGTTGTGTACCGGATGAAAGTTAAGTGGAAGAAAATCGTCAATTTAATCCGTGAAATGACAAAATGTAAGTGCAAATATGCTGATGTGACTAGTGTGATATGAACAAAAGACTTAAGCCTCAATTCATATTCTTGAAACTTTATAATCCCATCAGACAAAGGTTGTCATCAGTCGCATAGGTGTCTGCGTGATTTTTCCTTTTCCCCTTCATATTTCTTAAGCTTAAGCTCAGGCAACGACATGCTGTGCTTAACATTCAAAATAAAACTGGCTTCTAGGAAGATGAAAAGCCTGAATTTCAAATTAAAGAGAACAGAAATAAGTACACTATGAATATGAAAGTGATTCTTTCATGGAATTGTGAAAGCCTCCTCTTTGGCCGTATTGCTTTGTTTCGAGGACGAATTCTTGGAGTGTTGTATGTTTTAAAATAGATTGCTTCAAACTTTCAAAAAATGAAGGTTAAATCTACCAATAGTTTCCTGTACGAATTTTAGCTTCCTATCAAGAGTTAAAGTCAATTCGTCATTTAATCAGTGAAATAGCTCTAATTGAAATGCAAATATGCTTCTTTGACTAGTGTGTAGGACAGACTTAAGAATTCATATCTTGAATCTTTAATGGCATCGACAAGGTTTCAGGATTTGTCATGAGAGAAAATTTCCGTTTTCGTTATGATTGGAAGCTTAAGCTCATGCAACGAATGTTTTAAAATTCAAAATAAAAGGCTTCTAAAAATAAGACAAACAAAATAGAATCGGTGATTCACTTTTGGTGATTTGTTAAGCTCAGGGAACTTTAAATGATACTTTTTGTTCCTTCTTATTTTTAGGACGAACTTATCGAAACTGTTTTGATCTATAAAATGAATTTTAACTGTACCGACAAAAGTTAAACAATAAGATTTTGTCAATAAAACTCTTTCAGATTAATCGATTCTTCATTAATATAGAGATAGCTTAGCTGAACATAAGGTAATCTGGACGATACCGGCGTAAAGATTCAAAAAATCGAATTTTCATATTGATAAATGTTCAAAAAGACCTTAAAAGTCGTATCGTTGTTGAATATAAAAGCTAGACAAAATAAGCCAAATCTATGATCACCTGGGAAAATTCAATAAATTCCGAATGTTTCATAGAAAATTTTCAAAAAACTTAAATATTGTCCGATATCTTCGTTATTTAAAGCTAGATCGAAAATTCCATCTGTGATCATTGGAAAATTCAAAATCCAAATATTTCATAGAAATTTTCAAAAAATCTTTAAAAGCCGATATCTTCGTTAATATAAGAGCTAGAGCGAAAATAAGCCAATCTGGTGATCACCTGGGAAAATTCAAAAAATCCAAATTTTTCATAGAAAATTTTCAAAAAACCTTTAAAAGCCGATATCTTCGTTAAAATAAGAGCTAGAGCGAAAATAAGCCAATCTGGTGATCACTTGGGATTTTCATACCTCACGTTAATTTTTTTTTTTTTTGTTGTTGTTGGACTTTGGCCTTCTAAACATGAAAAAAAATATTTTTTGAAAATCTATGGATAAATGACAAAGCTATATATAATTGGATAAATGAGGGAACCCAAGCAAAACAATTGTTTTAATTGTTGTGCTTTAGCAATACATATTGCAGCCTTAAAGTATACAACACATTTTTGTGATAAGTTGTAGTATGTATGGTAGTTTTTATGATATAAATCCGGAAATCCACTATAGGGTTTTTTCGTAGAGAAAAGAGTGTACACTGTACAGAATCTACCTTTGTTGTGTACACTGAAGACCGTCTCTACAACTCTACAGAATACAGCTATACTATGTGCTCCACGGCTGTATACGCTGCAAGAATTACTTTTTCTTCTGTATAGTCATAGAGGAAACATTATTTTGCATTGTAAACAGAGGACATAGTGGAGCAGATAGTGGAGCGACGGTAGGTCTATGTAGAGTTGCAGCATTTTATAGATGTATAGAGGTAGATTCTATACACTCCACACTCTTTTCTTTACGTAAAAAAAACTCTATATTGGATTTCAGGCTTAACAATGATAAGGACTAACTTTTTTACTTTTTAAATCGATTGATCTTCATTGTAGAAAGATGTAAGTTAACCGTGGTTATTCACCAAGTCACGCGCAACTTGACGTATCATGAGCTGAGCGTGAGCGAAAATTGATATTCGAGCGTGAACGTGCGTGCAAAGCAAAAACGAAGCTATTCGTGTAATATAAAATGAACTAAAATGAAAGATGCGGTACGAATTTGCTTTTTGCGTAATTGCGTAAAAGGAATCCCGAAAGAATTGGCGTCTTAAGGTCTGTATATGTTTTTATTATGCACATTGGTTTATGTTTTAAGGCCATGTATTCTCAATTATTCGGTCATTGGTTAAACTCACCAAGCGCCATTTTCACCCATAAGAACTTGTTTCATGCATTAGTTACATTCTACCTATTGATATTGATCGTAATTTTATGAGATTAATTGCTCCAAGGACAGTGAATGGATTAACAATACATCTGTATATTTATATTATTCCTATCGATGAAATAACGTCCTGAATGAATTGAATCCGCAAGAGAAATTTTTGCCTGAATGTTTTTTATATATTTTTTTTTTTATTATCTAGTACTTAAGACTCTCAAATATCACGCTTTCCCTTCCTCTCACTGAATATTAACGTTTTATCGGTTTCCTCAACCGTTGATATATTGAGATTATTACTTAAGTAAACTTTCGCATGAGCATTTAAGTTGCATGTCTCTATCATGCTGCTTTTCTCAAAGAATTTTCGTCATCTACCCATCGATGGATGCTTAAGAAATCGCGTTGAATGTGAAAAAAAAATGGAAAATTGTTAAAATTCAGGAGTCGGAGAGGATTTTTTGGAATAGTTTTTTTTTTTTTTTTGAGTAAATTTTAAGAAAGTTCAGTTTATTGTATTTCGCAACTTTATGGATTGCGAGTCGCAATTGTCGATTTACTTACAATTCTGTAAATTCAATTCATTGTATTTTTGTTGTTGTTTTCGGTTCAAAAAAGGAACAAATAAATCGTGTATCTGCGGGAGGAAAATTTACTATCGAAGCCCTAAATATGACAGAATAGTCAAAAAGCACAGTTCGAAAATTTTAACGCTAATTTCAATTGTATGTATTTTGTAATTTTCAAAGTAAAAATTTTTGAAATATTCAATAAATGCATTTGAAAGTCATCGACATAAGCAGCTCAATTCGAGTACCATACATGGGGAGCTCTTTCCATGAAATTGACCATGTTTGAATAGAAAAATATGAACATCTACATTCAGTTATAACAACAAGAAATTAGCCGGAGAATGAGATACTGAAGAGTTCATAGAAAATTTTAACCGGATAACATACATATGTATGTACATATATCCGACCGCATAAATGGAAATTTCTATACGAAATATTTAATTATTTCGGTGATCACCTCAAATAGTTCTCAATAACCGGAAAACCGGATAATCGGACAACTGGATGATTGGGTAACCGGATAATCGGACAGCAGTGTAATGATAATGGGATAATTGAGCAATTAGATAATCGAATATTGGGATAACGCGATAATAGTATAATCGGATAACCGGATAATGGGGTAATCGCGTTACGAGGTAATCGAATAATTTGATAACCAGATAGTGGGATAGCCGGATAATGCGATAACTGGATAATAGGATAGTGCGATAACGGCATAATCGGATAACCGGATAATTTGGTAATCACATTACGAGGTAATATATATATATATATATATATATATATATAATATATAAGATAATGGGATAATTGAGCAATTAGATAATCGAATATTGGGATAATGCGATAATAGTATAATCGGATAACCGGATAATAGGGTAATCACGTTACGAGGTAATCGAATAATTGGATAACCAGATAATGGGATAGCCGGATAGTGCGATAACCGTATAATCGGGTATTCGGATATCCGGATAGTCGGCTATTTACCGTAAATCTGGTACTTTATTGGTAACAACGATGTTCCTTTTCAGTCATTTCAATGAATCGACAATTTCCATATGTGTAAAAAGAAAACCAAAAACACAAATTCAATAGACGAAAATATATGTATGGCCACCTCATTGGCACACATGTTAGAAGGTGAATTCAGCTTTACAGCAGACACCCGGAAAATTTTGGAGAGCACCAACAGACATGAAAATGTTACACGCAACTATGCGTTGCTATGCACAACGCGATGTGCAAGACCAAAATTTAGGAAAACTCATTCATTTCCGACACGAATGCCAAACACTAATTTGCATTTGGAGCTTTTCAGTTTCTGACTTGTTTGCTGTTTGCTCGTTTTTCAGCTTGTTTGCTTATTTGTTTGCCCCATTGTGTGACTGCCTGCCTACACGTCCGTGCCTCGTGCCCTGTGTTTGCTTTGTTTTTTTTTTGCTCTCGTTTAACACGAAAAAGGAAAAATGACGGTATGGAATGAAAAGCTCAACAGATCGCTTGTTTCAACAATTTGCCTTCGATGGAAGGCATGCGAAATTGTTATAAACCGTTGCGTTCTGATTTCTTAAATGAGAAAAGGATTCATTTATTCTCTTTTACAAGCTTGACTTCTTTCTTTAATGCTCCAATCAAACGGAATGACTTCAAGGTTGTGCTTAATTGATTTATTCTGAATGTAAGGTGAGTCGCCCCCCCGGCCCCCTGTGACTCAGGATTTTTATCGCGTGAATGTGAATGCTTCATGCGTGCTTTAAGGGGAAAATATATGAAAAAAAAGCAAAAATTCTCTAAATTAAGTATGTGAAGAGAGAGGACTTAAATCCCCATTGGTGCTTTAAACGTTTTATAGTTGCCATTTTTTAAAATTTTTAACTAAAGATGTGCTGAATATGCGGTAACTATCCGGCATATTGAAGTTATCTAGTTATATAGTTTTTGGATTGAATTTTTTTTGTTTTTTTTTTTATACAAATCGCTATTCGGAATGTCCCCAATAGTTTATTAAAGTAACTTTTTCTTTACGTACTCAAGTAACAAGAAAATCATGTTTGTGGGCGTGCCAGAACACCTTTCATTCCTCTTGGTCAACTTATGTTGCGGATTTGAAGCTTCTACATTTTTCATTTCGGAATTTCCGAAAAATCTCCTTTTGCGGGAGTGACATTGAGCGGACATTGTACATTTTCACTTACGAATAGGATCAATCTGGGCGGTTGACATACTTGTGTGCTAAATTTCGATGGGATTGGTCCAGCCATTTGAAAAGAAATCAGACCACAGACGGACAAAGGGACGAACAGAGGGACACACGGACGGACAGATGAACGCAGAGATATACATGCCTGAATCGATTTAGCTAGCTTTCCTGATCCAAAAATTTATGTATCTACGGAGCTCAGTTGTACACCGAGAGAAAAAGGTAGTTACATTAACTGAAAAAGCAGGTTAAAATAACCGAGTTCACCGTTAATTGTTAACTTATGTACAGTAGCGGTCAACTCAACAGTACAAACACAGTCAATATGGATATAACTACCTGATGGATGTCACCAGCGACTGGGAAAAAAAAATTTATTTTTTGCTTTGACTTTTTTTTATCTTCTTTTATTAATATTTTTTTTTTATTAAATTATTATATTTTTTCTTTATTTATTTGTTTCTATTTAAATCTTTTTCTCTTTCATCTCTTTAATTTTTCTCGCCTCGGCCGAGCCTTGAACCGCTGACCTCCACACTTCGCTGGGCGAATGTCTTAACCCATTACGCTAAACGAACGAATTTAATTTGTTGGTCAAAATGCTCACTTGAGTTTATGGTTGCTCAAATTTTGGGGAACGTGCTTAAGGAATTGTTTCACTCCCAAAATTTTTTGCTTGAAAATGAACCATTAAAAAAAAAATTAAATAAAATAAAACCATAAAAATTTAGGACAAAATTTTTGTCTTCCAAAACAACTAGGTTAGGTAGGTAGGTTGAAGTGGCTGCCACTTAGGCCGTTAATCGGCCCATTGTGATACCAAGGAGGTTTTCTTGTTTTATTATGTAGTGTGCCCCTAACATGCGATTTTTGAAAAACCAGTGCTAGGCTTGGAACATTACACTCCGTTTCGCCTGTGCCGAAATCGAACCTCGGACCCTGGGATCAAGAGCATAGCACGGATCCCCTACGCTATCCCAGAGCCACAAAACAACTATACTCTGAACAAAAAAAAAAAAAAAAAAAACTGTAATTAAAAAAAAAATTCAGAAAAATTCCCGCCGCCAGCAGGGATAGAACCCCGAAGCTCACGACTGTCGAGTCACAGTTTAAAGCACTGAGCTATCGAAACCTCCGGAGACGGTTGATCAGAATGCGAACTTATACGTCTAAGTGAACGAAAGCGAATTTGAACATAAAAAGTAACTGTTTTTCAACTGTTCATTTGACTGCCTTTTTCAGTGCATTTAACGCGGAATACAGTTTATTTGACCACTCTTACTTTAACTGTTCTAAGTAGTTGATTTAACTGTTGTTATTTCTCTCGGTGTATGTATGTATGATAGCAATATAATCGCGAGAACAATTTAACAATTTGAGAATTTTGTTCGTTTTTGAGATCATTCATCAAAACCAAAAGGTATTAAAATAAAACTTTTTGGTATTGAAATTTTAATTTTAAAACTTTAGTTTTTGCTGTGCAAAGATTATATTTTTATGCCATTTTCTTATCTTTACCTCGCAATATTGCCTTTAAGGTGTATCAGCTATCTCTTTCCCCATCTCTTCCTGCCATTTCAGGCGAAATAATATTTCAAATAGCAAAGTGAGTCTTTCCTAAATTCATATTCTTAAGTTATAGGAGCTTTCATGTACTTGTTTATTTGTTTTACTTATTTTTTTTTATTTTTTGTTTTTTTTTAAGTAGATTTTTCGAATTTGAATCACAGATTTATGTTAACCGATTCTTCAAGCATGTACATATGCGACTGAGTTTGTTGAATTCGATATCGTGTGCTTGGCTCGGCTTCAAGCATGAAAATCACACAGAACCATGCATTCACACAAAAGAAACGAAAGAGCTTTTAACTGCACAGTCTTAAGGCCGCAAGTGCCGTTTTGTATAAACTAAATTTACATTAAATAAAATGTTTTTGCTCTGTTTGCACATGTATGTTATACCTACTCGTATGCTTTTGACACCTGCAGATTGTGCACTTCTCACTCATTTCATTCAGCAAACAAGAGCATCAGAGTCTTGTACTGTTCAAGTCTCTATGTAGTTGTGAATGGGGCACTGTGGGGTTAATAAGTTTTGCGTCGGAAGTTGTTCACTGCGATTTGAAAAGCGTTACCAAAGCACTCATGCTGTGTGACGCACACACCCATGAACACACACACACACACACGAGCAGTGTGCAATTAAAATTTTGTGATGATGTTCAACAAGAATCTGTTGATAGAAAAAGGTTCATTTTGTTTTAAGTACCCTTTTGCAAAGTTTGTAAAATAAGCATTTGTTTTATGTTTTGCTTTTTGTTTTGTATCTTTCTTTTTTGTCCGGAAACCACTCGACAAAGAAATAAAGATGCTAAATGTGATTTTGATAAGCGCAAAATAAACTGACGGCAAATGTTTTATAAATTTTGTTAAATTGCAATTAAGTTAAGTTTTTTACAAGGTTTGATTTGATCAGGATGTGCTTTAAAGTTAAATGCTGCTATTATTCGAAATTGAAAAACAAAAATTTGTTCTTGTTTCGAGTTTTTGAAAAGGTTTCCAGCGTCAAAGGTAGGTTATTGGATTAAGATTAGGCTCGGTCTTAAAATTTGATTTTCGGATTATTAGTTATTGATTGAAGTGACTTCAATGTTCAGGGCTCAACTTGCCACAGGAATTTAATGCATTCTCATATAATTTTTATTGTTTATGCTATCGCAAATGTTTGAGCTGAAAAACCAATCAAAGAACATCTCAAATCAATAAAAAATTATCTATAGCTATCTTCGGTGAAAGAAATAAATTGTTAGCTAATTTTAGAAAATAATTTTTTTTTATATATTTTTTAAATTTAAAAAAAATAATTTTATATTTTTAAAATATTTTTTCTAAATATTTTTTATTTATTTTCAATTGTTCCCATTTGATATCGGCTTCTATTAACGTGTGGATGTACTTTGTGTCCCCTCAATGGCTCTGGGATAGCGTAGGGGAAGTGTGCTATGATCTTGGTCCCAGAGTCCCCAAGGTTCGATTCCCGGCACAGGCGAAACGGAGTGTAATATTCTAAGCCTATCACTGGTTTTTCAAAAAATTCGCATGTTAGGGGCACACTACAAAATAAGACATAAGCGCTCCCACAAACACAAGAAAACCTCCTTGGTATCACAATGGGCCGATTAAAGGCCTAAGTGGCAGCCGCTCCAACATACCTACATACGTACTTAAGTGCTCTTTTCGTATCGACTTTGACCTTCTAAGTGCGAAAGCAATATTTTAAGAAATCATAACAGAAGCATTTTTTTTTTTTATTGGTTTTTGGAGAAAAAAAAAATTATTTAAAGCGGCTATTCAAGCTCTTTCGAGAGGAGCTCGATAATGCATAAACAAATTATGCCTCAAATTAAATAAAAATTAACCCTTCTATGACGGTTTTGTGACATTATTTTAAGATGTCTCAAGAAAGAAAGATTTTGTAGACATCGAAAACTTAAGAAAAAAACTTATTTTAGAGAAATATTGTGAAATTTTTTCTTTCATCGGCATTTTCAAAATCGATCGGAAATGGGAAATTTGTTTTTTCTTTTTTATACCTTTTCCGAAGGAAAGGGTATATTAAGTTTGGCACGGAGTATGTAACATACCAAAGGAGTCGCGATAGATATCGACATATATAATATATATATTCTTGATTAGGGTGACAATAGGAGTCGATCTAGCCATGTCTGTCTGTATGTCTGTCTGTCTGTCTGTCTGTCTGTCTGTCGGTCACACTTTAGTTTTTCAAAATTTATTCCTAAGCCATGAAAGATATCATATTAAAATTTGGCATGGACTTGAACCAGGTAAATGTCCGAAAAACTGCATACAAATTTTTTTCGTAGTCCCTTCTTGGGTCGTGGGAAGTGGCTCAGAAGTTTCAAATATCACGATTTTGTACGTTTTTCGTGGATAACTTTTTTACTATACATCCCAGCTTATTAAAATTTGGTGTATATATAGCTACTATGTAGACATAAGCTTTCGCTGAAAAAAAAAATTGCGACATCGCGATAACTATGGTCATCATCCTACATATTAGAAAAAAAAAACACTCTTTTTCTTATTCTCATATCTGTATACAAAAATGATTTTTTTTGCTTCTTCTGATTGTGTATTTTACCGCCAAATAAAGTCGTCACTTAAGGTTAAATTTTCATCATGACCACCATTCGCGAAATTCGCAAAATTTTGATTTTCACTATTTTGAATTGAGGATTTCGCAGCTAGATATAATACCCACTAACGGCTAAAACTTTACCATGCCCACCATCCGCGAAAATTTTGTGCTTAATAATAATCTCGAGTTTGAGAAGCTAAATCGAAGCACAGATAAGGTATGAATAGATATCCAAGCTAGAACAACGAAAACGGCAGGAATTTTTGTTAAGGTATGTGTGCAATCGGCTTAGCCGATGTAAGCTTCTATACTTGTTTTTATTTAATTTTGGTTCCTTGTTTAACAAACTAAGATATTAGTTTTCAAAAATCTATGCGAAAATGGCAAAGTTCTAATTTTATAACTCAAGGAATAAAGGCAATAAAAATTTTGATAATCAAGCCTTAAAGTATGCAACGTATTTTTGTGATACCCATAAGAACCCTTAAGAAAAGTAAAGGGTCTTGTCGACTGCGGACCAATGAAAGGTATTTTTTTTAGGTTTTGTTGATTTTTGAATAGATACTACCTTAACACACTGTAGAAACCGATTTTTAGGTTTCTATTTTCCAGTGTCCTTGAAATATCCTTACAAAACCCTTTTTATTAAGACGTTTTTCAAAAATTTATATCTCAAAAACAAATTAAGATAAAAAGATGTAACAAATGGCCGCTGATAGCTTATAAAACGGAAAATTAAAAAAAATTTTTTTTTTAAATTTTACACTGAGAAAAAAACATTCACAACATAGAAAATAAAAATAAATTTTTTTTTCAGTGTATTCCCGTTTTCGCCCCACTTTCTCGCTACTTCAAAAAAATTCCTCTGAGTTTGACCTTTAACTAAAAAAAAAATTTATCAAAATCAAAAGGTAGTTTTAGGAGATACATATTAACAAAAAAAACATATGCCCATATAGACACTCTCAGTACTGATATGCTGCACTTATATCATAATGAAGGACTCAACCTAACATCGTCTCCTTACTGTAGACATTCTTATTCAAATGGTTTAGAAGATAAACTCAATTATTCCTAAATAAAGTCACTTCTGATTAAATCACATATTTTCTGCAATACTACGTGATTCGCAAACACAAATAATAGCCCATAATGAGCACAAAAGATTTATAAATTAGTTATTTCTGTGGGAATCCTTTTAAATGGCTGGGATTATTGAGCAGCTTTCAAACTAAAATCCAACGAGCAAAACAATCTAAATAATTGAAGAATTGCACGAATGTCATATTATGAAGAGGATATATGTATATAACCCGACGAGAAAGTCACCGATGCGCTTTGAAAATGTATATCCAATTTATTATATTTTCGCACTGATTTACATCAATTGTGTTAAAAAACCTATTGTCCTCTCCAGTGGGCAACGAAAAAAAAAGCGAAAGTAGTTGAAGCCTTTGACGGCTTAGCTGTGGTCATTGATGTATCAAATACGCGAAATAGCATTAAAACAATGCAACACTGTCATTTCTGTAAATCTGTGAGTTTGTAAAAGTTAAAACGAAAATGAAAATGAAAATGACAATATGGTAAAATGTAATTGGAAGTGCGAACATTTTTTATAAGTTGAACAATTTTATAATACTGCAACAATTTTTTGGAGTAAATGAAAATCCTTCAATAATTTAAAAGGGAAAATATCTAAAAAAAAAAAAAAAACTGCCTTTTGCATCAATTGAGGAGACAACCCAAGTCTTCAAGTCTTCAATTTATTTCATTTCGAAATTCCTTTGAGCCAGCTGATAGCATATTTCTTTAGCTTTTCTCTCTAATATTTCCAGAGTATTTTGTAAAAATATCGCCCTAAAAATTGAAAACAAAGTAACCCAAAAAAAAAAAATTTTTATCGTTTATTGAATTTCTTCACCTTTTATCGTAGTTTTTAAAGAGTTTTTATTCTTATTACTTTTCCAAGAAACCTTTTTTATTTCATCAACTTCGCTTTCGACAAACTACATACTTTCATACCTTGAGCAATCGAGAACTCAAGAGAGTCCTTTGCTTTCAGCTGTTTGTCATGAAAGACTGCATTTTTTCGTGACAAGCTTACGCTTTATTCCAGCCATACTCAATCTTTCTCCTCTCCTGCCGCTCGACCGCCTGCCCATCGCTTTATTTTTCCACCTTTTTTCTTCGTTTTATAATTTTACCGCATTTTTAACCATTTTTCTTGTCAAGAAAATTCATTTTTTTTTGTTTTTTATTTTTTATTTTTTATTTTTTATTTTTTTTATGTAACTCCTTTTCTTTTTGTCTCAAAAAGCTGATTGTGCTGCTTTTTAATGTGCCTCGAAGACTCCATGGGGAAGTGCATTATTGTGCATATTTGAACGGCTTAGAGAGCACAGCTGCAATATGGCGTCAAAACGATAACGGTTATTCCGGTAGCTCAACGTACCGATACCGACACTTTCACGAGCACAAAGGTCATTTGGAGCGCTTTGAGCATGTATGTATGTAAATGGTTGTACCTCTGCATAAATGTGCAAGTGTGCTCATGCGTTCGCGTGTGTGTTTGTGTTCGAGCTTTTCGGTTCGGATTTTGTATTTCATTCAATTTCATTAAAAATGCGCATATACTCGCAAAATGCGGCTGCGTTCTAAGTAAGGAACTTTTGTATATATGTAGAACACGAGAAAAAGAAAATAATATGTTGCCAATATGCATGTGTATGTATGTACGTTGATTCAGACGGTTTGGTTTTTCAAACCGAAGTCATAATGTTGTCATTGCCTGTACCATATGCGACTTATGAGTAATATCCGTTGCTCATACGTCGGTGCGTGCAGGGAAAGGTCTCAATTTTCTTTCATTGCTTTGATTGGATTTTTTTTTTTTTTTTGGAAAAATTCCTTTTATTCGCTTTAAGTTATGTTAAGTAAACAAATTGAATAAGTAATCGAAGTCACACCTCGAATTAGGTACTCGAATCTTAAACTTTAAATTGAACTTATCGGAAGAAAAAAGGGTCGAAAAAGAGATTCCCTAAAACCAGACAGAAAAAAATTTTATTTTTCCAATTTTTTGGCCCATATCCATGTATGAGTTGAAGTTTGGTATTCTAAGCTATTACCAAAATGTACTCTGAGAAATGTACTCATTTCCCAGCTAGCATTTTTCGAAATTTCGGATCAAAAGCAAGTCTTTTTCGAGTCGCCTTTCTGAATAAAACAATTCAATTATGCGCTCGTTTTCTAATCAAAAATGATACTTTTATCGGGAGAAATTGGAACCCTAGCCGCGACTCTTCTTAGGGAGTCATATTTGATATCATTTGCGAGTCATATTTGTTATCATTTGCGAGTCATATTTGTTATCATTTTCGAGTCTTCTACGACTCATATTTGCTATCATTTTGGAGTCTTCTACGACTCGTATTTATAATCAATTTATAGTTACTGTTGTTGTTATTGAGTTATTATTCTTTATTTAATTTCGGAAGGAGATACATTTGCGACTGGCTTTCTTTTTATATTTTACTAATCAAGAAAGTTCGGAATCCAAAAAATTATTTGGTTGCTATGTTATTTTATAATCAAGAAGTTCGGAATTCAGAATTCAAAATATCTAGTTGCTGAGTTATTTTTTAGGTGCGGAGCTGCCACAAATTGCTTTCCAAAAAGACAAACAAACAAAATTTTTTTTTAATCAATACACATTTTTTGGCTTTTCCGTGTATATATTTATGTTATATGTGTTATTATTATAAATTCAACTTTTTTTTTCCTTTCCCTTATGTGGGATTTGAACCTAGGAACTCTCGTTTTCTAGTCCTTTGCTCACCTGTCGACACCAAGCTTTCCAAATCGAAAGTAATGGAAATTTTTCGTTTATAACTTTAAATTCGAATTCCATTCAATTCAAATTTGAGTCAAATATTGAGTGAAATATAAGATAGCAACAATTTGAATGATCATATTTCAATCCCATACGTGATTAATTTGCGATTGCTCTATACATATTTTGTTTTTGTAATTTGAATACGACTCGCTTTTGAAACATATTGCAGAGTCGTTTTCGAGTCTTCTTTTAATCGTGCATGTGATCAATCATTTTCTAATCATCAAGAAGGCTCGAAAAAGACTCGTAAATGAATTTTCTTATAAAACAGTCTTCCAAATGTTGGGTGGGTTAAAACTCAAAAATCATCTACAATTTTTAAAATTTTTTATATTTTTTATATGAAAACTCCCAGAAGTATGCTTCGAAATATTTAAAATACTTACAAAAATTGTATGATTTTTGAGTTTTAATCGGTTATAACACCCTAATGTGACGACGTTAGTTCTAATGAGCCTTACAAAATAAATGAAAGATCTTAAGGACATATTTCAGGGGAAAGAACTATGTATGTATAGGAGGTACTTTTGTCATTTTTAGGGCAACTTTTCAAGCCATTCTGATAACTTATAAAAATCAATTCTCATCGCAATTGAGAGATTGCGTGTAAGAAAAACGAAACAAATTTCATAGGAAAAAGCTTTCGATGCATAATATTAAAGCATAAATATCAAAATATAAATATTTATATGCGTAGGAGAGCAATTGAATCTTTCGAAAAATTCTTGATTAAAAAAATATGATTGGGCAGCATTACTTTATTATAACCTAAAAATACATATCTGTGTAAATACATATGGTTAAGTGGCTTACGTCGAGAATTTTATTGTTCTGGGATATTTAAATTTTTCCACTCAAGCGCTTTATCGATATGTAAATTTTTAAATTACTCACACTTAAAATGAAATGAAAATTCAGAATATGCCCAGCAAACTACTATTATGACTACTTTAAGACAATTTTAATACTCAGATATTTGTGCCCAACGTACCTATAATTTGAGCTCCATTTATTGTCAAAAAAAAAAAAAAAAAAATCTGTTTTTTGTTCAAAAAGGATTCATTGTGCCACCAGACTTATATTTTAGATGAATTATAAAAATTGAAAGGTCACCTACCTTGATTATCGTTGATGGTGTGTCAAAGAGTTTTTGAATGATGGGAAAATATGGAGATATGCGTGAATCCGGCTGATGGCGCAGGTTCGGAGGATATTGCTGGAGATGATGTTGAGGTTATTTGGTTTGGGAACGCGCGCGGACCGTTTGGATTTATATTTTTTTTAAAGACGCGGATTACGGTAACGAGTTTTGAATTTTTTACACAATATTGCCCAAAGGCGATTCACTGATACCGTTTTTAAATGTTTGTTTATTTTTTTGTCAATTTTTTTAATCACTGTTCACTCTGCGGTTTGCTTTAAACTTAATAAAATCCGGGCACGGTAGGGTTAACGATCGATAATACGCGAATTAAAAAAGGCACTGTTTCGAGCGGTCGGAAAATCGTGTGTGCAAATTATCCACTAGCAAAGTTTCCCATTCTGCATGAACGACTCTGTGAGCAAGGTGCGTAAAGTAGGCGCACTATCATCTTACTTGAAAACGTTAAGGGTATTCACAAAGGCAAATTTAAGTTTTAATGTTGCAACATTGCGGCGTCTTAAAAAACTTATTGTGAGCAATCCTTCATTAGAGCAGCTTGTTAAATGCCAAAACCGAAATTGGGATTTCAATTTGTCGAGACTGGTTTGTCCAAATACGACTCGGTCCACTTTTCATAGGGCACCTTTGCACACACGGTTTTTCTGCAATAAAATGAAATAACATTTAAAAACACATTTGAATTGATACAAAAAAAAAAACAACCCAAAATCAACTTACTTTCGTGCTCTCCGTTTCATCTTTAAGATTAAGATCAACTGTTTCTCGTGAGTGTCAAAACTGCGAATAGAAAAGTGAAATGCTCTTTAGACTCTTATTGTTGCCACACCGTATTATATTGAATTTCTAGATATATAGAAGACAGTAGTGGTACTCATGCAGCTTCGCAAATGCCTTCGCAACTTTTCCCATCGTAAATTTTCATATAAATTTTGACAGTTGTGTGACAAATTTCTCATTTGCCACAATTTGCGAAGCTGCATGAGTCCCACTAATAACAACAAATTTTCTCAATCGTATTAAACTCTATTAAATGAAGATTGTAGAAATACCCAGCCAACCATATGCGGAGCGTTTTCGGAGTCCTCCGGCAATGGGCTCCTCAAGAGCACCGTCAAGGAGCGTTCAGAGAGTCATGCTTTAAAATTTCATTAACTAGTTGGTATGGTTTTTTTCATTCTTTATGGTTTGCAACTTTATGCAACTTATGATGATGTAACTTTACGGGAATTTCCCGAAATTAAATGGAATAGAGATTTAGGGGAGAAAACCTTTTTGGGTAACTTTTAGAAACTAACATTTTACAATGTCCTAAGTAAAAGTAGTTGATCAAAATAATAAGAAATATTTTTTTGGAATGCCTTAGAAATTTTTAAAAAGGAAAATGGTTGTTTTTTTTTTATTAATTCTCAATGTACAGGAAATCAATCAATCCAAAAACACTCCTCCCGGGTTATCTTTTGATTAATTTAGGAGTCCTTTTTTAAAAATTGTAGGCTAATAAAGGACTCCGCACGGAATCCTTGCGGTTTATCTGAGGGAGCATTTTAGGACGCCGAAAACGCTCCTTTTAGGAGTCCGCAGGGCACACTTTTTTCATATGTTTTGAAAAGGCCCTTTTCTCCCGCAAACACGCTCATTTAGGATCCTTTTAGGAGGCTCCTTAGGAGTGTAAACGCACCGCATTTGGAGTCCTAAAGGTGCACCGTGCGGACTCCAATGGTTGGCTGGGTATTGCCATTTCGTAATATTAATACTAAGACATTTCATTTAGACAATAATAGCGAATGCATGAACCAAATGAAAGTCTGTTTTAAAATTATAATCATTTTAAGCAAAAGGCTTCTCATTGTGTACTCGTTTCGTAAGACTCAATTGAAAAATGTAAGTCAGGGATCGGCGCGCTAGGCAAAAGGGATTTAGGGAGTTTTTTTCCTTGGCAGATTATACAGAAAAAAAACAGTGCAACACTGATTACATATGTATTATTTTCATGGTTCGGAACCATTTGCGTTGTGTTGAAAAATTTCGTGCATATCCAAAGGGTAATTTTGCGATTTTTCTTCCGATTTTTGGTAAAAAATTGTTCAACTTTGCAGCGGTTAAACGGTATCAAGTAGTGCTCGGATGCAGTTTGTGTATATGCAGAAGTTGTTTAGTTATAGTCTTTCTATATTTGCATCAAAAAATTTTTATTGCCTTGGGAGCTAGAGGCCATACAAAATAAAATATGATTTAAAAAAAAACACGTCAAATTTTAGGAATTTTTGCAATTTGCACCTACTAGATAGAGTTTTTCCGGGTCAGTTTGTAGTAAAACTATTTCAAATGAATTCAGAGCTATAAATTGTGATAGATAGGAAATTAAAATATTGAAAGGATTGCGAGATATAGCCATAAGTAAGTGAGTAATTTAATTCTCGACCCCACTTTTTTAAGTCTATTTAAAAAAAAAGTAGGGATGACTTAACAAAACTGAGTATGAGGCGTTGCTATACTCACCAAGTACTTTCAAATCCAGTCGTCAAATAATTTTTTACAAAACATGACCTCCAAATTGTCGCACAGTGTTATTAAAATACATTGGTCTTTTAAAGATTAGCATTGTTGTCATAGCAAAAAAACGGGGTGAAAAAGTTCATAATAATAAATGAAATAATAAATTTACTTTAATGGCTTTAATTTAAAAATTAAGATTTCACACCCGATAAATCAAAATAATGGTTTTTATCATTAACCACGTTCAGATTTTAATTACAATTTTAATAAAGCAAAATGAAAAAAAAAAAAAAAAAAACTTATAAAAAGGCTTACGCGAAAAAGGGAATCGCGAAAAGGCAACAAAGGCGCACGTTGTCCTGATAAAATTCGTTGCATTCAATGAAAATTGGATTTTGTACAAAGAAACGATTTTATGTTTAATTAAACAACAATTTTGCACTGCGAATGCCGTAATTTAATGAACTCAATCCAATTTGATTTTTTAATTTAATTCCGTAAATTTATTTACTTATAAAAAAGCATATCTACACAGATAGGTATGCATGGAATGTCGCAGGAATGCTGCAGGCAATTGGCGGACATCTGTGCAATATGCCTTTGTGTCTATAGTTTTATGCACTTATGTACATATGTATATACACACGAACATATATATTTATGTACATATGTATCTACAATAGATGGGCTATTGAATTTGCGTTGAGCTGAAATAAGTTGACATAAATATTTATGTTAAAAAGCGTCGATAAAGAATCTCTTTCACACATAAAATTAAAATTATTTTTATTCCCCGCCCCTTTTGTTTCTCCACTTTCTGCTTCTGCTTGAAGATTGTCGCTATTTAAAGTTGTAGGTACAATAACAACAAGAAAAAACCTGTTGAAATTGAATTTTTTTAGGTCGTGCCATGCAATTTACCGCAGTCTCCATATGTCCATATTTCACAAAAGTTCCATTTTTGTAACCCCAGCAAAGCATTTTCAGAGTGCTCCGAAATATGAGGCCGAAATGAGTCAGAAACATGTCGAAAATAAGAGGCTCATATTTATGAGTTGAAAATGAGTCATAAACATGTCGAAAATAAGAGGCTCATATTTATGAGGCCGAAATAAGTCAGAAATATGACGAAAATAAGAAAAATAAATAAATTTTGGTCAAATAAAACTAATAAATAAATTTCAATTTGACATTAAACTCATAAGCCAAAACAATCCCTGACCTTCGATTTAGCCAACGAAAATGTTCCGTGGTTCAAATCCCACACTGGGGGGAAAAATGAATATTGGAAAAAGTATTTAAAATAATAAATATGTACATAAAAATCGAGAAATGTGCGTGTATCAATCAATTAATTTTTTTACAGCATACCATTATAAACAGGGCTCGGATTTGGTTGACTTTTATAAATTTGAAGCATACTTAAAGGAGCAAAAATTTTTCTAACTAACATTTTACGAATAAGTTTAGCGAAGTTGAAATTCAAACCACTTTTCTAACTTCAAAAAAATTTATATTGAAGTTAAAAATCGACTTGAGTCGTAACTTTATGTGAGTTAAATAAAAATTTTACTCCTTAAAGTATGCTTTAAATTTATAAAAGTCAACAAAATCCGAGCCCTGATTATAAATATCACAAAAAAAATTTTGAGTCTTTTTAAACTCATAAATATGAGTCCCGAAGGAGCAATATATGGCTCTTATTTAGAAGTAAATAAGAGTCAGCTATGAGTGCGGAAGGTGTCATTTATGGCTCATATTTAGAAGGAAATCAGAGTCAGATATGAGTCCGGAAGGAGCCATATATAGTATAGCTGTTATTTAAGGGGAAGTAAGAGTCAGATATAAGTGCTACTTCGTTATATGACTTCGGACTCTTCTAGGACGACTTTCGCAAGAAGGGAAACACGCTTTTTAAGACTCTTAAAAGAGTTCATTATGAGGGCTCTAGTTCCTATTAGGAGTCATATATGAGTCTTTTAGGACTCAGAATGCAGATATGACTAAATCGAATCATCTGGTAGCGCTGATCATTTCTATGTATACACATTTTGTATGGTCTAATTCGAATGGCTCTGGGTATTATACTCAACCACACAAACGCAATATACCCTTGACACTGAGTGTGTTTCGGGTATTGAAAATAAAAAACATAAATAAATGAAAATAAGCAATTTTCTGACATACAAATTGCATGGCTGTTGATATCTCGCGTTTTCTGACATTTACTTTCCCGCAAAATTTATTATTTTCACATCAAAAACTTTCATCTTTAGACAAAAATTTGCTTTCACATGAAAATTTGGAATTTCTGCATTGTTGTTTTTTTTTTGTTTTTTTTTTTTTGTACCACACAGACTCTGTGTCAAAGGGATAGTGCGTTTGTGTGGTTGTGTGTAATAACCAGAACCACTCAAGACAGACCATACAAATGTGTATAGAAATGACCAGTGTCAGCAGGAGAATCATCTAAATCTTTGCCTGTCCGTATGGAATTTTCTTATCAAAGGAATTGAGATATCTTGACCAACTTCGGCAGGCGTATGGGCGGCGTTATTGCGAAAAATAAGCTCAAGAATGGACCTGATCGGACTATTTTTTGGACTGCAGGGTCTGCAAAAGAAATTCGCAAAAAACCGGTCGAAAATCCTAATCTTTCGGGATAAGTATTCAAATGATATTTAAGATTATATTGGAACCTTCGATAAAATTTCAAAAATTGAAAAAGTGGCCGTAGCATACGGCAGTTGTAGGCATATGAGGCTCCTTTTTGGTCTCTGTTTTGAGGTCTGTTAACAAAAAAAAAATTCCAAACATACATATACATATAGCTAATCATTTCGGTTATTGTATTGTCAGGCCCGACTGACTATAACACCCTTACTAACTCAAATTTAATTGGAATTTCACATTTTGACTGCAAGAGAAAATTCCAAATATTTGCATTCAAAATGAGTAATGGCGCGAATTTCATTGTTCTGAGCGAAATTGAAATATTTCACAATGGCTTTATCACATTTTAGACAATAAAAAGAACGTAAAAAAAAAAACGAAATTTATAACGCTAAATGTGCAAACGTGTATAGTTAATCATAAATTTTGCAAACATTTCACGAGTGCTCAAACGCATGTAGGTACCTATTTATGAGCTCGAAATTTTGAAAATCTCTGTTCTCAGAAATATGAGCAAATACCTCAAAGTCATGAATACATAGATAAACAATTTCAATTTGAATTAATTTCATTTTTAGCTTGCAATTTTCTACTCTACAATTTTTTTTTTTTTTTTTTTTTTGCTTTACTGCCTCCCCTGGGTGGAATTTGAATCTCAGAAGTCTCGAATGCTAATTGACTGCTCCTCCATCCATGCCGATTTCACAATTCTAAAACGTAACATTATTACCTTATCAAATTCTAGGCTTAGAACTTTTAAGAACAGCTTCTGCAAAAGAACACTAACGGCGAATGTTAAGAGCTTACAAAATGGGCATATAAAATGGAAGAATCCTTATAAGTGGATGAAAAGAACAAATAACATACATACATACAATTATTCTTAAGGTATTTCAATATTTGAGGCCATAAGCTTTGTTGGGACACTAAGACACAGCGGCCAACAGTGCCTTCCGCCTACAAAGTATACTAGACTGTAAGCGACCTCTCTATTAATAGCTAAAAACCATACGAGATTGTAATCGAACTGCCTACCAATAGCTTACAAATTATACGAGAATGTAGGCGAACTGCCTACCAATAGCTTACAAAGTATACGAGACTGAAAGCGACCTGCCAACCAATAGCTTACAAAGTATACGAGATTGTAGGCGAGCTGCCTATCAATAGCTTACAAAGTATACGAGATTGTAAGCGAACTGCCTACCAATAGCTTACAAAGTATACGAGACTGTAAGTGACCTGCCTACCAATAGTTTACAAAGTATACGAGACTGTAAGCGACCTGCCTACCAATAGCTTACAAAGTATACGAGACTGTAAGTGACCTGCCTACCAATAGCTTACAAAGTATACGAGACTGTAAGCGACCTGCCAACCAATAGCTTACAAAGTATACGAGACTGTAAGCAACCTGCCTACCAATAGCTTACAAAGTATACGAGATTGTAGGCGAACTGCCTACCAATAGCTTACAAAGTATACGAGACTGTAAGTGACCTGCCTACCAATAGCTTAAAAAGTATACGAGACTGTAAGCGACCTGCCAACCAATAGCTTACAAAGTATACGAGACTGTAAGCAACCTGCCTACCAATAGCTTAAAAAGTATACGAGATTGTAGGCGAACTGCCTACCAATAGCTTACAAAGTATACGAGACTGTAAGCGACCTGCCTACCAATAGCTTACAAAGTATACGGGACTGTAAGCGACCTGCCTACCAATAGCTTACAAAGAATACGAGACTGTAAGTGACCTGCCTACCAATAGCTTACAAAGTATACGAGACTGTAAGCGACCTGCCAACCAATAGCTTACAAAGTATACGAGACTGTAAGCAACCTGCCTACCAATAGCTTAAAAAGTATACGAGATTGTAGGCGAACTGCCTACCAATAGCTTACAAAGTATACGAGACTGTAAGCAACCTGCCTACCAATAGCTTACAAAGTAAACGAGATTGTAGGCGAACTGCCTACCAATAGCTTACAAAGTAAACGAGCTTGTACGCGACCTGCCTGCCAAAAGCTTACAAAGTATACGAGCTTGTAGACGAACTGCCTACCAATAGCTGACTTTATGTAGAGTTGGTAGTCGTTCACTCTACAAAACGGCCACATTCGGACAAATGTATACTAGAATGGTATATGAGGTCGTATGCCTTACCGGCCTTACGGCCAACGAAATGTGTTAGGGTTCATCGATATTGTAAGCAGCATTTTGTTTGACCGCTGGGAAATAGAGTAAAAGCTACAGATTCGTAAAGTGCGTGAATGGGACCCATTCAGTCGACTTCTCCCTCCTTATCGTCATTATTTTTTCTGTTAAATGCCTTTAAATCGCAGTCATTTATAAAATATTCAAAAAGTTTTATTTTTTATTTTTATATTCACTCCTTCACTCTGATGGCCTTAATTAACCCGACTTAGACGATGGCCTATCTCAAGCTTTGAATAAACATTTATTTTCTCCTAATTGAACAGAAATGACACGGACAGACTGAACAAAGCATAAAATCCGAATGACCTAAACTCCTGAGATACAGGCAAGTTCAAAGGCGAAGCTTCACATTTTCTTTTGCGTTCATAGGCAATCGTAAATCCAAGCATTTGATTGCAATAAATCACGCCCGTAAACAACTTGGTAAACAGTTCCAATTGCAATCAAGTTAGCCATTGGTTCAAGTTCACTGGCAATCGTCCATTTGCTCGTCTCGAAATGGAATACAATAAAGAAGAATCCCCCATACCCATCATGCCACAACGTAATGTAACCGTTACATAAACAAAACTTTCTGAATGTAAATTAAAATTCAAGAACCTAAGAACATGGAGAGACTAAAACAAAACAAAACAAAAGAAAATGAAACCAAACGAAATTCCAAAAGGAAGAAAATCAAAAACAAAAAGAAATAAAACTGAAGCCAACAAAGAAAATAAAACGAGAATAAAGGCAAAAATATGTAAGAAAAAAAAAAAAAAAACGAATAGAAAACATAAAAAGGAAGAAAAAGAAGAAAACCAGGAGAGAGAGAGAGAGAGAGAGAGAGAGGAAAATCCACAAGGCGGCAGGAAAATGTCCAATCCTTATAAATTCTCCAAAAGAGCAAGCAAAGCAGTGATAAATGTCGAAAGTTTAAAATTGTTGCCCATAAGACTTAGAGAGACTTAGAGAAACCAAAAAAGTTTTCCACTCGGAGTTCAAAAATGTTGAGGGGGCGTTAAGGCTTTTGATGATTTCAATGCAGATGGAATAGGTCATTTCACGCAAACCCGAAATTGAAACTGAGGATTAAATCGGTAAGCTGTAGTTTTGGCCCTTTTTTTTGTGTTCGCCTTCGTTTACCGACCGAATACTCTTTTTCGACGGCCCTCGAGCTTTATTTTTGCTCTAATCTTGATCCTTGAATGCTTAATTTGGATGGGGGGGGAAAAAATTCAAAAAAACAAGATTTTCCTTAAATTTAAAGAGGATTCGAAATATTCCTTTGAATAGCAGTTTTGCTACCAAATTATCAGACCAAGTGTACCATATAATCTAAAAAAAAGTTTTCAGAGAACTCTTAGCTTTCGTGTCGTACATACATACTTGTTTATGGGCCAAAATTCTTTTTAATGCCTAAATTTTTGTCTCTGTCAACAATATTCAGTGTTCGTAAAAGAGCAAATCAAATTAATAACAAATAAAATTTACCAAAAAATTTATTAATAACGAAATAAAATACTCTAGTCCAATTGGAAAAAATCGAACATTACCAAAATTCCATCTTGTGTTCTCCCAAATTACAGTAACATTGTTGTCTTGTTTGGCAAGACAAGACAAGAAAAGACAACAATGTTACCGTAATTTGCGAAGAAAAAAAATTGAATTTTGGTAATAATAGATTTTTTTCAGTTCGACTAGAGTATTTTATTTCGTTATTCAAAAATTTTTTGTTAAAATTATTTTTTTATTAATTTGGTTTGCTCCTTCAGAAAAACTGAATTTCATTGACAGGGACAGAAATTAAGGCATTAAAAAGAATTTTGGCCCTTATCCCATTTAATTACTTATGATGCCTCAATTTGATAGCACATGTTTCTGCTTAAAAAGAAAAGAAAAGAAAATATAACTTTCCAATTAGGCATTGTTATTTTATGCATCATCCTATCAGTACGAATTTCCATTAAATTCCATTAGGCTATTTCATTATTGGTCTTATCATCAATCGAAGGAAAATCACAAATATTCATAATATCAGTGTGGATCTTATTTCGAAGAAAATTATTAGGAAAATTATTAGCAGGAAATAAATTAGTTTTCATCAATATAAATTTAGGCAAACCGAAATTGATTCATATTTCATCGAATTAGATTTGCAAAATATTTACTCAATATATTATTGAGAATATTTGTAGCATTTAATGTGTATGCTTAACACCAACACGGCTGTCTTACAATAGAATTCCAATTAAAATTCTAAGATTTTATTCTCGAAAAACTCTTTGTCGAAGGTAAATTGCGTTTGTGCGGCTGTATGTATAGATATGATCAGCGTCAACAGGAGATTCGTCTGTCTGTCCGTCTGTATGTCCGTCTGTATGTCCGTCTGTCTGTCCGTCCGTTTGTCTGTCCGTCTATCCGTCTGCCTGTCCGTCTGTATGTCCGTCTGTCTGTCCGTCCGTTTGTCTGTCCGTCTATCCGTCTGCCTGTCCGTCTGTCTCTTCGTTTGTCTGTCTGTCCGTCTGTCTGTCCGTCTTTCTGTCCGTCTGTCTGTCCGTATGTCTGTTCGTCTGTCTGTCCGTCGGTCTGTCTGTCCGTTTGTCTTTCCGTCTATCCGTCTGTCTGTCTGTCTGTCTGTCCGTCTGTCTGTCTGTCTGTCTGTCCGTCTGTCTGTCCGTCTGTCTGTCCGTCTGTCTATCTGTCCGTCTGTCTGTTCGTCCGTATACAGCTATCTTATCGAAGGACTTGAGATTTCTCAACGAAATTCGGTATAAATATTAATAAGGACATGGGTAAGAAAAAGTTTGTGAATCGACCCGATGGGACCATTCTTCGAGGTACCTTCAGTACTGGCATCGGTGAAAATATTCCAAAAAAAACCGCTCCAAAACCTTAATTTTTTGAAATATTTCGATGCAATTTGATGCGTGAGCAGATTTTAAGATAGAAACCTGAATGAAATTTCCAAAAATTGAATAAGTGGGCGTGGCAAAAATGGTGATTTTTCGATCATTGTCCCCAATAAGTACTTGAAATTGTAATGTAAACTTAAATTTAATTTTGCATTTCCACTTCTTCAATAATAACATCCTTTACTAAATTTTCGATTATTGAACGAGTGGGCGTGGCATTTTTCATAGAGTTTCTTAAAAAACAAGTCGGCATAAGAGTCCCTTTTTAGGTATTAAAAATCTCCCGAACACAGTCGCGGTCTTGAAGCCTGTTTTAATAAAATATAGAAACAATATAGCTTATCCTTATGCTATAAACAGAATAAGTACGTCAGCGAATATTCGCTCGACGTCATTGCTTAAAATACACACGGTTATATGAAGTTGCCCACAACACAGCGAATTTCGCGACGTCAAAACGCCGCAATAGATCTAATTCTAATGGTAGCGCCGGCGACTGGCGAATAGCAGAATTTACACATCAGAAAACATATGCATTTGTATAAAATCTTTGAGATTTTGTTTCGAAAATGAGGGTTTGTACTTTCTGCTGGCAATGACTTATATTTTCAATCATAGTTTTTCGAAATTCTGAAAACAACATGAGTTCGCCATTCGCTGTCATTGTGTTCACCCGCGCGAATTCTTCGGCGTATTCGCCTGGCGAATATTCGCTTACGCCCTTATTCTGTTTATAGCATTATACATATGTATGTACATATGTGTCGGGTGTTATATTTTCAGGCTCGCCTGATTATAACATCCTCGCTTGTTTCAATCTTAAATTAGTCGTTGAGGCGGATCAATAGTGAATGCATGCAGATAATGTGGAATGTTTAGCCTGAAGTGCATTGTTTTGTGAAAAGCAACATATTTATGCCTAAGAGATTCATGACTTTAAAACAAAAGGAAAATTTCGATTGACATAATTGATTGTACATAACTCAGTCATACGTATTCGGCTGTTTTCATGTACTTTACATCGATTTTTACACTCACGATTGAAATATGAAATTTGAAATTTAATCATTGGTCTTTTAAAGCAATATTTTAGCTTGTACTTTGAAATTCGATAGCATGGTGGAATAACTTTTTATCGAATTAAGTGAACAATCATCATATTCCCGCACTGAATCTGCCTTAATAGATAGTTTCGTGGGGGTTGTTTTTCTTTGGGGCAGTGAAAATTCTATCAATAATTGGAATCTCTTACAGAAATCCGATCCAGCGGAAGTCGCTTCTTCTTCTCTTTTCTTTTTCTGAACACGCCGGTTTGCAGCAATAAATTTTACTATCCAGCAGGGAAAGTCCCTATAATAGTGTCAATGACGCCAAGGTGAGTCCTGAACAGGTTCGCATGACTTATCGTGGAATACGTACTGGTTGGCCATGTCAGCTCTTTCTCTCTTTCTCTCTCTCTCTCTCTCTCTTGATCTCTCTCGCTCTCACTGTCGCTCTCTCACTCACTCACTCTCTCTCTCTCTCTCTCTTCTCTCTCTCTCTCTGACTCACTCTCTCCCTCTTTCTCACTCACTCACTCTCGCTCTCTCTATCTTTATCTCTCTCTCTCACTCATCTCGCTCTCTGTTCTCTTTCTCTTCTCTCTCTCTCTCTCTCTCTCTCTCTCTCTCTCTCTCTCTCTCTCTCTCTCTCTCTCTCTCTCTCTCTCTCTCTCTCTCTTCTCTCTCTCTCTCTCTCTTCTCTCTCTCTCTCTCTCTCTCTCTCTCTCTTCTCTCTCTCTCTCTCTCTTCTCTCTCTCTCTCTCTCTCTCTCTTAACATTTCTTCATATCAACTATTTAGATAATTAAGTTGTTAAGTTAAAGTCCTAAGTCCTTCTCTTGCGCAGGAGTGTTCCATACTTCCTTCCCTTGTCTTTTTTGACAACTTTATCTTTTTAAATATATTCCCCCACCCAAGTCAAGCATAACACCTATATTTCCCAGTTACATATATCACTGAGGGTTTGATCCTGCTGAGATAATTATGAATACATTGATAACTAAACACAAACGCTTTTGATAACATATACCAAAAGGAGACTTTTTACCATTCAATAGCTCAGGAAAGAGATTGATGGAGATCCGAAGCAAGCCAAGAAATAAGTTAAAGCCACGGAATAAATGTCTGAGACATACCTACATATATTTTAAATATTTATTAAGGTGTATTTAATAAGGTTGTAGCAGTAGCGCATATATCTTCTTCTTATTTTATTATTTTCCCTTTTTTTTTGTTGATTTTATTTTGAAAATCCGATTTAAATGTCACGTATGTATGTATGTTGATTCTTTCCAAATTTCTGTAGGTACTCACAACTACATATTTGACATTAGGTCGTACTCGCCACAACCAAAACCTCCCTATTGTTTCTGTCGAGTTGTACTTGTTGTAGAACTGCTATCACCTTATTGAATATACCTTGATATTTATTAAGAAATTGTGATCTTACTTTAATGAGATGGTATTTCCGCAATTCATGACGGCGCTGAGCGCTGGGAATTGTATTGTTACGTTACACGAATGTGAATACTCAACTAAACAAGAGATTAGAGAACGATTCGAGAATTCTTCTTTATTAATTGTGTGTTCTCAGACATTTGAACGATGCGTACGCGATGTTGCTTTGACAACAGTTCGAGAGTGACTGGCAAAAAAGCGAAGCAAAAATCGAATTGCGCATGCAATACGTGTGAGTGGCGCGCCGGCTACTTTTCTAAGCGCTGCCTAGAGCCATGACTTTCATTTTCTTTGCAACATGTTGCGAAAGTTAAAGTTGCATTTATTGTTGCTCAACTCTTTAATGTATATTGTAAATTTAGTTAATGGGTCATCCACATTAAAAAGCATGATATCAAGTAATCATAAATTCCGAAACTCTCAACGACGAGCTTCCAGAGCATAAAATATCAATTTAGAAAAAGACAATGTTGATCAAATATAATAAATAAATTAATAAATATATAAAAATAAATTGATGCGACAAAATGTTAGAACACCATATGTCAAAGCTGTATTTTCCAAAAGAAGATTTCTTAATTAAATTCAATAAATCGTCTGAGTTTTCCTAAAGCGGAATAATTCCTTAAGCGGAATAATTCCTTAAGCGGAATAATAGAAAATGTTTCAAGCAAACATTCCCAAAAGTTTTCTTCGCCGAAACTTATTCACACGATTCAGATGCTACGTCCTTATCATATATATATCATATCATATATATATATATATCTCTAACTAAGAATATTGATATGAAAGCAAAAAAGGGCAAAAAAAAATTACTTACACATGAAAACAGAAACAGAAAAAGCAACAAAACAATGCGAAGAAAGCGAAAAGCTTAAGTATGACAACGTAAATATACGTTCAATAAACTAACCCACTTGCATATATCGTGCAAGCTATTGTATATATCCTTTCGACTCATTTCCTTTTAGAAAAACTAATTTCATTAAAAGCAAAAATACAGAAAATATATATCTACTGAAATAAATTCTGTTAAGTCATATTTATTGTCATAAGTAAATGGCTTACGCTCGTTGTGAATTAAAAAGGGACCCAACTTAAGCGAACAAACTAAATAGGCCAATTTATTTCGATAAAAAGCAAAAAAAAAAAAAATATATATATATATATAATATGTATAGGGAAAAAATAAAAACCCCATTCTAAATCAACTTAGTCATGGGCAATTGTTTCCTCCCCTAAAGTCATATGCCGTATACGCTCCCATATACCCATAGAAAATGCATTACGTTTACGCCGTACGGAATTGAAGAGATTTCGTGGTAGCAAACGAAAAAACATGATGGAATACAAGGAAATAGCCTGACGGACGAGACGAAACGAAACGAAACGACACGAAAAGAGAGCATCTAAACATTTCCAAATCCAAATCAAAGTGTACCGATAGGCATTATAATTGCCGGGCCAATGGTCACGTAACAATTTACTGATCTTCGCTCACGTTTGACTGTTGAGTCTTACGTAAATATAGTATGTAGGCTTTACAGCTTTGTGCCTATGGTCAAGTATAAATATTCTCAATTGAAATTTTTTTTTTTTTTTTTTTTGTATTGTTGTTGTTGACATTTGATTTTCGTTTCGATTTTCGAAGGCATTGAATACGCCACGTAGATTTGCTTTAATACCATTTGCCTTTTTTACCCGTTTTTATTTTTTTTCAATTTTTTTCAATTTTTTTGAATTTAATTTTTTTTTTTTTTTTTCGATGCAGGGAGGCAGCGCACAGTGTCCCGACTCCATGCATTGCTTGGCCAAAAATATAAGGAGTTGTCTTAGAGCAATGAAATTTGGTATGGAGGTTTATATTTATGAAATTAAGAAATTTTAAAAAAATTGTGAAAATCGGACCACCCCACACCCCATCGCCCCCATATAAAGGGGGGGACCGAAATTTCGCAATTTTGGCCCAACAGATTTTAAATTCTGAACAAAGATTAGTATTGTGCCCTTGAGTTGGAAAAATTTGATTTCATGACGCTGCCACGCCTACTTTTTTGTGTACGCCCACTTAAAGTTGGTAAGTAGAGCACTTTTGAACCCCCTGAAAATCGTATGAAACATTCAAAAAAATTTTTCAATTTTATTTATTTGTACAATTTAAATCTGTATTTAACACAAAAAATCAAAAAACTCGCCCCAGCCTTGCCAAAGAAAAAAATGTAAAATGAAAAAAACACTCAAAGTTATCATATGAAATTCCATATAACATATCTCATACGTTTGATACGAAGATTTACGTCCATTTTAGTGCATTTTCGCCTGTATTTCGGACCTTTACGAAAACTAGTATAACTCCGAAATCGCAACGAATTTCAATGTAATTTTATTTTTTATTTTTAGAAGAATTTCGCATAATTTTTTTTTTCAATTTTGAAATTCTGTGAAATGTTCAATTTCTCAGTAATTTACATACAGTACACTCGGGATAACGTCAACCCCCTATTCCGTCAACACCCCAAAACGTCGACACTTTTTTATTTACATTGACTATTCTAAAACGTCAACAAAACCTAAAAGCTTCAAAAGGTAAACTCTGCTTAATAGAAAATTTTAGCTGGAATTACATATACAGGGTGTTCCGTTGACATACGAGGTACCAAATGAAAGGAAATCGATCCAGCATTTTGAATAAAATAAAAAATTTGGGTGTTAATTGGACACTTTTCATACCAAAATGGCTTCCAAAGTACTACAAAAAAAAAAATTGAAAGTTTTTTTCAGAATTTTTCACTTTGACCGTTTATTTTTCCTTCAATGGGTCAAATTTTTACCATTAATTTAATTTTGCCTAAAAGCACATACAATTGGCATTCAAACTACATTAAATTTTTTTTTCTACAATTAACCATTGGTGTGGGGGAATTGTTTTTCAGGACTTAGTGTCAAAAAACGTTAATACCACATAACTCCTCAGGGGTGCACCCTCACATACGATTTTTTGTTCATCTTGGACCCCCCTACAACCCCTTTTAAGGAATGTACCTCCCAACAGGACACCCTGTAGGATACGAATTCTCAGAATTCCGGGAATCTCCCTTTGTGCGTCGTACAATGTAGTTTTTGCTCTCTTTGTTCAGTTGTGTTTTCGAACTTGTTGACGCTGCGCGTATAAAATGATCTCTAAAAAACCGAAAGTGGCATGATCTCAAATAAAATATTTAATTTTTCCAAATACATAAAAATTTATTTGAATCAGATTATTGGTCGGTTTTAGTATCAATACTAAAATAAATTTTAAAACTATAATTCCAACTTTATTTTGGTCTAAAATGAGGACAATCATAAACGTCAACAATCTGGTAAACGTCAACACTCGCGGTTTTAATTAGTTGACGTTATCCCGAGTGTACTGTATATTTTTAACAGTAATAATATTATGTATATAATAATAATTTATATACACGAATACTTTTTTATGATTGTAAATAGCCTACACTTCAATTTGATATATGATACTTGGGTATTTATTGTTATACAGTGGGGTCTCGTTATACGTCGATTCGCACTTACGTCACGTATCAATTGACACCCTGGTTCGCTATACGTCGCAAATGATTCGCAATTACGTCTAAAAGTTTGGGGGAAAATTTTTTTCGTCTTTTGCGCCCCTAAGTACCATCTCCAATGACGCGTCAGGTGCGTTTCGTCAATTGAGGCAAACACATGCCAGCATATGGAAGCAGCTCAAATCAATTGCGTTATTGTGGACGCAGCGTAAAACGTTCTGCATTCGACGAATAATTGGAAATCAGACATTAGAGCAGTGATGCCAGTTGTAGGGAATTTTCATTTTATTGACTTTAATAAAATTTGTGTATCAATTTTTGAGCTTTGAGGAACCAATTAGAAATTATTTCATACAAACATATGAAGAAAACTGATTCGTTATAAGTCGATTCGCTATACGTCGATTTTTTAGGAACGAGAATCGACTTATAACGAGACCCCACTGTATATTTCTTCTTTATTCCATTTGAACCCCCGCATATTGTGCAATTATTGTGCAAAACAACAAAAGTCCACACTTTGCATAAGACAACTTCAAAGGCGTGCTGTGATATCAAAACTAAAGATATCGGCACGAAAACTTGGGGATTTTCTTATTCAATGTTTTCTCTAAGAATCCATTAACAAAAAAATCCTTCCAAATCTGACCATTTATTTTTACTATTTTTGTCCGCATTCGGGACACTGTGCAGCGGTTCGCTATCGTCCTTTCTGTATATGTGTGTGTGTGTGTGTGTGAATGTTTGGATATTTTTGAAGTCTATTTCAGCGTGATTTATAGGCAAGGACGCGATTCACATGTACGAGTATATTCGAATTCATGAATCATACAACATGCACTTGAACTATTGCTTTTGCTTTGATGGGGATGGAGATGTAGCGCTCTTTGAATTCAGCGTTTAAATTCTTAAACTTCAGAATTTTTATTTGATACTGAAAAAAAAAAAAATAAATAGAAAGCAAAAACAAAACAACACATGGGATAAAAGAAGTGAACTGTGCAGCAATGTTTTTGTTTTCCCGCATGTTTTTTTTTTTTGGTTTCATTTTTTGTGTTCATTGTTCGAACATCGAAAGCAATTTATGTACGCCTCGATGAAAAATGGTTCAAGGTAGTGACATGATACAAGAAAACAAGATAGCGCCACTTCAGTACCGCTATTTTGAGGCTCTCTTTGAGAGCCGAAAATTGAGTTTGTGACGTCACTGAGCGAGAAATTGTTGTTGTTTCCCATGCTATTCAAAAAAGTAAAAAGCCGGTTTAATATGGGAAACAACAACAACGAATCGCGATTTTGAGTTTGTGACGTTTCCTCTCTCAAGTGGCGCTATCTTGTTTTCTTGTATCATGGGTAGTGATATGAAAACTCCTTCTTTTTTTTGTAATTACTCCAAAAAGCTACGACCAAAAGCCGCCTTCCTAGCAATGGTATACCTTCCTTCGTATCAATTGACCGATATGCTCTTTGGGAAATTGAAATTTTATGCTCTGGAAGCTATGGTATCTCGATCTCAGGCTCAAAACTCTCCTAATGATATACTAAAAACGTTTGTGCTTAAATGTGTGTGTGTGCTCATAATCATCCCAGCGGAAAAATATCTCCTGCAGGATCAAATGATTCATTATTTCACTGGGAAATATACATAGGTGAGATTGTCATAATTGATTCCTGGGATGACGAGGCTTTGTTGCTTTTGTAACGGTTTTATAATTTTTGCATTTATTCCCCTTTCAGGCACATGTTGAAAGCGGATAATTTTCCTTACTTTTTTTCCTTTACTATATGCCCACATTCACCTTTAGCTCTCCTCTATTTTAACGTCGTATAATCTCTCGAGCAAAGTAATTTACTATTTTTGCTACATTTTCGTGGCTTGAGGAAGTCGTTAATATTTTCTGAAGCATTTCTAGCATCAAAATGGAAAAAATTAATGACCAGCCTACGATTTTTTTTGGTACAAATGTAGCTGAAAATGGTTCCGAGATGGTTTTGATCATTAGTCGGTTGATTAGAAAGACCTCAAACAAATGAGTTCGCCTCATCTCAATGAAAAGTTCTCAGGAATTTTTTCATTTTTTTCATACAAAAATTGGCCATATTAAAGAGAAAATAGCATTGCAGTCAAACATTGATAATTTGAACTACCGGAATCCAGTGGCAATAGTATTAGGAGAAAATCAACAGGAAACTCTTTGGCTCGAAGTCTCCCATGAGTCGAATAAACAATATCCTTCGTCATCGTATCGTATCGTTATTTCGGCTATGGAAGCTTGACTTTATTCACAACTTGAATGTTTAATTTACCTATAAAGTTTATGCAGACATTTTTTTTAGGCCCCAAGACCGCCTTTAGACGGTCTAACTTCTCTTCACAATTGCTCTTATCCTCAAAAACCGGGATAACTTTCTTTTTTGCTTCGTTGTATAAGACAATTTTTTGGGGGTTCCACGAATTAAAAAAAGAAAGTTAAACCGTTTTTTGAGAATGTGAGAAATTGAGAAGAGATGTTAGGCTGTCTTGGGGCCTACAGGGTTAAGAATGGAAGAAATATTCTTATTAACGAAACAAAATAAAGATTGCCTTCCGTTTCGTTTTCCTTTCGCAGGTGTGACTAGAATGGAAAGATGTACTTTAGGGTGGTCCAAAATTGTATGGGATAATTTTGTTGTGTGGGATTTTGCGAGTCACCGCCTCAAAATGTAGTCGAGGGCAACAGAAATAAAAGGGAAATGAAAAGATTTAGATCGATCGGACATCATTTAGGGGGTGCTCAACGAGGTCAAAGTTGAGAAACATGATTTTTTAAAAACTCATGCCGCCAGTACAAATAACAAAAATATGCACTCACATTTTTCTAAATATCTTAAAAACTAGTTAAGATAGGAAGACGAAACAAACGTTGACTGATTTCTAAAATATCAGGAAATTCAAAAATAATTTTTATAATTTTTACACTGAGAAAAAAATGTTCACAAAACTTAAAAGGAAATTTTTAAAGTTTTTTTCAGTGTATTTCTGTCGCTACATCACCTTTTAAATACTTTTAGAAAATTCCTCAAGGAATTATCTTTTACCAAAAGAAAATTCATCAAATTCCGAAGTATACTTTTTGAGATATTTACAAAAAAGTAAGCGAAGAATAGTCAGAGTTCAGAAATATGATTTTTTTAAACTCATGCCGCCAGTACAAATAACAAAAATATGCACTCACATTTTTCTAAATATCTCAAAAACTAATTCAGATAGGTAGACGAAACAGACGTTGGCTGATTTCTACAATATCAGGAAATTCAAAAATATTTTTTTAAATTTTTACACTGAGAAAAAAATGTTCACAAAACTAAAAAGGAAAATTTAAAAGTTTTTTTCAGTGTATTTCTGTCGCTACATAACTTTTTAAATATTTTTAGAAAATTCCTCAACGAATTATCTTTTACCAAAAGAAAATTCATCAAATTCCGAAGTGTACTTTTTGAGATATTTACAAAAAAGTAAGCGAAGAATAGTCAGAGTTCAGAAATATGATTTTTTAAAAACTCATGCCGCCAGTACAAATACTAAAAAAATATGCACTTACATTTTTCTAAATATCTCAAAAACTAATTAAGATAGGAAGACGAAACACCCGTTGGCTGATTTCTACAATATCAGGAAATTCAAAAATATTTTTTTAAATTTTTACACTGAGAAAAAAATGTTCACAAAACTAAAAAGGAAAATTTTAAAGTTTTTTTCAGTGTATTTCTGTCGCTACATAACTTCTTAAATATTTTTAGAAAATTCCTCAAGAAATTATCTTTTACCAAAAGAAAATTCATCAAATTCCGAAGTGTACTTTTTGAGATATTTACAAAAAAGTAAGCGAAGAATAGTCAGAGTTCAGAAATATGATTTTTTAAACTCATGCCGCCAGTACAAATAACAAAAACGTGCACTTACATTTTTCTAAATATCTCCAAAACTAATTCAGATAAGACGATGAAACAAACATTGGTTGATTCGTAATATAACAGAAAATCTAAAAATATTTTTTTAAATTTTTACACTGAGAAAAATTTTTTCACAAAACTAACAAGAAAATTCAAAAAGTTTTTTTTTTTCAATTCATTTAACTTATTTGTGTTCTATACACTGACTTCATATTGTGAGCATCTCTTAAAGCGTCACGATTTAAATTTTCACCTTTACTCCTACCTATCGAAATGTCTACCATCATTCCTTATCATAAAAAACAAAAAAAAAAACTTAATCAAACATGAACATTATAGAAACTACATATCCGAGCTTTGTCGTCCTTGAAGGGAACAGAGAACTAATCTGCTTTAATTCATTTTAAATAAATCGTTTGACTTTCAATTTTTTTTTTTTTTTTTTTTTGTCACATTTTATAAGCGTTTAATCAAAGGCCCCAGTAGAAAATGTCTGACATGAAAACGCAGTGCATGACCTTGTCACTCTGGAGTGTGCGATGGCGAAAGAAAAAGTGTTTTAGAGCTGCGCATGCTCTTTTCTCTCTAAATGTCTGTGTATAGAATGTCTATCTATAGAAATCATTTGTCTTCTCATTGTATGTTGCGAAAATTTCTAAAAAAAAAAACATTTTCTTTTTTACAATTGGTCCGTTTACTTTGAAAGTGGTGTAACTCCATTTTTTCTATTTTCCGGTTCTGAGCGGCTTTGAGGGAAATATTGAAAGCCGTGGGTTAATTTAGTTTTTGGATTCGTGTTAAGCTACACCCATTCTAAAGACTGCGCAGTTTTACTGGGTGGTAGCGGGTGCTGGGTAATGGACATGCACCACTTAATATCTAAAAATAGAAAAATGGAGTTACACCACTTTCAAAGTAAACGGTCAAATTATCGAGCTCGCGATCTTCGGATTGTGAGCTAATTCTTGCTAAATCACAACTGACGCCCATCACTTTATTTCAATTAAAGTATCCAATGAGATGCAAGCGCACATGAGCAGGACCCTACTACGATGACATTGTCACCCAAAGTGTCATGCGTGACAAAATGCCAGCAATATCTCGCGGTGAAATCACTGATGACTCTATCCTGCAGGAGATATTTTTCTACTGGGCGAATTATCGCGTTCAATGTTCGTTCGTGTGTACCCACGGGATATAATTAAATAAAATTCGCCTGCGGAGGAGAGCTGTGCGCACAAACATTCTGTTTAACCAGACATGAAATTTTATTCAATTATCCGACATTGAAGTTCCAACATAATTTAAATAAATAGAAACAAACATCTGTCAATTATGACACGCCGTGGGCGCTTTTCCTTTTGCTCTTTTAATTCATTTTTTATTTATTTATTTATTTTTTTTTTTTTTGTGGGAATTTTTGTTTGTGTTTCGTGGATCGTCAATTGAAATGCATTGAATTTACGCTCGACTTGCTTCGTGAGTTTCTCGAGAGAGCGTTTATGAATTTGCGTTTTATTGCGTTGCGGCCTCCAGTTCCATTGACGACAATAAGGCGAAAGGTTTTGATTAAATTTCGAAAGTCAAATGTGGGCCAGAGTCAAATGGCAATTGTTTGAATTTAAATTGAGCATTCGGAGAGATTCAAAGAAAATGCGTTTCAATTGAATTGTTTAATTGAAAGAAATAATTATCCAGCTCAATGCAAAACATCGTTGACTGGAATGCGGCGAATGGTATCGATTGCGATAAGTGGATAAAGTGTGGGGCAAAGTGGTTCGTCCCATACAAGTTAGCTGAACGAAATTATTTTATTGATGAAATCGATAGAGAGGATCGCAGACAAGTAAAAAATTGTTCTACAAGTGGGTCCGATTCGAAACCGTTTGGGAGGTAAATACCTACTCCTCCTCGCACTTTCGTAAAAACGGCTGTTATTGCAAATTATTTTACGCTCAAACGCGACGGTTTTTTTTTTTGAATAGACCGCAAAGGAAATTTTAAACTTTATTGATTGAACTTACATATGGGGCAAAACACGTCAAGTGTACCACCGGCAAAATTTTTTTTCCCCGATTTGGATGAAACTTGGTACAGTTGTTAAGATGTAAGAGTACGTTAAATGTGCAAAAAAAGAGTAAATTTTAATCACAGGTTGCCGAGATACAGGGTGTCAAAGTTTAAATTTTTGCTTCGAAGAACATATTTCATTGAATTACAATGGGCCTAAAATCGCCTCGCTTAAAAAATTTTTCGAATGTTCCTTAAAAAAAATTTTCTGAACTTTTCGAAAACAATACTTAAAAAATTTTTCGATAACGGTAAATGAAAAAAATTTGGCATTTTAGTTTTATTTCTTGATTTTCTAGGAGAGACGTCATATTTTAATTTTGATTTTTTAATTTTGAAATAAAGCTTAGTTCTTCCCCTTTAAATTGATGCATAAATCATAATGGGCCGACCATGATTAGTGGTCCAAATACAGCTTTGAAGATGCTTACCTAGCATATTTCCCTCAATAACCACTAAGCGAACGCATAATTGTCAAGCGCAATCGTTGCGTTCTTTTTTATACCCGACACACTCTGTGTCGAGAGTATATTGCGTTTGTGTGGTTGTGTGTAACACCCAGAACCAGTCGAGATAGACCATACAAAATGTATATAGAAATGATCAGCGTCACCAGGAGATTCGATTTAGCCATGTCCGTCTGTCTGTCCGTCTGTTTGTATACAGTTATCTTATCGAAGGAGTTGAGCTATCTCGACAAAATTTGGTATGCGTGCTCACGGGGACGTGAGTAAGAACAAGTTCGAGAATGGACCTGATTGGACCATTTTTAGGGGTACCTCCAGTACTAGGGTCTATTACGAAAATCACAAAAACTGCTCTAAAATCGAAGTTTTTCAACATATTTTGATGAAATTTGATATTTGAGCATGTTTCAAGGCAAGTAATATTTATATAAAAAAAAAAGTGTGGCATATTTTCCGGCGAAAAAAAAAATCGTCTCATTTTTTCGAAAAACCCAATTAAAATATGAACCACTCATCGGATTTTCTTTTTTCTTAGTCTTGAAATGCTCTTAGAAATCCACTCTTTTACGTAAGATAGCCTGAACTCGAGTACCGGATCTTTTTCGGAAATTATATGGGTTTGAAATCAAGTTTTTGTAGAAAATTGTGAAAAATTTCATAAAATTTTTGCCTTTATCGACCTATAGCGCCTAAACTGTTGAACCGATTTCATTTATATGTATGAGGAATATGTTGTATTTTAACTCTTCTTTCATATAAATTAAAGATTTTTTGAAACGGTCGAACGATAATGGGGCTACGACAAAAAAAAAATATTGACAAAAATTCGCAAAACCTTTCCCAGCGGATATTTCAAAAACGCGAGCTAACTTTAAAATTTTAAGCATACATTTTGATTCAGCGAAACAAATGCTACAAAAAAAAAAAAAATGGTTTCAAGTCAAAGGCAAATTTAGTGTTGAGTAGTGTAATTAATTTTTTGTTTTAATTTTGAGTTTTGTTGTAAAAACTAGTCAACTTCAACTGTTCTGTCGTTTTTCTGCATTTCAAATTTTGGGACTCGCTTCGCTTTATCCACTGAGCGACGACTCATTTGTGTTGAAGCAAATTCTTTGGTTTTGATAAAAATTCGATGCCTTTGCATGATCTAACGCAACATGACAGGAAACTATTCCATAGAAATCCTTCTAGATCGTATCTCTCCATGAAGTTCAATCAAAAGCGCTTTCTAAATTCCCCCAATCGAATATTCAGCCTTAACGAACTACAATCAAACTTCCATAGCTCGAATGAATCCATATTGAATCCAAAGATTTCATTTCGACGTCTTTAATATTCAAATTAATTCACCAGCATTGGACCACCGTATTAACTCTTGAGCTAAGATGGCTTTGACTCTTCAAGGTCTTCTGGTGTGCAGCCTCAAAATGAATTGAAATTCATTACAAACAAAAGCCAAAAACCGAATGATAAGATTTTCTTGTTTTTTAAAAATTAAAATCGCTTATCTTTGTTGATAATTTTTATATATATTTTTTCTTTTTTATATACATGAAATTTCGAGCATCTGGAGCTCATGCATATGAATGAAGCGCCGCACAAGCGGAATACGAAATTTTATTTCGCCAGTTTATTGAGCTTAGAAGTCACTTGCGCTCTCGGAGAGAATTGCAGAAATTTACTTGTGGCAAATATTGTGTCGAAAATATAGCATAGACACCTACCGCTAACCGTCGTGTGTATGGTCCCAGATATTTCGTGTTGCAGCCGAGAATGAAATCATGAAAACATTCAAGTGCAACTTCGAAGGAAAATTCATTTAATTCAAATGTACATCTGGTGACCGTAAAACGGGCTTTCGCATGGGAAAACATAGTAAAGGAATAGACACACACACACACACACACACACACACACACAGAAAGTGAGGTGGAGAGATGTTGAGTATAGACAAAGAGCGCTCGAGTTAGAGAGAAGGAAAAGAAATAATTAAAAAAAAAAAAAAAGTTAAAAAAATTAATTTAAATTGCTTCTGAGTACTTTTGTGAAATAGTTGGCCGGGGCATCTGCTGTCGTGTCGTTTCGTGTTGTTTCTGCTGCGCTCTGCTGCTGTGTTATTGTCAACGTTCTCCGTTGCAACAAACGCACTCGAGTGCACTGTGCGACACCTTGATCCGACTGCTGTTGCTGCCCTCTGCTGCCATTTTGAGCGAATTCGTACCTTGGGCCCAGCGCAAATTTTATGAAAGACGGACCCCGGGAGTTGAGTTCATTTTTGTTGTTCAACTTTTCATTTCGTATTTCGAGGGAAATCCATTCACACAACTTTGAAATGACTTGTGTAGAACTTTCACAAAGTAAATATGTATCTCTTCTGTTGATATTAACGTCCTTAAAACCTAGCGTTGAACTTTGCGAAAATACTTTGTCCTTTTTCCCCTTCCATTTTTCCTTACTAGAACTCATTTTGTTACAAGGCCAAAAAAGAAAGGAAACAAAAATTCACCTTTTTGATTGTAATTAATTTTTTCATGCGCAACATTTGCCCGAATGCCTTTGAATGGACAGTGAAAAATCCTGTCCTGGTTATACAATCAAATAGTTATTCAACTAGAAAGTAAATATTCGAATTTTCTTAAGCTCCTTGTCTATGGGACAGAAATTTTCTGAGTCAAGATGGGAGGGATGTGAGCCGATTTGGTTTCCTCATTGCACTCATTACACACTCTGTGTCGAGATAGACCATATAGACCAAAATTTTGTAGAAATGATCAGCGTCACCAGGAGATTCTATTTATCCATGTCCGTCTGTCTGTCTGTCTGTCTATCAGTCGGCTGTCACCGTAAACAGTTTTCTTATCGAAGGAGTTGAGCTATTTGGACGAAATGGTATGCGTGCTCACGGGGACATGAGTAAGAACAAGTTTGAGAATGGACCGGATCGGATCATATTTAAGGGTACCTCCAATACTAGGGTATGTAACAAAAATCGCAAAAAAAATTTTCCTTTCAACTCCAGATCTCGAGTCATTTATTGACTTCTTTTAAACATATCCCTTAGTTAGTCGGCCTCTGTGCTGTAGTTGGTTGAGATTCCAACGTACCAAGCAAGAGGCTCTGGGTTCAACTCCCAGCTAAGAGATTGTGGAATTTTGTGTAATTTTTCTGTTTCTATTTTTCTTTGTTTTCCTTTATTCGTGGTACCACAACGGGTCCATGTAAAGCTTAAGGGGACCTTCTGGTCTAGAGCACGAAAATTTAGGGTATTTTCATGATTTTTTTTTGGTATTAAGCCAAATAAAAAACGATTTTCTAAGTATGCAGGCTTATTATATTCTTTATTGACAAAAAATAAAAAATGTTGTTGTAATTTTTTTTTTTTTTTGTATTTTAAAAATGGCGTTGAAGTGGACCCTCTTTGAAAAAGTACCTCCGTGGTGTGAAAGATTTTGGCAGTTCTGGTAATCGAAAAAAAAAAAACAAAAATATGTTATTAATCAGAATGAATGCGGCTATGGCAGGAACTAGAATAAAAAAAATTTTTTTTAAATTGACAAAATGGCGCAATTTTTTATTTCAACCATCAAAAACTCCCCTTTTTTTTAACCATTTTTTTGATGAAAAAATATGAAGTTCTTGAAATAAAAATTCGATTCTAGTTCGGGCCATAGCCATTGATGTTATGAATAATATATAAAAATTCCAGAAAAATCGGTTCGATGGTTTTTTTGTTTTCATTCACACCAGGTCAAAAAAAGTAGTTTTGAGATAAACGCGTTCAAAGTTGCTTTGATCAAGCGCGCTGCCTGCTGTCTCCACCTTCTAAAAAGGCTGTATCAAAACAAATATTGTCAATATCTTCACGAAACTTTGCCAGCATATTCTTAAAAGTCTATTCTTCCGAAATATATAAGAAAAAAAAAATCAATTTTCAAAAATTCTAGACCAAAAGGTCCCCTTAAGTATGTCACCCGAAATGAAGGCAGCCACACTAAACTAACACATCCCTCAGCTTTATTGTTCATTAAAAAAGGATTTTTTTTAAATTTGCTGGAATCCTTTTGTGCTATTCGGAAAAATGCACATATCCACAGCATGCATAGTTTTTTTTATTACTGGCATACTGAGGCCGACGTGCGTATGCTGTCCAAAATATGATAGGAAAAACATTACTCATACAACCTGTCGGCCCAAATTCAATATATTCCTATTAAGAATTAAGCGTCGTTCTTAGGAGAATCGAATCGAATTCCATTCGCCT